>JAREYC010000003.1:114552500-115020000 GCA_030015325.1 Cryptoblepharus egeriae
CAAAGCTGGAGCAAAGTGTATACATATATCTAATAAGCTGTGGTTGCTGCACAGCTCTGTGTAATAGTGTGGTTTAGAAAATGGGTGACAGCGTAGCTGTAATAGGACCCAGCAGCGGGGGAATATGGGCCAGTTCAACATCTTGCAGATCTGCTTTCCTGGCAGGGAGCTGGAGGGGCCCTGGAAAGGGAATGGAAGCATCCAGTTTCTGCGTCAGGGTGGAAAGAGGGAGGCCTTTCCTCCCTCCCTGTAAACACGACCAGTTTTTGGTAAAAGGGATTTGCTCATCACTGTCTTAGAGAAACTGCTTTTGGAATATCATAGAAAGATTAATATAAATACAACAGGATACAACAAAAATGTTAGGGAAGAGTGTCAGATAAGTCCTGATATGCACTTGAATTTCTTGTTAACAAAGTATAACAGCTTATTTTGCTGCAAAAGCATCAAGCCAGACAATGTTGTAGAAAATGTCTCTTTTTGTACACAATTGTAAAAATAATTCAACAAAATATTGCCTCATGACTCTTCACCAAGAAGATTCTGAATTAAAATGTTCATGAATCAGTCCAGATAATTATTCTCCCTATACTCTAAGGCTTCAATCCTAAGCTCCATTTAGGCCAGTCTAAGCAGAAATCCTGGGCTCACCTAGGGATGTCACAAAAGTGCTTTAAGACACTTCTGCCCCACTCCTAGGGGGGATTAGGCCAATGTATAGGCATATGCTGATCTCCCCACATGGAAAGATAGGCCAGGTGAGTTAGGCTGACCTCAATTTTTAGGATTGCGACCTAAGTAGTTTATTTTCTAGTCTATCTTGACTTGCAGGAAGTCAAGACTTGCAAACCCATCAAATCTTTTCAGCTGAACTGCCAAGTTTTTGTTCTTTTCTGTTCCTTTTAATTGTTTCCTCTTTTACATTTTCTGTGGATGCCAGAAACACCTGGTAGGCAGAATATGCTGTATTTATCAGTCCACAGCTTTTCCTTTCAGTCTGTACAGAAAGAAAGGTATGAACTGAGGTGTCTTGATGATTTGACTTGTAACTATGGAGTATGCTGATGATACCCAGCTCTATCCTTTACATCTCAGTCCAAGGAGGCTGTTGGGGCCTAGATGAGGGCAAACAAGCTGAGATGGAATCTGGACAAGACAGAGGTCCTCTTGGTTAGGAAATCCACGATGCAGGTGCTGGACTATCAACTTACTCTGAATGGGGTTGCGCTCCCCCTGAAGGAGCAGGTTTGCAGTTTGGGGGTTCTTCTGGACCTGCAGCTGCTCCTGGATTCCCAGGATAGCAGCTGTGGCCAGAGGTGCCTTTGCCCCTTCGCTTGGTGCACCAGTTGTGGATGTAGCTGGACTGTGTAGATCTGGCCACAGTGGTCCATGCCACAGTGCTATCAAGACTGGACTACTGTAATGTGCTCTATGTGAGGCTGCCCTTGAAAACTGTTTGGAAACTGCAATTAGATCAAAATGCTGCAGCCCATGTAACTGCTGGAGCCAGAGGATTTGACTTGGTCAGGCCATTCCTCCAGCGACTACACTGGCTGCCCATTCATTTCTGGGCCCAATTCAAGGTGCTAGTCTTAAAGCCCTAAACAGCTTGGGCCCAGATTATCTTAGGAATTGTCTACTTCCATACAATCCAGCCCGTTCCCCCAGATCATCAGAGATGGCCCTGCTTCAAGTACAATTGCTTAGGGAGGTTTGTGGGGTGGTGATAAGAAAAAGGGCCTTCTCAGTTGTGGCACCAACTCTCTGGAATTCCCTCCCTCTTGATCTAAAAATCGCTCCCTCCCTAAAAACATTTCAGCTTGACCTAAAAACATTTCTCTTTAGAACAGGCTTCTGAGCTTTTTAGTCTGCTGGTTTTTTTAGACTGGCTATTTCTACAGCATAACTCTTTTATTATGGTTTTAATCAGTGTTTTAATGTAGATGTTTTATTTTTATTGTTTTTAAGATGCCTTTTAAGATGTAATGAATTGGATTTTATTGTTGATGTTTTTATGGATCGTTTTGTAAGTCGCCCTTGGGTTCTTCTGGGAGAAGGTCGGGATATAAATAAAGCTTATTATTTATTATTACTATTATTCTGGGTTCAAATGCTTGCACCCTTACAAAACTTGGGTGCAGTCAGATATGCTTAGCCTCACAGAGCAGTTGCAACAATTGTGATATTCCTCATGTATGCCATTTTATTCTCCTAAAATAATGTGCTCTATATAAATACATTAAAAGACTGTTTCTTCAAAGTAAAACTGATTTTCACAAAAGAGCACAAAAGAATGTGATCTATATAACTATATTAAAAGAATGTTTCTTCACAGTAAAAATGATTTTCCACCTTTCGTAGATTGTTGGCAGAAAGCTGTAAGTAACTTTCCATATGAATGCACCCTGTACTGCACTTAAACAGCATTTTCACATCTTTAAACCTTGCAATACATAGTTTCTTTTTTTTTGGAAGAGGCCAGAAGATTTCAGTGATAGTGAGAGATTTTCCTTGTAACCTATAATTTTCTTGTTTGTTTCCTCCTCCTCTCCTTCAGGAGCACCAGCAGGAAGACAGCAGGTACCCACATCCCCGCCAGCCTCTGAAAACAGCAGTGCAGCCCACAGCATTGGCAGCACACAAAGCACCCCCTGTTCCAGTAACAGCACAGCCTAACCTTGGGGGTGGAGATACGAGTCCAAGAAGCTACATCAGGAAAGCAGAGGTTCAAAAAGACCTTGTTTGTTGTCATTTGCCTTGAACAGATTGGTTCAGATTCTTTGATGAGAAGCGGAGGGATTTTCTTGCTTCTCAGGATCAGCGTAGTCCTGGAACCTCTTGCAGCATGCTAGGCGAACACACGACAAAGCTACTATTTATGTACAGCCATGGATTGTGTACAAGAGTCCACAGGCTCTCAATGTGAAACACAAACCAATGGATTTGTTGTTTTTTCTTTGCATAAGTGCTGCTTTGTCTCTACAGAGTCACAGGGTGAAGTTCTGCAAATGTTCAGGTGACACAAAGTGTCTATAAAGGGAGTTTAGCATCACAAAAAGAGGGAAACAACAAGACTTACTTTTTCCACCCACTTTGGATCAAGAGATTCCATTCCCATCAGTACAGGAATGTTATAAGCACAGAGTGCTTTGCTTTAAAATCCAGTATCTCCTCGGCTATACATTACCAGTACCTGTTGTTCCTTTCTTGTTAGCATTATCATTAAGCTTAGTGCAGCATTTTGCCTGCAGATCTGTTGGAGTTTTATTCCCAAAGTGTACACTTTGGGTAGCCAGCAGGGATTAGTAACATCCCCATACATAACAATGGGCTTAAATAACATTGACTAGATCTTTCAGATGGCGTCCATGTATACCAAAAATCCCTTAATGCAAGCTTGTTCATATCCATAATGCAACATCTTGGTGTAATTCCCAATTTTATTCTTAATGGAAATTACAAATCTGCTGGGTCACCAAAAGTGCTAAGACAACCTATCTCATGGTTCCTCCTTTCATGAATGGCAACACATGCAACAACATCACTGTCACTACAGATCTAGGCATAGTTATGCAGATATGATCAAAATCTTAGTGGACAAGGAAGTCCAGGAGTGTTAGAAATGCTATGGACACATCTGCACAACTGTGCATCCTTCATATGTGGTTAGCACCTTTGTATTTGAGGTGGGACTATGGGTCAGCCTCGAGTTAAAGGTATATATGAATGTCAAACCAAGAAATGCAGAACTGACCAAAAAATCAGGAACAATGAGGATAACATGTGGCTGTTGAGATTGGCTTAGGAATTTGACCATGTATTCTCAATACCGTCTCTTGGGGCAAATTTGTTTTTGACTCAGCAGTACATTCTTTTCAACTACTATGTCCATTCCTGCCATCTTCAGAGTCCTTAGCTAGTGTATAAACATTTAAAAAAAATTACAGTCAAGATTGCCCTGCAGTGCAAACCTAGTGCTTCTATGTTTTACAGATATGTCCACCTTTTGGGACATAACACATATATCATTTTTTTAAAAAATTAGAAAATGATTGTAATAATCTAATTGGAACGCCCATTGGACCTACTCTTCTACTATCAACAACTAGCTTTTTGTTATCAACAGTTCTTAGTTCAGCCTTGCATTCTTCCAACATTTCTACAATTTTATATTGATTTGTTTGCTCTTTCAGTGCTCAAAAGGGAAAACTATTGACCTAATTGGACTGTATGACTCAGCAAGAATGGAAGTAGGATTCCTTCCAAGATCCTTTGTGTTTTGTAACCAACTGTGAGTTAGTCATCGCTGCCTTGCTATTGGTTGTATCCCAACTAGTATTTGGAATGCAGAAATGGCAGACTGGTACTAATTTTTTCCATAAAGTACCCCTGCCTTCTATTATCCTTAAAAGACATCTCAAATAGAAAACAGAATAACACAAGTGGGAAACAGCAGGAATGTTATATTGTCGGTTTATGTACTGAAACATGATCCTCTGATTCCTTATTGTTGAAAACAAATATTAAGCATTTTTCTCCCTTCTCAGGCTATCCTAAGCTCAGTTTTTATTATGCTCACTGGAGTTTTAAAAAAAATTCCTAACTGTTGCAGAATATAAACTAAGGCCCTCATCCTAAAGTCAAATTAAGCCCATTGCGATGGAGCAGTTAAGGTGACTTTCCATAAAATAACCCTAGAGGGTGATGTAACTGCGTAGACCCATAACTGCTCTGGATTTTGCCCCAATTCTCTATTCTGAAGCAAACTGTGTGGCATCCAGTTAGTCTGTGTTCCTGATTTCTGATCAGTAGATAGTCAGACTTCAAAATGAGTCTGACAAATACAGTATATGTGGTGTGAGCATAAGGACAGAGTTGTGCTTTTAATTTAGGTGATCGATCATGGTTTGCATTTAGTCCTATGGAGACTTCCAAACTAAATTGACTTTCAGCCCAGTCCCCTAAATTGGAATGTATGGGCTGGCTGTGCTAGAATTATAAAGGGGTGAGGAGGGAGAGGATGATCCTCTCATTTTTGTTTAGAGGAATGCCTGAGCAGAGGGTATTACAGTATCCCTTGCCCCCCACCTTCAGACCTCCTCTTATGAGATAAAACAACTGCATAGCAGAGTAAAACAATGCTGTCAAACTACTCTGTTCTTCCATCTTAATAATAGTAATTTGATTTTAGGCCAGTGAAATTTTCCTAAAATAAATCTGACCAGGCAAATGCTATCTATCAAACCAATAGTTAAAGGTATATCTACAAGGTCCAGTTAAAAAGTCTGCAGTCCACAGTGCCAGATTCTCAGTTACCCTTCATATTTGTCACCCCTCTATAGCACAGTTTATTTTCCTGGTCAAGAAAACAAAATCTTGGAAGACGTACAATATCCAATGGATCTGTACTTCTTACCAGATTTGGAATGTATTAAAATTCAAAAGGGATAATTTCAGTGAGCAGATTACTGCCACTCTGCAGGACTAGATCATTGGCACCTGGAGAAACAATATGCTACCTGTGTAATTAAAGATAGTGCGCTTTGCCTAACCTTCAGCTGAATGTATTATGTTATCATATTCTGTGTATGAAAATTTTGAAATGTCTTCAAAGAAGACTAGTCTTTGTCATTCGTAGCTATATTTTACTACATTAAATGTGGACATAAAGATATATAAATATATATATAAATATATATATTTAAATATAAGTGGCTTTATATAAGATATTTAATTTCAGTTACTGTGAATTCTACAGTTTTGTACATTCTTTCTCTTGTTTTAATCTTTGCCCTCAGATTTTTAAAAAAGTAGAGATCTCATAAGGAAGTATTATAGGTTAAGATTTTTTGTAAAATAATTAAATGTATATTTTTGAAAGAAAGAGTTGTTACATTATCGATATTTCTATCAATAATTTACTCTGAAAATTAGATTTATATTTTCATCCTCACAGAACCAAAAAAGCAATAGTTACAAATTGACAACTGACATTTTCTAGGCTTATATGTAAGGTTAAAACATAATAAATACAGTGATCTGATGCACTTAAGAATATTTCAGAATTCACGCTTTATTATATAGTGAATTAATAGTACTTTATAAACAGGCTAATGGAAATTTTTTTATCAGTTAATCAGTTATAGAGCAAATGATAGACACAAATAAGACCCTGAAAGTATTTCTTTTGTCACATCGTTTTCTGTTTGGCTCAAAACATTGTGTTCATGTGCCCTGACCCAGGGATGCATATGCAAAGTGCAAATATTGGATTGCTCCATTGATTTGAGTGGAGGTGCCAAGCCATTCATGCATTCTATGTATGGATGGGATCCGTTTATTTAAAATCATTGGGGAAATATTCCAAATAGTAAAATATTCCATGTATCCATCAAAATTTCTGTGCTCATAGCTAGATCAGGGAGTAGGCTATGAACTTCAAGCCACTGAGTCCACTATACTCTTTCTACCTTTCACGTTGATGGTGATGTAAACATCTTGATGATTGCAGTATTATAGGACTGAGTAACTCCATTTAGAAGCCAGACATGTAAAAAAAGAGAATTTTCTAGCTAATAACTGCCTCAGAGGTGAAAAGTACCTTTTCCTATAGTCATGGAAGACTATTTCTGCTTCAAATGTATGGTGTCTACATGATGATATCACTTATTATTTACTGCAGGTTTCTTTCATGCTATTTAATGTTATGTACTATAACGTTTAGTGTTGTATAGCAGTATTCTTTGGGAATTTGACTCTCTAAAAAATGTAAAAGCATATAATAGGCTAACCCAGACCTTAGGCAGGGCTTTGTGTGCCCAAATGCTAATTTCTTCTGTCCTTAACCTAGCATATCAGACTGATATTATGGAAGTTTTAAGTCCATAATGTTGGCAGATCATCACTAAATACATTCACATAGATACTGTTAAAGCATTCTAACAGGTGTGTGAGGCAAGATTTTCTTTGATTCTCAATACTTCTTGCTTATCTTGAATTCAAGTTTTAATAATATGTTCTCTAGCAATTTTCCTAAGAGATTTCTCTCCCACCTGTGAATTTTAAAAACAAATTTATTACATTAGCGATTTTTCAATCTTAATCAGCTACATATTTATCGTAAAATATCATAAGTTTCACATTTGGGCTCTTTAAGGACCTAGGCTATGGTTTGCTCACTCAGGCTTGTGGTTTGCTAACTTATCAGTTAATTCTAAAAACTTTCGTCATTGTAACTGCCACTTGTCATAGATCTTCAGATGCGCTTCAGCAAAAAAAGGTTATTTTGTGGGGTCTTCTCTCAACAAACATCTTTTGCTTTGATCACTAAGAGTCCAATCCTATGCATGTGTAATCCAAACTAAATCCCATTATAGTCAGTGGGGCTTATTCCCAAGTAAGTATAGATAGGATTACAGCCTAATTAGTTTTCTTTCCTCCCTGTCCTCTTTCAGTACTTTAGCAGTTTTTTGCTATCTAACACTGCAACCCTATGAACACTTACTTTGGATAAGCCACATTGGACACAACGGCCTTAAAATCTGAGTAGACATGCATAGGATTGTATGCTCCTCTCAGTATATTTGGCTCCTCTCAGTATATTTAGATAAATGTTGGTTGGTTGTTTTATGCAAACAATAATTCCTTCTTTACTGCCATATCAACTTAACATGTACATATTGCTGACTAACATGAGGTATTTCCATTTAAATCAGCAGAATTGCTAAAATGGGAAAAGGAGAACTAAGTGTTCAAAAGAAATAACTTCTCTCTATAAAACTTTTTCCTAAAGAGGACAATTCCAAAGTGCTCTGCTTGTTATGTTCACTGTGCATTAGCTTTTTGCCTCCCCCCCCCCCACCAAAAAAAAAATATTTTGGCATTGGGCAGCTGTTCTTTTACTGTCACATGAAATCAAAGTGTCGTGCATTGTGTAGGGCTGGTGCAGAATTCTGCATCTCATTTTGAAAGATGATTGTATATCCTTTTGTTTGTTTGTTTGCTCCTTAATTGTTTGTGTGTGTGTCTGTGTCTTGTGTTGATTTTTTCTATGATGTATATCTACCTCATGCTTCAAAAGAAGACCCTACTGTTGATTGTAAGTGCAGTCCAGCAAGCATTCCTCCTGCACATCATCCGTTCCTATCAACTGGGCTTATGCAAAGCATCCATGGCAAGATCCTTTGAATAAATGATGTGCAGGATTGGTGCTGCCTGATTTGCACACCTTTGTGAGTAAGGTGCCTTCTATGAAGCAAATGTTCTTTATTTTGTGTGTCAAACTTGCGGGTGTTCATGAAGCAACTGAATTACTGTCTGGAGTCTGCCTTTTCCAAAACACAATACTTTAACCTTTATCTAATGAGCCTAATTGCTTTGCATCCTTTTAAAAAACAAAAGCTAGTGGGGCAAATATACCCACATTAATCCCTGTGGCCAGTTTGAGCACCCCACTTGTATCTGTGTGGTATTTTGTGTATCCCCTTCCCAAAAAGTTGTGTAAACAGATAAGTTGTACAGTTTGATAATCCTGTATCATGTTCCCTGAGTCCTCTGTTCTCAATAAAGGTATATCAGTTATTAAGAAAAATATTATGCCTGTTTTTTAACTACAAAAGCTGTTGAGCTTGAAGTACTGCAGTGGTTAAGTTTTTGTTCAAATATAAAAGTAGGTTTATTCCATACTTTTTATAGTCAAAGACCATGCCAGTCCACCTTTGTATTCTCAAATATTTCCTTAACTTGTACCATCATGCTTTTTTCCATAGCTGCTCATACAATTAAACATCCTGAGCTAAAAAAAGTTACTTGGAATCCAAGTTTCCACATCCTATCCTTTCTCTTCGACACACAATGAAAGGAAGACAGGAAAACCGAAAGATATATTTTAATAATTGCATGTATTCAGTTCCAGTTCCAAAATGTAAAATCAAAAGCATTAAGGTGCTTCTTATTGCAATGTTTTAAGGCTAAACATTAGACTGCATTTTGAGTGAGGTCACCTCATGCGGAGTTTGCTCATGGTCAGATCATGGACATTTTAAAAAACTTGCGTTGTGAAATTGGCAAGATTACAAATAAAGTGGGGAGATCATTTTCCATTGTGAATATAGCAATTAAGGGAGAACATGTATGTCCATGGCTGCTCCAATAGTTGTAAATTGTATATGTCACCTTCAAGCTGTGAGATGGTGTCCCTCTAAACACCAGCTGCTCTCCCTCTAACTGGTGTAAGAGAGCTCTGCTTGTTGACTTCCCTAAGCCGCTCGCTGGCCACACAGGTGGGCAGAGGCCTATTTGCTCCGGTCCCCGGGAACCGGATCTTCCAAATCCCTCGCCGCTAGCGAGCCAGCGGCGGGGGGGGGAGGGAGAAATGGGCGGACCGGTTTGGGTCCTAACCCGCGGGGCACCTCCGTGCTCCCTGCAGCCTCTCCCAGCCGGCTGGGGGGCTGGGAGCCACCTGCGGGGCACCTCCGTGCTCCCTGCAGCCTCTCCCCGCTGATGGGGGGCTGAGAGGCACATAACCCCATCCTATGCAGGTCTACTCAGAAGTAAGTCCCAGTATAGCCAATGGGACTTACTCCCACACGCTGGCCACACAGGTGGGCAGAGGCCTATTCGCTCCAGTCCCCGGGAACCGGATCTTCCAAATCCCCCGCCGCTAGCGAGCCATGGAGAGGAAACTGTGGAGAGGATTGCAGCCCCAGAGCCCCATCCTATGCAGGTCTACTCTGAAATAAGTAATTTTTTTTAAAAAAAATTAAATTCTTAAATTAAAAACTGCCCCTGGCCCCGCCCCCCGCCCCTGCCCCTTGGCCTTGGCCCCGCCCCTGCCCACTTCCAGAGAACTGGTTCTTGGGCCAGGCTGTGCCCACCCCTGGCTGGCCACCACATGAACTAGATAAGCCTTTGGTATGGCAAAGCTCATCATCTTCCTTTTGGGTTTTAAACTCTTGTCTCTTGTACAGAATTGATGAGGTTTATCTAAATTCCATCGTATTTGGAATAGAAGCCTGTGTTCCCTAATCTAGAATCAGTATCCCTTTTCATTTGCACTTACATGCAGAACTCAAAAAATCCATTATTTTGGAGCATCAAGAGAAAGCTGAGTCTAGTTACCATCGATAATTCGCCTATAATACAAGAAATTTGTGCAAATAACTGAAAGTAAGGCTGCAATCCTGAAGACACTTTCCTAAGGGTAAGTCCCATTGAACACAATAGGGTTTACTTTTGAGCAGACACAGTAAGGATTGTGCTCTTAATCATCTCCTTATCTTCAGATCAGTCTGGTCAGGTCTGTTCAGGCAGCAAGGCAATAATGTACAGAGATATTGGCTTCAAAGCTGTAGCCAAAATTAACCTTTTCACTCCTGAAAAAAGGAAACGGGAGCTCAGCACTTCCATTTGAATCAAGCAAGCCTCCTTTTCTGGATCACACCCAATCATTAAGGAAATAAGAAGAGCCCTGCTTGATCACACCAAAGGCCTGTCTGGTCCAATTTCCTGTATCACACTAGCCCACCAAATGGTTCAGGGAGCACACAAGACAACAACAGCCCTCCATCCTGTTGCGCTTCCCTATGCCTGACATTCTAAGGTTGCAAACACGTAAATAAAGATGTGGCACATACACATCATTGGTTTTAATTTGTGATGGACTTTTCTTCCAGAAATTTCCCAAATCCCATCTTAGACATCTAGGTTAGACATCCTGTAGCAAGGAGTTTCTCCCCTACAAAGATTTATTTAGGGAGTAAATCCTCCTTGTCTATGTATCTGCTACTTTAAACAGGTTGGGCAAGCTTGTTTTGAAGAAATAGCTGGGCAGGATGGGGTGGTTTAGTGATGCATGTGGTCAAAAAAAGCTTTACCCCCTACATTCAGGAGCTGTTTTGTATACTGCTTCAGCTTGCACAAAGTCTACATAACGGTGTAGTAGATATTTAGACAACCATGAAAGACAAAAGTTTCTCTTATTAGAACTGTATTTTTGGATTAAGTTTTAATGAAGATAAAGCATTCAGTCTGTCCTTGAAATTGATATTCAGAAGGATGTACAGTTTGCAAGAAAGATCTATGTCCAACTTAAATTTCTTTTTTGGGGGAGAGAGATAGATAATCTTCAACCAACATGTTACAACATGTTGTATGCACAATTTGTTTTAAAGGTTATAAACTGAAACCTTAGGATATTGCTAAGGGAACATCATCCTTTTAAACGTGTTGGTTCCTGCCAGACACTTAGAACTGAGAAAAAGCATTTTGGAAATTAAAAAAAGAGATTAATAAGTGTCAGTTATAAGAAGAATACAGAACAGACCTTTTGTACTCTAAACAAAGCTAAAATATATAGCAGCAGGGCCTCAACCAAGGCAGTATACCATGCCAGTGCTCTGATAAAGCACTCTAATAAGTCATTTTGTAATTGAAAAGCAAAAATTTATGGGGCCTGAAGTCAGCTTGTTGCCTTTGTTTTTGTTCTTTATTCCCAATGCCTTAGCAGGAGAGCAGACCTTCTGAACTTATGTGCGTTTACAGGGATTGGATTGCACACACACACATACAAAAATCAAATGACATCACCCACCTTTCCAAAAAAGGTCAGAGCTTAAATTACTTTTTCATGGATTTTCTCATTTACTGGAAGCCATAAGGGAAATCTCCGCAGCCTGCATGGAAGAGTTTCTGCTGAAGCAACATTTTGGCTTCAGCAATGCGTAAAAGAATGATTTTGTGTCTCCTACACCTCGCGTTTTTGACCACTGGAGTGCTTTTCTTATCACCTTTGAACTTCAGGAGATGGAAATATTTTTGAGGCGCTTGACACTGATTTGTGATTTAATCTTTCAAGAAATAAATATTAAGTTTGTGGTCTTTCATTCTGCATAGAAGTAGGTTGCACAAGGGGCCTGTTCAACCATAACATCATCTGAAATGTTCATGTGAAGCCTCACAATGGTGGCGTATAGATGAGCTCATCCCCCACACCCATCCATTCTCCAGCCCCTTGATCTGACTACTCCACAAAGCTCTCCAGACCTCCTCTTAGGGAGCACTGTGGCTACAGCTACATCATGAATGTATAAGAATGGATAAGGGAATGGATTAGAGGAATGGATAAGGTTTCCGGCTGGCTCTAGCTCTTTGGATTTTTCATTGCCTGGACTGACAAATGGCTCCGGTATGTTAAAACTGTTCTGGCAGTTAAAATCCTGACTATGCGGCTAGCTTATTTGCAATGAAGCTGAGCAGAGCAAGCTGATTATATACTCTGCTGAATAGGATAGGAATAGAATAGGAAACCTCATCCCCTCTTTACAGCAAGAAAAGTGGTATTGAAAATTTGAGCTAGCCTCCATGGATCGTAGGCTAGTTTTGGGCCATAAATGCTGCCTTTACCAGTGCTTTATGGTGGGGCAGAGCCAAGCTCAATACTCATGATTAATGGAAGGCCGCTCCTCCCAACCTTGCTGCCCATGAACAGGAGAATCCATTAACTGATTCTGATTCTGAAACCTTTATTGGCATATCAAGCAATGCGATTGACAACAGTGTAGATGCATGCATATCCAGGAGCAAAATCTCAATACATTTACATAATTAAATAAATAAATATTAAATGTTATTAAAAATTATTAAAAACATTCTGTCTGGTTCCCTATCTCACCCATACTCAACAAAATCAGGTGGTAGAGCCAGGTTACAGAGCTCTGTGGAGTGGAACACAATAACCTCAGTCCTTCCTCCATGAGATGTGCAGATTAAGGGGCCCATGACACTGATCATGGGGGTGGGGTGGGACTGGTGAGAATCTGTTTGCCACCTCAGCTTGGTCCCCAACCACCACCCAACATGGATGCACAGCCCCATGCCTTTGTGCTAGTGAGGAATTTGTCTTGCCAACAAGCTGGCAGACAGACAAATAAAACATGACCTCATTTATTCCTGAACATTTAACAGAGATCAGATAATGCTTAAAGTAGCACATGAAGCTCTTTGTCACCAGGAGGCGATGGCATTGATCCTCAATGCCTTTAAGAATGGATTCAACAAACTCCTAGAGAAAAGGACCATCATGGGTTACAAGCCATGAGGGGAGTGTGTAGAGGTGGACAATCTCAAAAAGCCAGATGCAGGGGACGGCAACTGGATGTTCAAAAAGCCAGATGCAGGGGACGGCAACTGCAAGTATCATATGTGCTCCCTGAAGCATCTAGTGGGCTGCTTTGTAATACAGGAAGCTGAATTAGATGGGCCTTTGGCCTGATCCAGTGGAGGCTCTTCTTATGAGACACACACTGTCACTGACCTGCTTAATATTGCAAATATATGTGCTGTTAAAGTTGGTTTAGGTGTGAGCATTGGTCCTTCCAGGTAATTGACATGGTTTCTGACAGGGAGGGCATTCCCAGACCTATCTGAAGATGTTAAGGTTGATACCGGGGATCTTCGGTATGCAAGGAATATACCTCTAATCACTGAGCAATGCACCCCTTACCACCAGCTCCAAAGCTCAACTGATTAACTCCATGGCCGAAAAGAACCACCATCAAGATTGATATTTCTGTTCTTAAATTTGTTATTGAAACTATAGTAAAGCTGCCTTGGTAGATAGTCCTGATGTGCTCATCATCTAATTCCCAGGTTTTATTAGATGAGCACGGGGGGAGAGAACTCAAAGTTCACAACTAATCCGTTTGCTTCAAGCATCGCATCTCCTGAAGTCACTTATTCGAGAACACACTGTTCTCTGCACAGCTTGATCTGCAGAAGATGCCGTTGGAAACATTCACATTCTGAACCGGTAAATACGCCTGACTTTTAAATGACGTACAGAGAGAGAGAGAGAGAGAGAGAGAGAGAATGTTTCACCAGTGTTAATCTTTATACAAAGCTCTGAGTGAGGCCCATTTAATGTCTTTTGAAAGTTATTGTAAGGAAATCTTTAAATAAAATTGAGGAAGTCAGTTCAAATGCCTGGAAATATGAGAATTAAGTTCAGTTCTGTGTCATGGCTATTTTAAAAGCATGTTTTGGTAAGAGAGTTGTCAGGATTATGTTTCAGGCAAACACTAGGATAAGAATACTAGGTTTTGCATGGAGCGGCTGTGCATGGTGATTACCTGTTCAATAGCTATGACTTCCAGGAAAGCATTTATTTCTATTACCCCCCACGCCGAGAATAAGGAGCCGGAGACAGATGCTGGATTTGATGGCCACTTTATTAAAATATATTTAAAACCCAACAAAAAGGGGCTGCTAACTTGTCGTGCTGGTATTTAAAAAATAAGGGATGGCGAAAGCCTGGCTCAGGTGTCACCCTCGCAAGGGTACCCATCAACACCAACCCGAAGGTCGAGACAGCTGGGCGCTTGGTCAATCAAAGCAGCTGGACACTCGGTACACCCGAATTAATGCCCGGCCGAACCAAGCCTAACTTCCCAGGTACAGGGCTAGCCATCCTGACCTACATCCGGTCTGGTACTAATAGGCAAGGGATGCGTAGCACTGACCCTGCTGTCTCAGGCAGTCACCGAAGGCCTATCCTGCCTACTCCAGCAAGACACCTGCCACACGGGGAACCTGGCTAGAACATGGTTCCACCGCCCCATTAAAGACAGGTTAGCAGCCCCTTAACTAAATTCCAAACATATTCCTCAATGGCCAAATCACTAAGGTGGACCCCATCTGATCTAAAAACATGGGGCAGCTGCCACATGACGTGACGGTGATAAATCACCAACCCACCCCAGCTCTCAACAAAATGCGCCATGTAAGCGTTGACCCTCTTATGGGCCAGATCTATCTTCCGGATGCTCCTAGCCCCCTTCCAAACCCTCCTGGGAAGGAAAGAGGACCAAACAAACCGGATCGCTGGGCACCACCACTTCACAAGTGACAGGTCTTGTATGATCTGCACCCTGAGGTCCACAGTCCTCGTCTGGGTCAGATCATTCTCACCCAGGTGCACCAGCAAAACATCGGGGTGGGTTGTCACGCAAAAATTCGCTAACTATGGGCAGCAGCTGACCCCACCCCATTCCTCTCTGGACAGCCCAGGCAATACACACGTCTGGACTGAGGCCGAGACAGGAGCCGGCGCCACTGCGTTTGGCCCACCTCTGGGCCCAGAAGAGGATGGAGTGGCCGATCACCTGAACTCAAGGTCTTGATGATGAGGAATCTGCAACATAAACAAAGAGAGGGTCACTAAACAACTGCAACCTAGCAGTAAACATCAACACAGGAAACAGGCAAATGAGCTCCCCAGAGCCTCATTTGCGAACATAATACTTGAAGGCACCCGAGCGCCATCTCCCGATGCGCCGGATGACCTCCTCAGGGAGCCCCAATGAAGATGCTAAGGTAGCAGCGCCAATCCGCAGTGAATGGACACTGTAAAATTGCAGGGAGAGACCAAGAGTGGTCACTGCCCAAGCAAAAATGGCCCGGAATTGAAAAAATGTGAGTGGGGTCCCATCTGCATGTTGGAACAATGGTCCAACAAAATGAAGCACCCTGTCCCTGTACCTGGACAAAGCCCTCACTGGGCACAGGGCGTGGCCAGGAATAGCTCTCAACCTGATAACCAGTCCCCGAGCCCTCTGGTCAGTCTTGGATCTGCGTAGCCGCAGGATACAGACCGAGCTTTTGAGGGTCACGTCCGACCACCACAGTACCCAGGCAGGGTCAGCCGAACGAGATCGCACCAAAACCTCGCTGATCCGAAACGCTCCAAAGAACATAACCAGAGTCACAGCTCAAAAGAGGTCCCTTTTGAAGTCAGAGCTACAACACCGGCCGAAGGCCTCCAGTAAACCCCCCAAAATCTTAGTAGTTACCGGCTTCCGTTGGTCCGGAACTGAAGGTGTATCCCTACGCATGCCTTCAAGCATGTGTCGTACCTTAAAGTCCTGTGTAATATCCACCACCCCTTTCAAGCCAGCCATGAAGGCCAAGGCCGACAGGTACACAGAGATAGATTTTGGGTGAAGGCCAGATTCAAAGAGGAAAAGCATGAACCTGAGCAGAATCTCTACAGGTAAAGGCCACTCCACGGGCACACTCTTGGCCCGACAGAAGGCCTCAAACTCTCCCACCTTTCTCTCGTAGCTGCTCCTTGTGGAAGGAGCCAATGACCCCATAATCAACCTCTGCGCTCTCACGGTCCAAGGCTCCACAGCCACTCGGGCATGGGGTCCAGATCCTGAAGAGCATTCGGGGCGAGTTGCCGGAAGCTCTCCTCCTGAAAACGAGACAGAGCGTCGGCAACCCCATTTTCAAGCCCCGGTACATGACTAATCAAAACTACCAAGTTAATGCGCAAGCACTGCAACACAAAGGCACATACCAGACGCATCACCCTTGGAGAACGAGAAGTCTGCTTCCGGATCACATGTACCACAGCCTGGTTATCACACCAAAACCGAACAGTAGAGTTCCGGAATTGGTCTGCCCAAATGTGTACAGCAGTGGAAAAAAAAAACCACTGGAAAAAGCTCCAAAAAGGTAAGATCTTGCACTACATCACTGGCCGTCCACGAAGAAGGCCAAGGATGAGCACACCATCTTCCTCTAAAGTAAACCCCAAAGCCATGGCCACCTGCAGCATCCGAATGGACCTGCAGGTCAGCCCGGAGGATCTGCACCTCCCTCCAAAAAGAAGTGCCATTGAAATCCAACAAGAAGGTCAGCCAAACCTTCATGTCCTCCTACATGGCCCCCGAAACCCTGATCTTATGATAATGCGCCCTCAGGCCCACCATAGCATCACATAGACGCCTAAGGAAAGCCCGACTGGGTGCCACCACTCTACAAGCAAAATTTAAATGTCCAACTAAGACCTGTAACTCCTTGAGCGAGAGCCTCTTCGCATCCAAGGACTGCGCAATAAGGTTGCGCAAAGTCACCAATTTGTCTAAAGGCAACCTGGAACACTGTGCCCAAGTGTCCAGCTCTATGCCTAAAAAGGTCAGGGTGGTGGCAGGCCCCTCGGTCTTTTCTTCAGCTAAGGGAACTCCCAACTCTAAACAAAGGCTCTTGAACGAGGCAAGCAGCCGGTCACACTGATCAGTGCCCGCCGCCCCCATTAAGAGAAAGTCGTTCAAATAGTGGACAACTCTCCCAAAAGGGGACCTTGATCGAAGAGCCCATTCCAAAAAAGTACTAAAAGCCTCAAAGGCTGAACAGGAAACTGAACACCCCATAGGGAGAGCCCTGTCAACATAATACCCACCCTCAAACCACATACCCAGCAGGCAGAAATCACTCGGATGAATGGGGAGCAGTCTAAAGGCTGACTCCACATCAGTCTTGGCCATAAAGGCCCCAGACCCACACGTCTGCAAAAGACGAACTGCCTCATCCAAGGAAGTATACCTAACTGAGCACAGGTGAGGAGGGATACCGTCATTAACGGACTCACCCCGGGGAAAGGATAAATGATGAATTAACCGGTACTGACCCGGGGCCTTCTTGGGAACGACACCCAAAGGGGAAACCCTCAAATTCGGAAAGGGAGGGGACGGAAAAGGACCAAGTACTCTGCCTGCCGCCACTTCCTTGGCCAACTTTTTCCACACAACCACCTCCATGCCCTTTACCAACTTCCAGTTCGCCGCCCAAAAGGCACTGTCCGGGCGAGGAGCCGGAATTCGAAAACCCTCAACAAAACCATCCAACAAAAACTTAGCTGCCTCCCTGTCAGGGTAGGCTTCTAGTAAAGCAGTCAACACAGACAGCTTAACTGGGGTCAGCCCCCTTTCCTGCAGCTGCGGGTGGCTGAGGTGGCTGACCCCCACCCCCTTTTTTGCCCCCTCTTGACTCTGCACCCTTAAATCCCTTTCCTTTTGCGCAGGAGCTGGTGGGGTGCCTTCCGCCACACACTGCACAGATATGGCTAAAGGGACAGCTGGTCTTGGAGCAAGTCCCTGACGAGCTAAACTCGAAGCAAGCCCTTTGTCCTTGAACCCCCGGGGCGCCTGAAGACGCCCTGGGTAGTGACGAAGGGTTGCGAGCAATAAGGTGACCACTATCTGAGCGGTCACCCTGGATGGGTTTGGCAGTAGCCACAACCTGCATCCAGAGCTTGAATTTCGGGACCGACCAGTCCAAGGAGGGGTCATTGGCTGCCCTCATCCTGAAATTTTGGTTGTAATTCTTGGTCGTAATGGAGCCAAGCGTTGCCTCCAAAGTCCCGCAGTGTCCTATGCACAATGTCTAAATATTTGATAAGCGCCGGGGCCCGCTTGGGCCTCAGCTGGACAACAACGGCCATGTATATACAATACCCGTATAGCCAGTTTGTCCAATTGTGATCAATTTTGCGGCGCTTCGCCACTTCTTGATCCCGCTCTGGCTCCCCTACTCTTGGCACCCTCTCAGGCTCTACATGGAGAAGACTGAAGAGGTTGACGTAGTCTCCTCTCCAAATCTTCTCCTTGACGGACATAGCGAGATGTCCGCCGAGTGGCAGGTCAATGCTGCCATAAGGGCGATCCTCAGGACCGTCCTCAAACTCAGCATGCCTAGCCAATCTATAAATTTCCTCCCAAGTGGGCATACCCCTCCACTTGTCCCCTTCAGTGCCCTTAGCACGTGCAGGACGGGGTAAGCCCATCCAAGGGCAGTCATAGGATCCTATACTCATAGGGGGCCAAGAATAGTAGGGACAACCCCAGCCTGGCATCCACCAAGGCATCATCTGGGCAGCCCTTTTGGGAGGAGGAGGCATAACAACCGGACACTCCTCCCAGCAACCCACCACCTCAGGCTCTTTGTTATCATCAGACTCCTCACCTGTGGCCCCTGTGGCACCATCTCCCCAGGCAGGAGCGTGAACCCCTGAAACACTTGCCGGTACCTGGTCCTGTGGAGGAGCCTGAGGCTTTCGGCCACCCGACCTGGAGGGGCGAGCCGAAAACATTAAAGCCCCCCTTCCCTTCCTAGTGAAGGTCCGGGTGGGCACGGGAGCAGAGGGCCCAGCGTCCCTGTTCTCCGCCCTCTCCCTAACCTCCCTCTCCAGCACCTTAAAGCACTCTACCAAGGTGCGATGGTCCATTGCCTCCAACTCCTCATCCGAGGAAGTTGGATCAGGAGGAGGTGGAGGGGGCAGGGTGGGGGGACGAGGGGCCCTACCTCCCCGCTTCTGAACTCTCTTACCCATGATGTAAATCAAGCAAACAACCCCCAAACAGTGTACTGCTTTATTCCACTATAAAGGATACGGGCTGCTAGAGCAGCAAGGCAAGTTGCAGAGTTGCAGCAAAGTATCCAGCAACCAACAGATGATGAAGTAGTAGCTACAGCAACCGCAGGATCAGTGTCCTGAGTAGCACCAGCAGCCACACCAACCAGCAGAAGCCCAGCAGCACCAGGAACACAAGATGGCTGCCTCAAGATGAACAAAATGGCTGCCACTCAAAATGGCGCCCACGCCACGAGGCGCACACAAAATGGCACCCGCAAACGCAGGCCCGAAGAAAATGGCTGCCGCGTACCCTCAAGCGGCCAAAATGGCGGTCGCGAGGTCCGCGCCGCACAGCCTACGAGACCCGAGTGGCGAGGGAGCCCTAAAGGCTCAGCCAGTGGCCGCCACCACCACTACGAGGTGCCCAAGTGGAGCACGATCCGCGGGGGCGTCCAAGGACGACCCTCCCCACAACAGCCTTTGCAAAGGGCTCAAGGCCCAACTAGAGAGTCGTCAGGAGCGAGCCCAAGAGACGTCTGCTCCAGACGACTCTCCGGCGAAGACTGGAGGGACGCTGCCGGCAGCACTCACACAGCATCCCTCCAGCGCCGCCCCCTGGCCATAGCAGCCAATAGGCTGCGAGCATCTCCTCCGGCCAAACCATCCCGGCCGGGGGAGGCAAAAGGGCCAGCCCATTAACGGGCTAGCCCCATTCTACCTACAATTCTACATATTTACTGGAAGTATTTAACTATGTATTGCACATCATCTTATTGATGTCTAAACAGGGTGGCACAAAGTTATCCCCACTTTTTGATCCTCACACCAATCCAGCTAAGGACAACTGAATCAAGATCACCCATTCAACTTTATTGAGGTTGCCCTAGTTTTAGTTCAACTTTAATCCCTATGTTATGTTCAGTGTTAAGACACTCCGAATAAAGATGCATACATTCAAGGTATTTAGCTTGTGATGCATGAAATAAAAAAAGATTTTATAAAATGTAAATCTTAGAGAGTTCTTGGTGTTCTCATGAAATACCTTAGTGCTGTCATCTAGCGACACATCTTACAGGTCTGATGGAAATCCACACTCAATTCCCCTATTAACATTAATGGCAGTTTTGCACATGGAAGTAGTGCTGCATGTCAAGTTGTCCCCTCCAGTGAAATATATAAATCTATATGTGGTTTCACATACACACAGTTCTGAATCAAAATTCATCTCTGGTGGTCCATCTAAAGTGGTCCATTTGCCAAAATGACCCTGTTCTTCCAGTGTCTTCCAGTGTAAAATCATTCATGTAGGGTGACCATATGACCAGATCTATATGTGATTTGTCCTCTTTTTTAGCCTACTGTCTGGGTGTCCCCCATAAGGGCTTCATTGACTTCCGTTTTGGCTTCATTTTGGAACTTTGCAATGGTGTGCAGGACTCCATCATGCCATATGTCGTTGAATTCGTATTGAAGAGCTGAATCCAATGCAGAAATTGGTTTTGAAATATCTCATTATCAAAAGTTATGGCCAAAAACTAAAAATAAAAAATATGCATTGAGTTCTATGGGAGAGTAAAAGTGCCCAATATCGCAGCTTTTCTCATGAGTAGGCAAACATGCCATTGTCTGCCGGAAAGGCCAGGCTGAAAGGAATCCAAGACCTTGTCCTCCTTTTAAGGTTTGGGCATCTGGTCACCCTGTATGCATGCCAATACACTCCCTACCTGCCAACTGCTCCGTATGCCACTTTTTAATGGATTGGTGGAGCTGATTAAAGTTTAGGAACTGTATAGTATCAGAACTTTGTCATTAGGAAAAAAATAACTCAAAATGGATGTTAACCAGCGTAACTCCAATGGCACTGATTGAGGAGACGTAGTTTGTACTCACAGAGTTGCTGGCTTGAACTGCAAATTCTCATTTAGCTCCAAATACCAAAAACATTAATCTGGCAAAGAGCCCTCTTGGATAAAGGCCAGTCAGTGTTTCAGTTTTGCTCCCTAGGTAGATTTCCCCTCCTCCCCTTAAACGTACATTTTTTGATAAATTGGATTATTCCCGTCTCATGGATAAGATTTGTTTCTTTACTTTTTTGGAACTTTAGTCCAATGTTCTTCTCCCTTTTGCATCATGCACCTGGTTTTTAACTGAGTAACCCCAAACCTGTCTAGAAAAATATCCTCATAGTTCTCAAATTCTTATCAAATGCTTGAATACCTAGCTTTAAAGGCCTTTCTTTATTCAGAATGTTCTATTTTCATTATTTATATTTTGATTAGAAAGGATTTTTTTTTCCGATTAGCCAGTTCAATTGCTTTTTGTAAAAATAGTAGAGTGTACTAGATGCTTGGACATGGGTTAGTTTGACCTCATGAAGCACTGTGGATCTTATAAAAATAAAATACCAGAATCCTCAAAGGAGTGGATGTGCATACTTCAGGTGCTCTGGACCAGATTGAAACAGAAATCTGAGATATGTGTTAATTAGCCATTTAGCTATCAATTACACAACAAAGTGTACATGTTCTCCCTGTTATTAGACAATCTTTAACAGTTACACTTACAATTTTTTTTTCTAATAATGTCAGCTAATAACAGACAGCTGGGGACTTTGCAGTCCATTTTCTGTCATTTATGTATTTAATCAGAAAAGGGAAGGGGCTGTTTTCGCAATTCACATATTGACATTGGCTGCAATCCTAAAGACACTTTCCTGGGAGTAAGACCCATTGAACACCATGGGGCTTACTTTTGAGTAGACATGGTCAGGATTGTGCTCATTGTGAGATCTTTTCACCCCCTCTTGTTAACAAGATGGAACACTGCAAAAATACATAGCAAATCCTCCTTTCTTACACCCTCAAAATTTGCCAGACCAACAAAGATTCATTTCTTCATGAAAAGAACCCAAATTCATTTTGGGAAACCACAAACCTTAAGGTCCATTTCCCCAAGTCTGTTAGCAGATCTACAACATCTCAAAAGATGTGGAGGTTAAGGTGGTCCTTTCCCATGGCTATATCAAAGTTGGATCAGATTGGGCTCATCATTCACGGTTAAGAATTTTGGAGGGAATGGATCAGCTTAACCCTAATGTACATCATGTGCTCTGTCCTTAAGTCAATTCTTAAATCAACTGGCATTACAGCAATGCAACATTGAAGCAGTGGCATCATTAAGAAAGCCTGGGGACCGCAGGTACTACCCTAGGGGCTGCAACATACTGCGGGTGATCAAAATACCTAAAATAGTGCGCGTTCATTCAGAATGATCCCATCAAATAATATGTATTTTCCTGCAGAATCCAATGCAAAAAATAGCTTTGAAATATCTCAGTCCCATCAAAAGTTATGGCAAAAAAACAAAAAAAAATTTCATGGTGCCCTATGAAAAGTTAAACTGATCCATATTGCACCTTTCTCATGAGGAAGTGAACCTGCCTTAGTCTGTTGGAAAGGGCAGATGAAGAGGAATCCAATCTGGAAAGGGCAGATGGAGAGGATCAGTTTGGTCCTGATCCAATGAACGCAGTCTCCACAAATCAACCCAGAAGAAAGTCCGATTATTGCATTGAGGCCTATGGAAAGCTAAATTGAGCTGCACAGCCATGATTACTCGTGAGTAAGCAAATCTGCCTTGGCTTATGTTCAGGGCATGCACAAGAATGGAAGACCACCAGAATGGTCACAGTCCAGTGGAAGTGGAGCTCAATGAGTGCTCCAGAAGGCAGCCTCACATGTTCCCAAAAATAATAAAACAGAGGTTTAACTGTTAAAGTGATATTTAAAATATGAAAATATTTAAAATATGAAAATATTTAAAATATGAAAATATTTAAAATATGAAAATATTAATATCTAATTAACTGTATTAATACTGATAATAATTAATTGGATAATTTTCATGTTTTGGGATGTCAAAAATACAGTATATAGTGGATGCCAAATGACCTACCTATGCCACTGCCTTAGAAGGCCTCCCAAGTGCAAAGTGCAGGAAAGTTGGTTATGACTGTGCCCTAAAACATATGGTAGATGGCAGGAGTTTAAATTTCATGGTGCTCAAAAGCTTATGTCACTCCTCAGTTAATGTTACTTCTTCAGAAGAGTGGTCCCTGGGTATTCTTGGAATTTCAGATTCTATTTTCCAAAGCAAATATAACTGCAGCAACGACAGACAGACAGATAGATAGCATCTATGGTTGTTATTCCTTACAGTAACATTAGTTTGAGACGGGAAACAAATTCCTCTCCCTAATACTGCCCCAACGCTAGCACAATGCTGATTTGTGACAGGACTGGCACAGCATTTGGTATCCCATGTTCTAATAAATTTCAATGCCAGCCAGAGCAGAAAATCTAGCTAATGTGGAAAATTCTGCAATACAGCCAAAAATATGAATTTGGGGAGTGGGGCAATTAAATGACTACATCAGCAAAAAAAAAACAAAAAAACCCTGTATGCTCATTTTTTTAATAACATCCCAAAGATTTCTGAGTGATAATAAAACAACCTCACTCCCACCAAGGAGGTTTCTCTAGACTGATTTTTGTCATTCCTTCTGCTCAGCAATAGTGAAATATTGAAATATATATTGCTTTCTAATATAGGAATGGAATTTAATGTCCAGGGTCTGTTTTCTCAAAATTTCAAAATTGCTTTATGCCCATAAATCTTCAGAACTGTCATGGGAATGCCTAACTCCCTCCATCCATAGAGACCCCCTCCTTGTTGGTATATAAATTTGAGATCTGATTGTCAATAAAAACTTTTCTTGGACACTTCCCTTCCTTCATTTCTGACAGCTACTGATAATTCTTTAGAAACCTATTTTTGTTCTTTCCTGTTTCCTTTGCACCATGTGTCCCCCGAGCACTGCAAAAGGTGCATTGGTCTTTAAGAAAAATGGCTCCAAGACATTCGGTTAAGTTTATTAAAAATGTAACTCTTCTCCCACTCCGCAGATTGCAAATGTCTTAGCCAATTATTTTCACTGGCTTTAATGACATCTTCATCAAACCATCATGGAAGACTAATTCCTTTACTTTGAAATGTTTTGAAAAGCTTCATCTGATCATTTCTATGTGAGCAGAAACACAAAACACACAAAACAGCCAGCTAGGCTGGCTGTTTCAGATATTTGTCAAACTTGGATCAATGTTCCTTCTGTTTTATGGCTTACAATTTATCAATCTACCATATATTAATCTACCATGTCATCTGCCTTGAAGAAACTGGACTCTGCCCATCAAGGAATTTTATTGTGCACTGCAGAGTGTTAGTCCCCATGTGAGAGAAGTGGCAACTAAAAGATGCAGACAATGTGTGCAATCTGCTCCCAAAATATTGTCTCTAGGGCTAATGCATTTTTGAGGTTGCGGATTTCCCAGGATCACCACAGCTAATGGAATTCTTGGAGAGCCAGGTTGGTGTATTAATTTATTGGTTAGGGCGTTGGACTGATACAGGTTCAAATCTCTCCTTGGCCATAAAACTTCCTGGCTGAATTTGGTCCAGTCACTTACTCTTAGCTTCACCTACCTCACAGGGTTGTTGTGAGGACACGGGACAACAAACTAAAGCTTTGTAAGCTACCTTGGTTATTTGCATTGACAAAGAAAAGGTAAGGTATAAATCCTATAAATAAAACAGTTGGTCCCAGCAATCACTTGGCACCTCCCTTCACATATTTGTCTCTTTTCATGGTGACCATTCCACCTTGTCAACATCATGTTTAAGTAACAGTAGAATAGTCATAGAGTTGGAAGGGACCCAGTGGATCATCTACTCCAGTGGTCAGGGAACAGGAGTAAATTACCCCAAATGGGGTAAAAATAAAATTCCTGTGGGTAATGGATAGTCGTGCTGTCGAGAAACAGCCAGGCATGCATATGAATCTATATGCATGCCCGGCTGTGTGTCAGCCGGGAATGCATCCATTACTCCCAGGAATTTCATTTCATTGCATATAGAATCTCTGTATAGATTCTGTATGCATGCCCGGCTGTGTGTGTTACAATACTGTAGTGTACAAGGACTTGACACAGTGCACTATATTAATAATACTAGCAAAGGCGTACCCGCGTTGCGGGAGTAACTTCCCCATACAACATCCCCCATGGCGCATCAACAACCCATGCGCAACCTACCCCCATGTACAACATTTCCCTGTGCGCAACTTCCCCCATGCGCATCATCCCCCAAGAGCAACTTTCCCCATGCGCATCATCCCCCCATGCGCAACTTCTCCCCACGTGCAACTTCTCCCCACGTGCAACTTCTCCCCACGTGCAAATTTCCCCCATGTGCAACTTACCCCCGTGCGCAACTTACCCCCGTGCGCAACTTCCCCCTGTGTGCAACTTTCCCCCGTGCGCAACTTTCCCCTGTGCGCAACTTTCCCCCGTGCGCAACTTCCTCGTGCGCAACTTCCCCCAATGTGCAACTTCCCCCAATGTGCAACTTCCCTCCATGCGCAACTTCCCCCATGCACAACTTCCCTCCATGCACAACTTCCCCCATGCGCAACTTTCCTACATGCGCACCATCCCCCATACGCAACTTCCCCCATGCTCAACTTCCCCATGCGCATCATCCCACATGCGCATTTTCCCCATGCGCATCATCTCCCATGTGCAACTTCCCCATGCGCAACTTACCCCATATGCAACTTTCCTACACACGCATCATCCCCCATGCGCATCATCCCCATGCGCAACTTTCCTACATGTGCAACTTTCCTACATGCGCATCGTCCCCCATGCGCATCGTCCCCCCATGCACATCATCCCCCATGTGAAACTTCCCCCATGAGCAACTCCCCCATGTGCAACTTCCCTCCATGTGCAACTTCCCCCATGCGCAACTTTCCTACATGCGCACCATCCCCCATGCGCAACTTCCCCCCATGCGCAACTTCCACCCATGCGCAACTTCCACCATACGTAACTTTCCTACATGCGCATCATCCCCCATGTGCATTATCCCCCATGTGCAACTTCCCCCATGCGCAACTTCCCCATGTGCAACTTCCTCCTTGCGCAACTTCCCCCATGCACAGCATCCTCTCCAGTGCATCCTCCTCCTCCGAACAACATCCCCCAGTGCACCAAATTGGCTGGATGTGGTTCAGTCTCCCATGTTAAGTATAGGACAGAAACACGTTGCCCCCTTTTCAGCCCCTGAAGGGTTAAATTTCTCCAGATGGTTCTTGGTGGGAGTTCAGGTGACAGAAGGAACTCCCAGAATTCCATGCTTCAGGCCCAGCAGTTGGGGCGGAATGTTGATGAGTCAGCAATTCTCAATGCAAAGTATAGGGAGGAAAACGCGTTGCGCCCAGTTTCACCCCCTTCCGGTTGGAATTTCCAAAAACCTGTTCTAAGTGCACCCCTCAGTCACGGAAGGAACACCCACCCCCCAAATTTCACGCTTCTAGGCCCTGCGGTTTTGGCAGGGCGGTGATGAGTCAGTCAGTGAGTGAGTCAGTGAGTGAGTCAGTCAGTGAGTGACTTTTCTCTTTTAGATAGATAGATAGATAGATAGATAGATAGATAGATAGATAGATAGATAGATAGATAGATAGATAGATAGATATGATTTCCTTCCTTTCAAATCAAAGGGGTAATGTCGGCATATCTAAATATAGTTTGGGGTAAAAGGTAAAAAAGTTCCCTGACCCCTGATCTAGTCAAACCACTAGCAGGAAATTCGTGTCTCGAACCCTGTCCTGTTGGTTCTCGAACCCTACATAACTGGTGCTTGCATTTGCTTATTTTTCCTTTTCTCCTTTCTTTTCCTTTTATGTCATGGCTTTTAGATTATATCTAATAACTAGCGAAAAGCATACCCGTGATGTGGGAGTAACATTTCCCCATATTTCATCCTCCCACGGTGCATCAACACCCCATGCGCAACTTCCCCCAATGCGCAAATTCCCCCATGAGCATCATTCCCCCATGCACATCATCCCCCCAGGCGCAACTTCCCCAATGCGCAACTTCCCCCAATGCACAACTTCCCCCATGCGCATCATCCCCCCATGCATAACTTTCCTCCATGCGCATCTTCCCCATGCGTATCTTTTCCCCATGCGCAACTTCCCCCATGCGCATCATCCCCCCATGCACATCATCCCCCCAGGCGCAACTTCCCCAATGCGCAACTTCCCCCAATGCGCAACTTCCCCCATGCGCATCATCCCCCATGCGCATCATCCCCCACGCGCAACTTTCCCCCGCGCGCAACTTCCAACCATGCACATCATCCCCATGCACAACTTCCCCTCTGCACAACTTCCCCCATGCGCAACTTCCGCCATGTGCAACTTTCCCCATGCGCAACTTTCCTACATGTGCATCATCCCCCCATGCGCATTATCCCCCATGTGCAACTTCCCCTCATGCGTAACTTCCCCCATGCGCAACTTTCCTACATGCGGACCATCCCCCATGTGCAACTTCCCCTCATGCGCATCATCCCCCGTGCGCAACTTCCCCTCAGAGCAAATTCCCCACATGCGCAACATCCCCCCATTCGCAACTACCCCATGCTCAACTTCCCCATGCGCAACTACCCCCGTGCGCAACTTCCCCTCAGCACAACTTCCCCCATATGCAACTTCCCCCCCTGTGCAACTACCCCATGTGCAGCTTCCCGCATGCGCAACTTCTCCCCATGCATAACATCCCCTATGCGCAACATCCCCTATGCGCAACTTCTATGCGCAACTTTCCCCATGCGCAACTTCCCCCCATGCGCAGAATCCTCGCCAGTGCAACCTCTTCCTCTGAACAACACCCCCCCAGTGCACCGGGCACCGAGGACCAAATTGGCTGGATGTTGGTCAGTCTCCCATGTTAAGTATAGGACAGAAACACGTTGCCCCCTTTTCAGCCCCTGAATTTTTGAAAACCGGTTCTTAGTGCACTCCTCAGTCACAGAAGGAACACCCACCCCAAATTTCACGCTTCTAGGCCCAGCGGTCTTGGCAGGGCAGTGATGAGTCAGTCAGTCAGTGAGTCAGTCCGTGACTTTTCTCTTTTATATATATAGATAAAATAATAAATAAAACAAATAATAAATAAAATTATTTTTAATTGTAAAATGGCCAGAGTGCGCTTGCTAAAAAGCAGGCCTCCGTCAGTCTTGGAAGACTATGGTATCATGCTCGGCGCTTCATACACTGCATGCGAAGCACAAAAGCCTGGGTTGGATTGTTATGGAGGATAGGCTGTTACCCAAGCAGCAAATCCCCCCTCTCCACACCACTGAATTAGTCCAATGGAAAGGCAGAGCCAATACGATTGGATCCAGCTGGCGTCGCAGAGCTGGGCTAAGGACAGGAGCTCACCCTGTCTTGTGGGGCCGACCCGGGTCTCAAACCCTGGCCTGCTGGTTAATAGGCACAGTGTCTTAACCACTTGTGCCGCCCACAGCCCACAAGGTGAAATGTAAATTAAGTTTCTGTTCCCAGAGGCTTAAGGATCTGGAGAGATTCCTAACATCTTTTCATCCCCACCCCATAATGAGGAGGAGAAAAACTGGAGTGCTAGGCTCTCAGCCTAGGGAATTTCATAAATCTTCTAAACAAATAACTTGGTGTCTCACTGTGACCAATTTGCTAGACAAAATTTTGCAGACAAAATTTGCAGACACTTTGCAGACAAAATTGTATGCATCCATCATGACTAAGACTCGATACATATTATCCATTCTTCTGCTTCTCAGAGGGCAAAATCCAGAGCAGTTACAGGTCCACACAGCTATGTCACCCACTAGTGTTATCTTATGGAAAGTCACCTTAACTGCTCTGGAGAAAAGGGCTTAATTTGATGTTAGGATATGGGCCTAAGTCAAAGTGTTTGGGGATATTTTAACCTTGTACATCCTGAGAATGTGAACAGGATCCTATGGAGCAGCGGTGTAGCTAATGATCATGTAGCTCAGTGCAAAGCTCAAAATGCAGCCCCAGAAGTGATGTCACAACCGGAAGTGATGTCACCCCTGAGTATTTTTTTAAAAGAAAATTGGAGAAAAACCTGCCGCTGCCGCCTCTTCAGCAGTTCACCACCATTTGCTTTGTTAGTGGCATAGCTAAAGCACCTATTTGCTATCTGGAATTTTGTTCCCCTCCGCAGCCCCACAGCAACAAAATCAAATTTAATTAAGTAAAAAAAATATTGTGTCCCTTATTGGTAAGGAAAACTGTGCTGGGACAAAGTGAAATCATTATTCTTTTCTGGCTAAATATAAGAGGAGCACCACATAGAAGTGCCTGGATTCCCTGTTAGCATGGGGTAACTGTATTATATATGTACTGTATATATGTACTGAGAGCTGATTCATATTAACTCATTAGTTTCATATAGTATCAGAAATAAATTTCATTGGAAGATGGATATAAGATCTAAAGGCTTTTGTTTTCATTTTCTGGTTAACAGGCCATAACTTTTTATATTCCAGTGCAGTTTGTTTCATTGTATTCTGGATAAAATTACCTCTCCAATGATATATAACATGATGGTATTATCATTCATGCAGACCCCATTTTTCACAATTTTAATCACTGGTGTCAAGCTCAGCTTGTAGCCCTCCTAAAGCTTGTAGCACAGCGCAAGTGCACCCCCTGCCCTCCATAGCTATGCCACTGCTTTGGAGTGTGAGACCATCCACTTGGCCACTTGTCCCTTGCCCAGATTGACATTTTGCCTGAGAATGACTGGGCAAGTGGACAGGATGGATGGTTCTCTCTCCACTTCTCTTTGTGGAGGGGTAGTTGCAGGAGGTACTGAAGCTGATTGTGATTTGCTCCCTCCTTAAGAAGCTCTCCCTGAATTCCACCATGCTAGGTAATTATTAGCCACTCTCTTACCTTCTGTTTTTAGGCAAGATGATCAAGCAAGTAACAGTGACTCAGCTTCATATTTCCTTAGTTGAAATAGATTGTTTGGATCCCTTTCAGTCTGGTTTCATTTTAAGAGAAAAACAGCTACGGTTGCCCTGGTGGATGATCTATGCCAGTGTTTCTCAACCAGTGGTACAAATACTATCTGTGGTACTTGAGATGGTGTCTGGTGGTACTTCAGATCTCCAAACCATTCCCACCCAGAAGTGAGACCACTGATGTGACACAACAAAACGTGATAGGCTTGTTTTGCAGACCTACAAAGCATGCTCTGAAAAATCCTCCCATCCATCTTGTGACTCTTGCTGGTGTTTGTTTCTCTGCATCTGGGCTCCCAATCTGGAAGTAACTAGTGATGACATAATTACCAGTTACTTCTGATGGTACTTCTAATAGGTGGACCATACAAAATGGTATGACAGGGGACAGACATCAAGAAACAGTGATCTATGCCAGGGAATATATAGAGGAGTTGGTTCTGCAGGGGCTCATCTAGTTGGATTGGATTTTTGCAGGGGCTCCAGGAGGAAAGCACATCCTTCCTAATAATATCTACAGGACAATTTACTGCTGATTATATCAGTTCATTCCAAAATACAAAGGGTTTCTTCCAAAGAACTAGCACAGTCCATTTCATTACATTTTGGATCAAGTCAAAGGATTCTAGCCAATGGATGACACTGCTCATATTTCCTCCCCCTCCTCCCGCCCCCCCCCCCAAAAAAAAACCACCCTGCATTGAAAGAGTTAAGAAAAATGGTTCTGGTGTTCATCATTCAAATCTGAATGAATTTCATAACACAGAATACATTTTAAAATGAGATCAACAAAGCCCCATTGACTTAAATGTAACCTAGACAAAGATGTTTCCTCATCGTGAAATCCCCTTGCTGGTGCCTCCTGTTCCTTGGAGTGTTTAAGTTTCAGCATGACATTTAATACTTGTGCTGTACAAATTATGTCTCTTTTGACAAACACATGGTATGATATCTGCAACAGATGCGACGGGGAAACAGACTAGATAATAGTGTGAAGCCTTATTAATATGCCAGAAATTGTCCTCGATGTAGCTATAGGGCTTATTTCAAAATAACAACAGTGGAAAGAAGAAGTATCAGCAGAAAGATCACTTCCCCCTCAAGTTACTGTTCCTTGGTTGTAGTTGCTTGTGCAAACACCAAAAACCAACCCGTGGATAATAATAAAACTGCCTCATTTAATTCTAATTTATGGTGTTATTTACAGAGGGAAATGCCATTAAACATTTCAGCAAATGTTACCTTTGCAAATGGAGCTTATGGGGGAAGAGAAAAATTAATGAGTGGAAACAGAAGGTGTTCCACAACTGGCTTTCAAATTAAATGTAAGTTCTTTAAAGCTTTTTTTTTTTTAAAGTAGATCCAGCCACCTTGCAAAATCTAAGAAGGTACAAATATGATCAAGCGTCTGAATGGGTGACTGCCAGGGAGCTCCACATGTGCAGGTTGACTTTAATGATGAAAGAAAATATATTAATAAAATAAAAATCCAACGAACATAAAAACAGTCAAGGCCTACCGGGCAACATGCTGGGGGGTGGTCGACCTTCAGAGGATTCCCCAACATGCTATCTCATTTACGACCATGTGTGCTGCAACCTCCTCAAAGGTCAGGTAGCTCAACAATTTGGGTGACTCACATATTGAACTGAGAAAATGATGAATCGCCATGATGCTTATTTTTCTAAGTATATAAAGGGCAAAATCCAGAGTAATTATGGGAAGTCCTTGCTCCGGTGTAAGGACAATTTGCTCTGGATTCCAATATGAATTTCCCATAGGTTTTCACTAGGAGGTGCAGTAACTACATGTGCACGTAATATCCCTTATGTGCTCTGGATTTGAGGGTAAGGCTCCCGCAGTGAATCCCATGGCTTTTTATTTATTTGTTTGTTTATTTTATCCAACCTTTCTCCCGATATCTACCTCATTCCTGATTAGCCAAACACACAGCACATAAGATGTGGTGATGTATTTCATAAGCACCTCTAAATCCGATTACAATGTTTCTTTATTTGATATTTTTGTCCCACTCTTAACCCCCTATACATTCACTCCAAGTGATGGTTATCTTGAGGGCAAAACGGAGGTGTTGCAATATTGTTTTGACAGAACTGAGAAGATCCTGCGCGATGCATTTCCAATAAAATGTCTCTTGTGTTCCAATAAAACGTCTCTTGAACGTGGAGAATGAGTGCAGTCCAAGGCCCTCTCCTGCCTGAGTACACAAGGCGCACTTGAGAGACAGGCTTTGGAGTCAGCTTTGTCAGCCAGAATGGCAAACGCCATGCGCTGTTAGGCAGACTGACAAGGTGGCTTATTCTCGGCTCCCCGGCACGCCAAGTCGGTTACAAAGTCATACATTTTAGCGGCTTCAGGAAAATGACAGCCTAGTCAAAACAGCTTTAGTATTTCGCTGGCTTATAACATTAAAAGGGAGAGTTACAAGTTGTAGCTTACTTACCTCATGGATGGCATATTAAAAGAACAGCTCTTGGAAAAACAACATCCCCCTTTCCCCCCAAAACATTGCGTACCTTTTGAAAAATGAAGTGCTGAGGGCACCCTCGGGTCATGTTTTCCACACACAGAGAAACAATGCAGACCAAGCTGCCAATCTGGACATTTTATTCCACGAAAGTTACATTCCTGTGTGCTTGTCCATGACCCACAGTTCAGAGCAGTAATACAGAGCTGTTCTTTACAATTGATTTTTCCTTTTGTGAACATAAGTTATGTAGGGAAGCCATTTAAGTGCTATATCCCACATCCCATCACAATTACTTGGGCTGCAATCCTTACCTCCCATTAGGGAGGTAGAAGCCCTGGCATAAGTCCTGGGGCTGACCTGCGGGTGTCACAAAAATGCTGTAAAGTACTACTGCTTGACTCCTGAGGGGATGAGGCCACTACACAGGCATATGTCGACCTCCATACAACATATGGCAGGTGAGTTAGGCCAGCCTATGGCTGCAATCTTAACTTCCAGTTAGGCTAGCATAAGGCCCACTATAAGTCCTGTTTTGACCTGGGGATGTCACAGAAGTGCCATATGACACTTTTGCACCACTCCTCGGAGAAGATTAGGCCAGTGCCCTGACATGCGATTGTCTCCCTACGTCACCACAGAAATGGGAAGACCGATGAGTTGTGCTGGCCTAGGTTAGGATTGCACCCTAAATTTGTTAGGATTGCACACTTCATTGCACCCAATGTATGCTCACATTTAGCAAATGTGCAAATAGCAGAAGCATAAATATTGGATTCAGAGCCAGTGCCAGGTTGTGACATTTCTGGGATAAAAGTGTCTAAGAGTGGAGTCCCTTCAGCCCATGATGGTGGCCACCATCACAGCCAGCAGCCGTATAGGGCTGACAAATGCCAGCCACCCGGCCAGCCAGCCAAACAAGGCCATTTCACTTGGCCTCATGAGTGATTCATCCTGAAAGTATTATCCCTAAATCAACGGTAGTCAACATGGGGGTCTGGACCTCCTGGGGGGGTTGTGAGAGGGTAGGATCTGCCATCTTGGAATCTGGCACTGGGTGTTCCTGGTAGAAAGTCTTACTGAACACAATGGGACTTACTTCTAAGTAGACATGGAGGAGCTCTGGCATCACAGTAAGGGCTTGTCACATCCTGGCATGTTTGACAAGGGTCCTGGATAGATTTTTAAGTTTGAAAGGGGATACTGAGCTGAAATGCCCTGTAAGGAATAACTAGTGAGCTAAGGCAGAATACCTGCAGTTGGCCTAGGTATCTTTAGTCACAAAAAAGTTCATGACCAAGACACAAACCTGGGAAGTCCTAGTTCATAGTATGATCACAGTACTTTCATCCCTGGCAGTTGTAGGTCAGACTAAGAGCCTTACCAAAAAATTTAGGGCTACTCCTGACAAGAATCATAGACAATAATGACAATAATGACTGGGAAAAATCCATCGTCGGATTTAGGGTAATGGAACTTCCAGTATAATGTGCACGCAGCCCAAATTTGAGATTTTGGGTGCAATCCTAACCAATTTAGTTCAGTGCAACTTGCCCATCTCCTCCTTTCTGTGGTGGTGTGGGCAGTAGTAGGCTTCAGGGGGTTTCCTCACAGGTTTTATAGAACCCTTTGCTAATGAGCACCTGGTTCTGAGAACCGGTTACTAATGGGACATAGAACCTGTTGTTAATTTAGGTTATTAGGACATGGAACCTAATTTAGGAATATTAGGACATGTTGTTAATTTATTTGAATCCCACCACTGGGTGTGAGGACTTATGGCACTTGTGGAACACCCTCAGTCTAGCACAAGTGCTGGGACTTCTGTTGGCTTATCTGGAGGTTATGTTTGCATGCTTAATACATTGAGAACTGAGGAAGAAGATTCGAGTAGAAGCTGTTGTGCACATGGGCAGTCTAACAACATTTTGACCCAAAGGCAAAATAGAGGCAATGTTGCACTAGTATCAGAAAATAGAAACAATTGGAAACACAGGGTGTCATGGGTTGGCTTTATGAACAGCCTATACAGGAAGAGGAGCATGACGATGTGTTACATTAAGGGCTTTCCTTGGCAAATGGATCATTTCAGCTCCTCCCTATTGCACTGCTTCTGTGACACAGAGCTATGCTTTCCTCCACCAACAACTCTCATGGGATGCAAGGCTCTATGAGTAGAGGATGCCAGATGCATCATGGAGGTGACACATTGATTGTTGCCAGGGTGTAAAGAGCTGAGGGAGGGAAAGAAAGTTCCAGAAGGCTTTGGCTACAGCGCTCACTGGACATTTCCATGTCCATTTCCATTCCCATTGGGATCCCATTCTTTCCCATTTAATTCACTTCAAACATGTCCTCGGACTAATTTATGACATCACCTTCAGGGAATCATTTTTTCTTCCTCAGCTATGCATATGTTTTGCAGCAGATGTCATGAGGGAAATGAGGAGAGAAGGAGTGGAAGGAAGAGCAAGGGTGGAAACCAAAACGGAGGGCTTAATATAAAACTGGGGCGTCTGATGACATGCTCGTTTATTGGCATTGAGGGTTGAACGGAATAGTTCATCTCGTTTTCCAGCTGCTGGGTGACCCAAGTCTCATCTCCATACCGACAACCTCAACACTGCAACTGATTTCTTAGGCTGCTTTTTCAAAAAAAAAAAAAAAGTTAACCCTGTGTATATTTCTATTATTATCTATAATGATAATCATTATAATATCTATAATGATATTAATATTTACCAATTTACATAATATATGGAAAATAATGGTTATTTTTAGAGTGTATTTCACAAACTAAACTCACAATGTCATTATTCTAATTGTATTTTAATTGTATTTTAATGATGTTTTAATTTGTATTTATTAGCAATTTTAATGATGTTTTATTCTTCAATGTTAGCTGCCTTGGGCTCCCTCTTATGGGGGAGGAAAGGTGGGGTATAAACTGAGTAAAATAAATAAATAAATAAATTATGCAGGTGACCATCTAAACTGCCTTTAGCTGACCACTGGTTCTTCCAGTTTATAATGAAGTGCACCGATTGGCAGAGCTTTCTTGAGATTCAGCCTTTCTCTACCTTATCTGGATATCTAGAAACCTGAGACCTTTGGTAATCAAAGAACCCTATATAATGGAAATTGCTTGCATCAGATATACAAGTTACATACCACTCTCTGTTGGGTGTTGAATGGAATGTCAAAGGAACTTTTCAATCCCCTTTCATTAAACTTCTTTCTGCCGAGGAATGAATTGATCTCTCAATTCCTGGACATCATTATTAGAAATGGCTATATATGTAAGACACAGATCTATGTATTGATGATCTGTACAATTATCTATGCCCTATCCCTTGGAATTGTTCTCTTTCGGTTTTAAAGACTCACCTTGCAACCTAAAGTTTTAAAAGCAATGTACTGTTATTTGCATTTTCAACCTTTTCAGATTGGGAAATGCAGATGAGTGGCCAAAATACTGTCCTTCTGTGTTGACAGCAGGGTGACCTGTTTGTTTCTGCAATCCTAGACTGGCAGGGAAAAAATACAAGTTTACAGTGGGCAGCTTAGCACCAAATTTTACATGTCCATACTCAGGGTGACCATATGCCTCCCTTTTCCAGGACATGTTCTGTATTTTAGCCTTGTGTCCCAGAAAAAATTATTTGTCCTGCTTTTTCTTGTGACCAGGCAACTTATAGTCTTCTTGCAATTAATCATTTATCTATATAAAATTGAAAAGTCACTGACTGATTCACTGACTGAATGACTCATCAGCACCCACCCAAAACCACTGGGCCTAGAAATATGAAATTTGGGGTGGGTGTTCCTTCCATGACAAAGGCACCCACTAAAAACCAGTTTTTGGAAATTTGAACCAGAAGGGGGTGAAAGCGGGCATAACATGTTTCCTCCTTATAATTTCCATTGAAGAATCCCTGACTGAGGGACTCTCTGCCTCAACCCCTGGATCTAGAAGCAAGAAATTTGGGGAGGGTGTTCCTTCTGTGACATCAACACCCACCAAGAACCATTGTTGAGAAATTTAACCCTAAGGGGGCTGAAAAGGGGTGCAAGATGTAAACATAAGATTGAAGACTGATCGACATCCAGCCAATTTGGTGCCTAGTACCTGATGCACTGGGAGGGAGAGTTCACATAAGGGAAGTTCCATATGGGGGAATGTTGCGCATGGGGGAGTTGATGTGCATGGGGGATGTTGTACATGGGATGTTGATGCGCATGAAAGATTGATGCGCATGGGCCACTCCATTTAAGTCAGATGGAAAGCCTATATGCTCTGGAATCGTGTTTGCATCCAATAAATCACCTAGATTTTGAACTGGGATGAATGTATAGAATCCTAAGGATCAAACAGCGCAAATTTCTAAAATTACTGCTTAAAGGAGAGAGAGAGAGAGAGAGAGAGAGAGAGAGAGAGAGAGAGAGAGAGGGAGGGAGGGAGGGAGGGCCTGGCTGCTAGATAGCTCCAAGAAAGATCTTGCATTACCTTTGGCAGTGATTAAATTGATAATGAGAATACAGTATTTTGTAAGACTGAAGTATGAAACCAAATCTCATGCTCATGCCACAAAATAGTTGATTTACTTCTTAGCATGTGGAGACTGTTTATAGACTGTCCGTGATGAGGATGATTCATACAACTCAGCAAAATGTCAGATCCTTACCAGATAATCTCTTATTTTCACTTACTTCACTAGATAATTTATGGATCGTAGTTTCATGGATGGGGTCCAGAAAAGCCATGATTTTCCCTCACTGGAGTTGGACAGGAAGGAACTTGTTTTAGATTTTTATTCTCAGCTATAAAGAGAAAGGCATGTTGTGCACTTGTAACCTTTGAGCTGTAAAATTCCTCATAAAAATCATAAATACCTAATTGGTGGAAAAGCACTGAAAGGCCCAACATTTGAGGCATCATGACCTGCTCCCTAGATAATGCCTGGTATGTTTAAGGATTATTTATTTATTGAGGCAGTTTTTATTCTGCCTTCTTCCCCAGCATGCGACACCCGAAGCAGCTTACAAACATAAAAATATATACAACAATAACTTAACATATTTATTCTATTAAAAGCAAAGCAGGCCTCCATCAGTCTTGGAAGACTATGGTATCGTGCTTGGCGCTGCATACGCTGCATGCACAAAAGCCTGGGCTGGATTGTTATGGAGGATTTGTTACCCAAGCAGCAAATCCCCCCTCTCCGCGCCACTGAATTAGTCCAGTGGAAAGGCAGAGCCAATACAATTGGATCCAGCTGGCGTTGCAGAGCTGGGCTAAGGACAGGAGCTCACCCTGTCTTGTGGGGCCGACCTGGGTCTCGAACCCTGGCCTGCTGGTTAACAAGCACAGTGTCTTAGCCACTTGTGCCACCCACAGCCCACCTTATTAAGAAATAATAAAATACACTATTAAAACCAATTCAGTGACAATACTATTTAAATTTAAATTTGTGTCATATTAAATCAAATTACAGAGAGAAAAACAGCACAGAGAACTCTTCCCACCACACATAAAATCGCAGCATCAATATATTCACAAATTCATTAGACGAAACAGCAGGGCCTAAACCTGTGTAGGGCATGCAAACTTGTCTGAAAACTTTTTTAAAATGTATGCAATAGGTTAGACGACCATTCTGGAGCCATTAAACAAGCTTAAACAGTGTTCTGGGTATACCCTATAACCTTGCTTTTAATTTCTTCCATCTTAGCAACAAACTGTCCAATGGAGCCCCAAAGGTCTACCTGAATAACAAATTACTCCCTTATGACCCTCACCCCAAATACCTTGGAGTAACTCTAGATCCGACTCTCTCTTATAAGAAACACCTAGAGAACATGTCTGCAAAAATTAATACCAGGAACAACGTACTCCAGAAACTTAGAGGATCAAGATGGGGAGCCTCAGCCTCTACTTTCAGAATATCAGCGCTAGTGTTAGATGCAAGACCCCCACAACAGAATACTATGTTAGATTCTGCACCCACAGCAGAATACTATGTCCCTGTATGGCTTAATAGCTGCCACACTAGTAAGATCAATGCCAGACTAAACAAAACCATGAGGATCATAAGCGGGTGCATAAAATCTCCTGCTTGCTGGCTCTCCGTTTTAATCCACATAGAGCCACATGTCTTCATGTGCAAGCTGAGCTTCCCCATCTATCAATTGGCAGGCCTGAATCCAGGAAGCCCTCTCTGGCACTCGCATAACAGCTATCCAACAACTTTAATTAATCCAACACGCAATGTAAAGCTAAATGTGCTGCTGAACGCCTAGTTACAGGCAGTTACAGAGAGGATCCTACACAAAAGGTACCAAGTTTTGATCTACCTTGCCAACATTGGTCAACACTGAACAGGATCCAGACCCAGCATGGTGTCTGCCAGGACTATGCATCTACCCCGCAGCGTGACTGTGGTGCTCCTCAACAAAATATCCATCACATTGTGTTCAAGACACTGGCCCAGTGTCTGACTTTTTCTATATGGACCACTCTGTTCTTGAGTGGAGGGGGGGACTTGATGTTAACATCTGATTTTATCACTAAACCATATGCTAACTAAATAAATCAGGTACTTTTGTGTAGAGCTGCCCCCATCTATTCTTGAGGCCTCTTGGAGGGTCACTATGGTTTCTAGTAGGTTGCTAGTTTCACATGGAATCGACCTAAGGTTCAGAATTTCTCTTCTGAGTTTTGCTAATCCCCATTCCAGCTTATAGCTGGACTGAAGTATAGTGAGCCTCCATACCTGTGTGATCTGCACCCACAGATTCAAACATCTGCAGATTAAAATGAATTTTAAAATATTTCTTGCAGTTCTTTCCTGCAGTTCATAATAACAATCTGTTATGATGGCGCAGAGAGAAGGAACAGGTACTTGTTTTCCAGGGTGTTTGAACCAGGATGGTAAAAAGCACAATCTGGAATATCACCCAACACTACTGTTGAACATCACCCAACACTGCTGCTGTCTCAACCATGGGCACAAGCAGGATGGGAGGAAGAGGATTTCCTTACTGTTCTCCTTGTGTTTTTTTAAAACAAACTTGGAAGTGTGCAATTTTCAGTTTTATTTAAAGGGACCGTGCAAATGAAGGAGCTTCTTTGTGCTGTCCATAAAAACAAGTCCTGCACAAAGGAGCACAGTCAGGAGGAAGTGATTAGTTTTCCCATTAGTGAAAAATGGATCAATGCAGTTCATGTCTATGGGGGCGGGGGGATAGACTAAAGCCATCAAGAGGGTGAAAGACATCCCAAATCTGCTGCCCCCCAACCCTGGCATTCTGGCTCTAATGCATGCTGTTTGATGGCACCTCCCAGACATCAAGCAAGGCCATGGGATAATAATCGGGTTTGGCAACCAGAATAAGAAAAACAAATCCAATTAAAGATCAGATTTGTTATGCGGCATTATAGATTGTGAACCACCTTGGGGAGTCCATTTTGAAAAAAGGTTCGATTACAAGAAAGCTATAAGAACATGGAGTAGGAAATTACAAAATTGCATAGAAGATAAGCTGGATGAAAACCATTTTAGGCATTTTAATATGTGCAAATTATCACAGTTCCCTAAATCAGTGAGGCACGCTGTCAAGATTTTCTTCCCTCATCTATTCCCCCAGTCCCTGAATGCAATCATGCAGGTGTTTTGTTGCAAAACACAGCTAACTCATGAAGAACTTTCCATATTCTTTGACTATTTAAGTCAGCCTTTTATGCCAAAATATCTCAGTTCCTGGATTTGGAGCCTAGAATATGTGTACTACTTTATTTAAATGTTTATTTTTTTAAAAAACTTAACATACCGTAGTTGGGGAAAAGTTCTTTGTATGCATCTGCAACAGTTGTCAGTTCAGTTACAATTAGTGCCACTAAAGTTCTGTTTCTACACGATCCCAGTACAGTATGTTGGAACAACATAATGCTGTGAGATTTTTTTTTCCTCTGGAGGATCATCAATCATATTTTCACCATCATCCAACTGAAGGCAAAGATTTACCTTGATTTATTGGAGACGCCACAACTCATCTTCAAAATTAGCTCAGGTACTGAGATGATTAGATCTTGTCATCGAAGTGATGAACATAAATTTGGACCAACTAAAGGAGCTAGTGAAAGATACGAGGCCTGGCATGCTGACAAAGAGTCAGACACAACTTAACAACTGAATAATAATATGCAAATGGCCAAACTTGGTTTTTAAAGGCATGTACATTTCAGAGCAGATGACAGAAGACAACGCCAGTGGTGGGCTTCAGGGGGTTCTCACAGGTTCTACAGAACCCTTTGCTAATGAGCACCTAGTGCTGAGAACTGGTTACTAGTGGGAAATAGAACCAATTGTTAATTTAGTTTATTAGGACATAGAACCTGTTGTTAATTTATTTGAATCCCACCACTGACTCCCAGCCTATTTCAGAGCCTGCTTTCCTAATCAGTATTAGTCATATTGTGGAAGCAGGTATCACCAGTCAAAATGAATTGTTTGATAAGGGTACAAAATATTAATTTTAAAAAATTTATGCCTCATGAATATGAATAACACAATATGTTATATGAATAACACTGAAGTGATTCTTAACATAAGTTTAAAAAATTATATACAGTACAATGATATACAATGTATATACTGTTCAATGAATATACAATGAAATCTATATATAGCAGTGCCTTGTAAGACAAACACAATTCATTCCAGAAGCATGTTTATCTTACAAAATGTTCTTCTTACAAAGTGGACTTTCCCATAGGAAATAATGGGAACTCAGACAATTGGTTCCACAATCCAAAAATATTCATATAAAAATATTAACGGTATGTAAAAATGATGACAAAACACTGTAATCAAATTCAGAACACTATAATATAATACAGAACACAATTACTGTAATAAAACACTGTTATAAACAGTGGTGGGCTCCAGCAGGTTCGCACCTACTCTATAGAACCGGTTGTTAACGAGAGATAGGACATATAAAGTTTAAAAATAGCCATTTAAAAGTGGCTGCTAGATGGGCAGAGAACCGGTTGTTAATTTCTTTGAATCCCATCACTGGTTATAAACTGTACAGTAAAACAGAAAAGAAAAACCTTTTTGGCCAAGGATGACTATTTTTCACTAAAACAGTCACTGGTGTCTTTTTGAGCAACTTTAACAAGGAGATCTGTGTGTGAGCTCTATCTATGCAAACCAAAGGCTTCTGCCTGAATGCAAAAGGGAGAATATCCTATACTGCCTACTCAGAATCAAGTCCATTGTATCCACTGGGGTTTACTCACAGGAAAGTGTGTAGGATGCCAGCTTGACTTTTTCCAAGTTTGGAGCAGGAGCAGCAAAGGCTTCTGCCTGGATATAAAAGTGGGCTGGAGTGGGGTCCAGGCAGAGAAGGTGGGGGAGAGGGGTAGTTGTAGTGGGGTATAGGCAGGGAGGAGTTTTCCTTAGGGGAGAAGGGGTTTCTATTGAGGGGGTCCACAGGTGGTCCAAGTGGGGGTTTCCCTCCTCCCTGATGTTGGCTACTGCAGGAGGCTCTGATATGCAGGCTCCAGGTTCAGACATGCTTGTTGGGAAGACTCAGAGAACTCTGTATGTCCCTCTGCTGGCTGGTGCAAGTACTGCACGCAGGAGGAGAGGGCCTGCCTCAGCCACCTGTATCCAGCCAATTGGCATTTGTCTTACAAAGCACTTTCATCTTACAAGGCAGAATCCCATATAAATTTTAGTTCGTCTTTCAAATTTTAGAGCATCTTACAAGATTCGTCTTACAAGTTACCATGTATATAAAACTGAAAAGTTACTGACTGACTCATCAACGCCCAGCCAGAACCGCTGGACCTAGAAGCGTGAAATTTGGGGTGGCTGTTCCTTCCATGACAGAGGGATCCACTAAGAACGAGTTTTCAGACATTCCAACCAGAAGGGGGTGAAATGGGGTGCAACGCATTTTCCTCCCTATACTTTACATTGAAGAATCCCTGACTGAGAGACACTCTGCCCCAACCCTGAACCTAGAAGCATAAAATTTGGGGAGGGTATTTTATGACAGAAGGCAATGCCAGTGGTGGGCTTCAGGGGGATATCAACACCCACCAAGAACCAACACCGAGAAATTTAACCCTTAAGGGGGTGAAAAGGGATGCAACGTGTTTTCCTCTCTATACTTTACATTGAAGAAACCCTAACTGATGGATGCTCTGCCCCAACCTATGGACGAAATTCAGAGAGCCTATTCCTTCCATGATGGGAACACCCACCAAGAACTGATTTCTAGAAATTTAACCACTTAGGGATTGAAAAAGATGAAATTCATTTTCGGCCTATACTTAACATTGAAGATTGATCAACACCCAACCCCAAATCATGCATCTGCTCAGTAGGGGTGCCCATAGTTGTGGTGGGATGGTGCATGGGGGGCATGTTTGGCATGGGGGGGTTGCTGCGCATGGGGTTCTAGCGCATGGAGGGGTTGATGCACATGGGGGGGTTGATTCATATAGGAGGGTGTTGCACAATCAAGGGATGGCATATCGGGGGTATTTTACTCCTGCAACACAGATACAGTTCGCTAGTCCGTATATATAAAACTGAGAAGCCACTGACTGACTAACCCCCTCAATGACTCATTCACTTATCAACGCCCAGACAAACTGTGCATGGTGAGATCCTATCCCCTTTCCTTTCTCCACCTGGATGCACTTCCTGGGTCTCATTGGACATATGCTAGCAAAACAGATCTGAGGAGACGCATGGTCTCTAGAGATCAAGGAAAATCTTTCCTTTCTAGGCCATCTTAATGCCTAGCATCAAGATGCATGCAACTGTGTAATATGTTCTGGTGGGGGGTAGGATTGGGCCCAGTCATCACTTGGAATTGTTCCCACTTACAAATAGGAAACCGATGCAGGTAGTTTAACAAGGAAGAATGTACTCAAAGCTATTAACACTTGACAAAGAAGGGTATGTGACTACAGTCCTATCCACAGTTACTGTACCTGAGAGTAAGCTCTATTGACTGTAATGAGACTATTCCACAGTAGATATGAATAGGATTGGGGATTGTGAGGATCAACAATAAACTAAAAGTTCATTTTTAAAAGTCCCACAACTTTTAACAAAATGTGTGTAGTGTTTGGCTGTGATAAAATTAATTTTTCTAGTTCTGGTAATCTTGGTTCTAGATCAGGAGATGAGATATTGAACATGAGTCCCATGCAGAGAGATTGAGATTTGTAGGATGCTGGTAATGTAATTTAGAGAAGAAAACTGCACCAGAGAACATGCCCAGAAGAATTGGGAAAATTAGTGCCAACAATGGAATATTGGTGTGTGCTTTCAATTAAGCTGGTGACACACGATTAAGAAGTAAAGCCACACAATTCTTCTTTGGTAAAAATTGGCCTCTATCCGAACAAATCATCAGGAGTCATGAAATTGGTATGATAGCCCAAACAAGCAGTGTCTTTAATATTAATTTTGTGTGCCCAGCTTACTGAGCTGAAATGTTAAATGAGAACCAGACTTTTCAGCACAGTTTGAACAAAGATCAAAGAATTAAAAAGTCTGAGCTTTGCACTAAAGGTGAATAAGTATAATGTACTTGGTAAATGTAAATTTGTGTGGCAAATCCAAGGACCACTGAATTGCCCTATCTGGCCTTGGACAAGACAGCTCTATCAAAAAAAGATAGAAAAGGTCATGAACAATCACCTCTCTCTCTCTCTCTCTCTGTCATGTCCCTGAGCTGATCATTACTGTTATCCAACAATAATAAGCCAAGAGCAGCTTGATCTGGAAAATACACTTACCATCACCACAACTGACAAACCACTTCACTCCGCCATTTCTTTTCACAACCATCCCTGGAAATATTAGGCTAGCATTTCTCAGTGGTTTGTCCCCTCTCCCCACCATGCCACCTGTTCAAAGTACCACAGTGACAGGAAGTAACTGGCGATGACATACTCGTTAGTTACTTTTGAGCTGGGAGCAGTGGTGGGCTGTAGCCGGTTCTCACCAGTTCTATAGAACCGGTTGTTAATTTTGGCCCACCGCTAGCAATCTGGTTGCTAGCAGTGGGCCAAAACACGGGTGAACCGGTTCACGCCCGAGGAGCCCACCACTGCGCTTGCGTCAATCTTGACACAGGAGGAGTCGCTTCCTGAAGAGCTTGAGCGTGCTTCCTGAACAGGATGTAACTGTGCTTGCACCAAGCTTGGCGCACGTGCAGTACACCAGGGTTGGGGCCACCCCTCACCCTGCCCCAGCCTGCCCCTGACCCCGCCCCCTGGTCCCACCTGGCCTGCCTACTTTCAGCGAACCAATTGTTAGGTTGGGCCAGGCCCACCCCTGGCTGGGAAGCTGGATATGACACAACAAACACCAGTAAGAGGCTCAGGACGGATGAGAGGGCTGTTTTTGAGTGTGGAAAAGCATGCTTTGTAGCTCACCCTGCTGAGATGAGCCTCCTGTCACTGTTGTGTTGCATTCTTGAGCTTGCTGCTAAGCAGCAGTTGTCCAGGGGTCCCACAAGTACCACCAGACACAATCTCAAGTACCACTGGTTGAGAAATACTGTTGGTCATGGGTCCTATTGAAATTAATGGAGCTCAAGTTAATTGCATGCTCAGGTGTGTGCGTGTGTGTGCGAGTGGGTGGGTGGGTGGGTAAGTGGGTGTGCATGCATGCACACACACGAGATTTGATAGAAGTTGATCAAGGGTGAAAATGGATGGGAGGAAAATAAAAAATTCTACTGAACTAACTTTAATTGGTACTAATTTTAATTACATTAAAGTAGCTAATCCATGAAGTGCATATCTACTAACCCCCAAATCCAGAGTAACTACAGGAGCACATAAGAGACATTATGTGCACTCGTAGTTACTGCACCACCCAGTGAAAAGCCATGGGAAACTCATATTGGTATCCAGAGTAAATTGTTCTTACACCAGAGCAAGGACTCCCTATAGTTATTCTGGATTTTGCCCTAAGTCTCATTGATTTCAGTGGGACTTACTCCTAAGTAAGTGTGTATAGGGCTGATTGCACCCTAGTGTCTGACAGTCATCAAGGAATATGCAAGGCTCGCCATCCTTAGTTGTTCGGTAGCTTGTATCCAGTGGAAGCAGTGCATTTTGGGGAGAGCGGGACCAATCAGTTTCTATTTCCTTCAAAAGCATCTTCTCTGTTTCAGACAATGCACAACTTTACATGAATGGATACACAGCTCCATTAAATGCGTCTCAATCAACCGGCCAGAATGTCTGCCTTCCACAGTCTCCCATCCTTTTTTAACACTGGCTGATTCCTGCTGGCAGCATCTCCCTTTAATAACTGCCCCTTGAAATAGAGTCAGACTGTCACATTCACAAGCTTTCTGTTGCAATATGACAGCCAGTCCTGATGCACTGAAGGATTTTCTAGTTGTTTGTCTACATATCAGAAACATTTCTAAGATTTTGTGCTGTTTCAGTTTTTGTGTAATATCTGAAGCCGGGACAGCCAGAAGACAACAATGGCTATTTCTGTCCTTAGGAAACCCTATTTTGGGGCTTTACTGGTCACTGAGAAAGCTGCTGCAATTTGAAACACTGTCCACCAAAGTACAGTGATGCCTCACGTAACAAATTTATTTCGTTCCGGAGGCATGTTTGTTATGTGAAACGTTCTTTACGTGAAGTGGATTTTCCCATAGGAAATAATGGAAACTCAGACGATTGGTTCCACAACCACAAAAATATTCATATAGAAATATTAACTGGATGTAAAAATGATGACAGAACACTGAGATTGAATTCAAAACATGCATTCAATGTGCACCATCTTATGATGTCTTCTTAGGCCGCAGTCCTAAAGACACTTTCCTGGGAGTAAGACCCATTTAACACAATGGGGCTTACTTCTGGGTAGACATGGTTAGGAGGCTGCAATCCAAGACACCTTCAAAGTGTCTTCCCACTTTCTCCTTCTCTCCATCCTGAGCCTTTCTCTCCCCTGCTCCCTTCTGATTAGCCCTGAGCTGCTTCCCTCTTCTCCACTGCTCTTCTATCCCTCTGCCCAGTGGACACCCGGCCACAGGCGGAACAGCATGGAAGTGTTGCTTTCACTATGGGCAGGTGCGCTAGGCAGCCCTGACGCTTTTTAAACAGGCTACCGGCCAGTGCGTCTGCCCCAACTGCCAATGAATGTGTTCTTTACTTGAAGCCCAGTTTGTTACATGAAGCAGAATCCTAGAGAAATTTTTGTTTGTTACGTGAAACATACTTTATGTGAGGCGCCACTTAGGTACTTGAGATAGCCCATAGGAAAATCCCTGTTGAGTCAAATAGCCAAAGGACCATTTTTTTACGCCATGTTGCTTTCCACAGTAGCCAGCCAGATGTCACAAGAAGCTCACAAGTAGAGTGTGAAGTTAAGGGTCTTCTGCCGTTGCCACCCAAAAACAGGGACAAAGTGGCATCATGCTTTTGAGCTCTAAGTTCTGCACAGGAGTCAAGACTAACAAGAGAGGGTGCTCATCACAAAGATCTTGTGTCTGCTGTAGGTATCCTTCTAGCTAGACTAGGATGATCAATTTAAGTGTCTCTGAGTGAGAACTGGATCATCATCTGGTCTTTTCAACTTCTGATCCTAATATGGAAGATTTTCATATGATCATTTTTTTTTCCAAATTTCTGCATATTTCCCTTGACACGAAAACCCTGAGGCTCAATCCTATCCAGCTTTCCAGCACTGATGCAGCACCAGTGAGGAAGTTGCCTGTTTTGGAGGTTCAGTGCAAAGCTCTGGATCTGGTGGAGCAAACCTCCACCTCTCCTGCCGCTTTCTGTCCTGATCCCTCCCCACATCCTGCCTTAATCCCCTCCCCCAACCCATTACATCTCCCCCCTCCATTCACCTGCCCACCTGTCCACCACCCAGATCCTTCAAGGGTTGACAGGCCTCCTGGTGGCATGTGATAGGACTCTGGCTGATGCTGGTGCTGATCTGGTGCTAGTGATGATCCAGGGTTAAGCATAGTTGACATGCTTTATGACACATTTGTGATTGTCAGCACTGTAGCTGGTCTGCACTGGGTGGTCTGAACCCTAAGTCTGGCCATCTCTGAGTGCTGGACTCGATGGGTCTTTCATTTTTGAAAAGGGATCAGGAAGTAAATGAAGCAAATCAGAGTTAGGCTGGTACTCAGGTGTAGATAGGAGGCCTGCTTTAAATATACTGTCAAGATTTGTTCATATGTTATTAAGATTAGAATCCCAGCCTAAACTACTATTAAGTAAACAAGAACTTTTTGTGCTTTGCTTGGTATTTGATTTGTTGCAGCCATCGGAAAATAATCCTCAAGTACTGAAACAGTCGTCCATGTGGTATTGATTTGCCAAGGCCCATTTCAAAAAATGAGGCAAGACCCATTATAATTGTTTCTGATGTGTTTGTTTCCTGGATGAATGAATAAGATTTTACTCACTAATTGACTGACAGGCTGTTATTGCGCTTAACTTCAAAACTACATGAAACTCTCCGAAAAAATACAAGCGATTCAGAAATAGTTACTCCCTGATGAGGATGTTTTAGTGTGAACTTATTTTTATTGTTATGATTCAGGGCAGTTAGGGCTAGAGAAGACTTTCATTCTGTAAATGGGTGCTGTGGAATGCCTATAGTTTAAAAGAACTGTCAGGCTCAGATAAAGGTCTAGCTTGGGTGGTGGAGTTGTTTGATTGGAATCTCAAGGATAATTAAAGTCATAAACTGATTTAAATAAAAGCAGATGCCTTGGACCCAAAGAAGAACGTGTTTAAGGATACAAAGTCCTAGACTGTTACAACACTGATGAGTAATGCAGGAATTTTATTTAGCCTGTGTCCCAACATGTCTGGGCAGTGTGAGGGGTTACGTATGACTCAAACTATATACGATGGCAGCAGACCTGTTTGTTGAAAACTGTATAAAGAGGGCCGGACACAAGTCCAATTTTTAGAGCAAAAGGGATGTACAGCAAAAGGGACACATAGAGAGTGTGCAATACCAAATATCCCGCCTTCTGTGGTTTTGTTTTCTGAACATCTATCTACAGTATTTATATACCACTTTTCAACATGTGGAGATGTTTTTAAATGTTCCAACTCAATTCAACCAACCAGGTGCAAATGTAGCAGTATATCGATTTCTTGTTTCCCAGTTCGTGTGAAACCAAGGCAAGGCAATTTACTTGAAAACCAAGTATTCTGAACCATGTCACTAAATCTTAAATAAACTTTGAAGAGCACACCTTGTTCAGTATACAAACTATAATGATTATCATAAATATGGGCGCTGAGCCGGACACACTGAGATTTCAATGGCAGGGGATGGTGATGTGATAGTATTTTTAAAAATTTCTTCAAGACACACGAATGTAGAAGAGGGCTTTAAGGATTCTTTCATTGTTTCAGTCACAATTGTTTGGCTCCTTATATTTGATGTTATAAAACAGCCAAAATAAAGTGAAATCTGGTACTGGAATAAGGATTCAGATGGTGTCTATCTGAATGGTGTCCACTGTGTATCTATGGTTGGTTTTCTCTTGTGCCTGCTCACAAAGGAGGACAGTGAAGATTTTTTTTCTAGGACACAAGGATAAAAAAGAGGACATCCTGGAAAAAGAGGACATATGTCATCCTGCTCTGTTGGCACAGCTACGCCAGCGCTGAAAAGTAGATTAGGATTGCATCTTTAGATTATGTAAGGTTTTAAGAAAAATAGAAGACACTTTTTCCCAAAAGGTAATGTCTAGTACCAAAATATTGCACCATGCGACTGACCGAGGAGAGGAATAGAGCCAACAGACTACCAGGGTATGTCTGAAATCCTTTCCAGCTGTGATTATCTGCAATCCTTCCTGGTTTCTCTTGAAATGTGAAATGCAAAAAGAAGTACAGCATATGGAAGAATGGGGCATGATGGTGTATACATCAAGAGAACAGAAGGTAAATGCTTTAACATTTGGAAACTGCTTCCCAAATACTCGACTTTGATTCAAAATAGATGGCAAACAACTTAGGAATGGAGGATAACTAACTACACTCCGTATAGGCACTGCCAGCAAGAAGGATTCCAAACCCAGTAGGAACATCTGGTTCCCTAAACTGCAGTTGGAACTTCAGTGAGGAAGGCTGTGTGTGTTTCCTGGATGAAGTCAGTCTGTCAACAGAACTAGGGGAATAAATAGCAATTTAGGTGAGGTGTGCAGCCATGTCTCAGTTGGTCTATGGGACTTGTTCTTGCAGGTACTGAGAAGTATCTACAGTATAGGAAAAAAGTGAATAGGCTGCAGGCTTGGGATCTACTTTGTTTCTTCCTAGAACTCTGAGGACCCCCTATGGAAACCAATTATAAAATAGAGGCTGCTGGGGGTGCATATGGAAGAACAGCATTCCTGTAGAATTGAAAGCAACAATACCTCTATATCAGTACAATCCTAACCAATTCCCAGCACAACTTATCCTCTCTATGTTCCCATGCTCGTGTGTCTAGGCACTGGCCAGACCACCCCTCAGGAATGGTGCAGATGTGCCTTATGGCACTTTGATGACATCCCACAGGCCAGCACAGGACTTGTGCCAGGACTTATGAATTAGGATTGGCTCTCAGTGCTTTATAATCAGTGGGATGGTTACCACTAGTGGTACTTCACTATATGACTCTTTCAAAGGGCCGTGTAGTGACTCCTGGTGACTCCTCTGCCATGGTGACTGTATGGCACTTAACCTAGCCATGCTGATTCTAAAAAGGTATAATATGTCTATGTAGACATCTAGCTCCATGGAAGGAGATAGAGGGTTATTTGACAGATGGACAGACAGAATTAGCCTTTTATTAGTATAGATGTACTTTATATTATATATGTACTGAGAGCTGATTCATATTAACATCTTATTGGTTTCATACCGTATCAGAATTACATCTCATTGGCTCTCAGAACCATAAGTAACAGAGGAATGTTTGAGGTATGAAAATCCACTTTTGTTCCATGGGCTTTTGTGTTTTCATTTTCTGATTAATTGACCATAACTTTTGATAGAATATAGATATTCCAAAGCTGTTTGTTTCATTGCATTCTGCATAAAAGTATCTTTCCAATATATAACATGATGGTATTATCATTCATACATACCCCATTTTTCACAATTTTAGTCACTGGTGTCATGCTCAGTTTGTAGCCCCCCTAAAGCTTGTAGCCCAGTGCAACGACACCCCCTGCACCTTCTAGCTACGCCACTGGTCGCAGGCTTGTGCATGGGCACATGTATATGCTGTTGGCTGCCTAATGATTGGTTATTTTGCAGCAGTTTTTATGTTTCAATATTGTTTTTAATTAAGGAGAACTACCTAGGTGGCCCCTTTAGTGGGACCCAACAGCTGCCTCAAAATAATTTAAACTCAAAATGGAAAAAAAAATAAATGTATTCATGCATGTGGCAGGCATTAACCTGTAACAAACTGCCGATAATAAATGAGTAATGTTTTAACTGAGGTTGGATGGGGCTGCAGTGCTGCACTCTGGGAATAATACTCTATTTCCTTAAAATTTGAGGAGAGCTTGTTGTTGAAGTTAACAGAGAACTGCTTGAGACCAGTCAGAGGCAGCAGCAAGAGAGCAGAGTGGTGCAGCTGGAATAGCTGGTGCAGCTGGTGCAGCTGGAATAGCCCTTTTAAGCACTGTTAATGTTACATCTAATACATTCTAAATAATTGTGTGAAGTCAGAGATCTTCATTCCTATCACACAAAAGCAGCACATGGTACCAGATGTATGGTAGAAACAGGGTCCAGCCTTATGAACAACGGTGACTGAAGCAGCGGCACCAGGAATTAAGTTGGCACTGATGCAATAACACCGCAATAACACTAGTGGCTTCCGGGACGGAAGATTTCAGGCTAATCAAAGATAGGGGAAGGTGGGAGATCAATGCACCAATAGCAATGCTCCAAGGGCATTGGCCTCATTTTTTCTTCTCATTTAGAAGAAAAAGAAACTCATGAGGAAACAGAATTTTATTTTATTCTATTTTATTTTATTATTTTATTTTATTTTATTCATTTTTTTCTTCTCATTTAGAAGCCTCATTTTTTTCTTCTCTTTAGAAGAAAAAGAACCTCATGAGGAAACAGAATTTTATTTTATTCTATTTTATTTTATTATTCTATTTTATTTTATTCATTTTTTCTTCTCATTTAGAAGCCTCATTTTTTTCTTCTCTTTAGAAGAAAAAGAAACTCATGAGGAAACAGAATTTTAAAAATGCTCAAGGCGCTGAAAATCTCACTTAAAGCTGCAGAATCCTGGAAAAAGATTTTAACAGAATTTTTGATTTATAAATGCAAACAGGAGGCTCTGTGGGAAAAAAGAATGAGCAAAAATTAGCAGTTTTCCAGAGCTGGAAATGAGACCAATGCTGCAATCCTAAAGAGACTTTCCTGGGAGTAAGTGCCATTAAACACAATGGGGTTCACTTACTTTTGGATAGGCCTGATTAGAATTTTGCTCGATGAATATCTTTAACAGATAAACCAAGGGGACAGAAAAAGTTGTGGGACTGTCTTACAAAAAAGTTATGGGACTATACAATATAGTACACCAGAAACAGTTGAGACTTTTGAAGGATAAAATTTCCACAAACGAATTTTTTTATAAAAAGTGATTCAAAAATGTATCCTCTTCACAGATTTAACATTGATGAGTTAGGGATGTAATTAGGGATCAGACTGTAATAGGATTAGGAAATCCCAAACTACAAAAACAACTTTTAGATGATGTGGATCTGCCCCTTAACAAAACCATCAAATGGGCAGAAATTATGCTTTAGAATCTGCAGATCATCGAAGGCAAATCAGAGATAGTTACAGTTGATGGCGAGCAAAAGATCAAGCAAGAAAAATCACCATAAATGGAGGCTAGCAAAAAAAGCAAGACCTAAAAGTGGCCTAAAAGTATGATGAGCGACTGAATGGGTATGTTTATTACCAATATTTTTGCTATCATAGAGAAAAAAGATGGGACTTTACAACTATGCTTGGATCCAAAGAAGCTCAGTTAAATACAGAAAAAACACAGTGTATTCATTTGCACACATGAGAGGATATATTTAGTGAAATGTCTAAATATACAATATTTCAGTCAGTTCTGGATACATCCTTGGGATTTTGGCAGGTCTTGCTCAATGCAAACAGCTCACGGCTATGGAGTTTTAATATGCCTTTTGGGAATATTGCTTTCACAGTTCCTGTTTGGCCTTTCATCCGCCTCCAAAGTCTTTAATAGGATGGTACAGCAAACATTTGATGGTGTTGCTTCTCTCAAAGAGTATATTGATGGCCCCCGTGTATGAACAGAAATAGACACGATCAGGGGTTGCAGAAGGCCCTAGAAAGGGCTAGGGAAAAAGACTACAACAAGCAGAAATGCAAAAATTAGTGTTAATCACTTCCTTATAGGAATGAATATCTGAAAATGGAGTGCAAATTTATCTAAAGGAAATCAGGATTATCATCCACATCCATGAGATAATGAAAGGGCTCAAGGATTTTCAGTAATGGCAACCCATGTAGGTGTATGCAGTATTGAAAACTCACACAACATTTCTTAACAGCTTAATTTAGAATTAGATCATTCGATCCTTAAAGAATGCTCACCATCACTGAGATGACAACATGGACTAGGCATTTACAAAGCTGAAGCATTGATTGAAATTCTGGTTCTCAGGTGTTATGAAAGCAATAGTGAGGCCAATATTTCCACACGGGTCCTGCAAAAATATGTTGATGAGTCTGGCCACATATGTACTTAAAGGTCTCACAGGCATAGAAATATGTTGCAGTTTTATTTCATGGATGCAAGAAATGTTATGTATATGAAGACTATAAAGTCAGAGGCATAACAAGGGAATCGCCTGAGGGACACTTGCCCCAAGCACTACACCAAGGAGAGCGCATCACTGCCTTGCATTGCTTCTCAAGGAGGAGGGGCCCGAAGGGGTGCTCTCCCTGGTGGCTTTGAACCCCATTCCTTTTCTCATTCTTTCAAGGGGGAGCCTCCACAGGAGACGAAAGGGTATGCAAAGCTGTCAGTGCTTCATCCTCTTGGGAGAATCCAGAAGTTATATCATAATGTGTGTAATTCAAACTTAGGATGGCCTAACTTATCAATCTTCCCATTGATTGAGTGATGTAGGGAGGCAAGCGCACTGACCTAACCCTTCCCTAGGAGTGGTGCACAATTGTCTTACAGCACTTTTGTGACACTCCCAGGTCAGCAAAGAACTTATGCCAGGGTTTAGGCTGGCCTAACTGGGGATTAGGGTTGCAGCCATAGAGCACATCCTAACCATGTCTACTCTAAAGTAAGCCCCATTGTGTGCAATGAGTCTTACTCCCAGGACAGTATCTTTAAGATTGCAGCCATAGTCGCATAACATTGTGACATCAATGCCTCAGGTGCTGAGAAAGTAGCTAGTTTCTGTTTGTTTCTGTTTCTGTTACCTTTATTGGCATACTAGTACAAACGCAAAACAATAAATCAATTCCAATACATAGGAACAAACTAGAAGGTAGCTAGTTAATATTCTTCCCAGTCTTCAGATTATTTTTTCAGTTACAAGTTGTATTATTTCATGTTGGAACCCAAACAACTTGTGCAGGACAAAATGATGATGACAGGGAACTGAACACAGACATCAGTGGTGGACTCCAGCAGGTTTGCACCTACTCTATAGAACCGGTTGTTAACAAGAGATAGGACATATAAAGTTTAAAAATAGCCATTTAAAGGTGGCTGCCAGATGGGCAGAGAACCGGTTGTTAATTTCTTTGACTCCCATCACTGATTGTGATGCAGATGTTTTCTGGACTTCTGTGCAGTTTGGACTCACCATCATATCAAGACAATTCAGATGAGGTGTGATCGTCAACCATTAGTCAAATGAACACCAGTCAGCTGCAACACAATCTCCTTTGGCATGAATGACCACCCTATGGGAGGGTTCAGTGGGCAAAGAAAATGGGGCAGAAAAAACATTTGGGAAGATCTAAGGTTCATGCTTCTACTCCTAGTGATGGTGATTTTTATAGCTGAAGAAGAAGAAGAAGAAGAAGAAGAAGAAGAAGAAGAAGAAGAAGAAGAAATGTTGCACCTAATGATGCTTGTATTTTCAGTGGTAAGTCCTGGGCTCAGAAAGCACCAGTGTAGTATGCAGTTTGAGACAATCTGATGATGTCCTGACTCATGTTGGACATACTTATCAAGCTAATAGGTGATGTTTGCAACTTGTTCCTTGAGTGAAAAGTTGAGAGACCAACAGGAAGTTATGACCAAACTGACTCTGAAAAATGTCTCCTGGACAGAAGATATTTAGAATTTCCTCCTGCTATTATTAAAAACAAACTCGAAGCAACTCCACACAGCTCTGAAAAGATATGCAGAGCACCAGAAAGATTTACTGAGAAATTTTTAAAGTTTATATTTTAACAATTATATATTGTGTTTTTTAAAAAAAAAATCTGGGGTGGAGAGATATGGGAATACTACACTGTCTCTATCTTGAGAGGACAGTTTGTTGTTGTAGTTAGCAAGAACTAGTTGAGTCCAGTTAGAAGCAGCACCTAGAAGGCAAAATGATGCAGCTGCAAGAATAGTACTTTTGAGTATTGTTCGTGTTATGTCTAAAAAAGACATTTGTAATCAAAAGTCTTCATTGCTATCGTAGAAGAACAGCACAGGCGGAAAGATAGTGAAAAGAATTTCCACCCTAACATTTATCTGTATTTATTTTTCTGTTGCCTCTTGTATGGTATGCGGTATTTGTTTCCCATCACTGTGTTTCCTTTATGTGAAAAGATGTTTGATCAGCACTTTATTGCCATTAGATTTTTAAACCGGGAATGTCGTTTTATGAGCAAGTGTGGTGCTCCCTCGATCTCCAGGGTGTGACTGGAAATGGAGGATTGTGGTATAATGGATGCAGGGATTTGGAATTTACACTCAAGCATGCATTTTGTGCGAATGATTGTGTGGATTTGATGCACATGTTTGGTATCAGATTTCATGAGTAATGAATGTAATCCAAAGCAATGGGGAGTAAAAGCAATGTTATTTATTAGAAGTTCTTACAGATTTGGCTATATGAAATAAGGGGTGCCGTGAAAGGGTAACCAGATTGTCTAATATTATGAGCCCTGTGGTAATAAAAAAGGTAAACATAAAATGTATTTCTTTGTAGTTGTTGATCACGCAATCTTTTACTGTATGTAGTGCACATTTTATTTGTCACATACTTTCCTAGATCTGTGTAATGAAGTGATATGGAACAGTTTATTTCAGGTGGTAGATTCCAGCGGAGGAATTAGTGGCTACTCACGAAAACTGATAATTTTAAAGGGCTGATGTGTTTATTTGTATTGTTTTGCTTGGATGCCCAACGCCTACACCTTCTCCTGCCCCTCTCCTGCTAATGATGAGAGTCCAATCAAGTATGCTCAAGGGCCTTGCACCTTCACATACCCCAGGACTCATGTGAGGAGTGTTCTTCCCTTTCCTGTTTCCTTCCATTCTAGTAGCTGCTGCCACTATTTTTTTTGGGGGGGGGGGGTAGTGGTGGTGATGTTTAACAATATAAATCAGTGGAAAGTCTCTTCTTGGGGCCAGAGAGAAGAGCTGGAAAAGAACATGATTGACTGCTTAGTAATGCTTAGTTGCATTTGCAAGCTGAAAAAGACTGGGTTCTCCTTTTTAACGGTTTTCACTTTTGTATAATGATCCAATAAGTGGAGGATGTCTGTATTCACAATATTAGGATGGCAGGAAGGAGTGCTGGGAACTCAACTTGAATTACTTGGATTCTGGTTGTGAAAATTTGATCATGGGTTTTTTTGGCCGACTCACCAATACATGAATCACATGCATGGAAGTTTCTGAAAAACACTTGAGTAAGGGTTGACTAATCCAATTCCCATATTTGAGTTGCCAGATTGAGTTATATGGAGCCACAGCAGGTTTCTTGCTCACTGGGCTAGTGATGCCACTGCCCTTTGCCCACCAGGCTGAGCTGGATGTACCCTTACCCTGCCATACTAAGAGGGAGTTTCATTCATGTGAATGAATGGTGGAATCATGCAGAGGAAGGAAGTGATCACCCAGCATGTTCTGCACCAATGCCTGACAGTTTGGATGGAGGGAGAACAGCGAGAGAGTGGAAAGACGCCTCTAAGCATGAACACCACCCAGCAGCAGATCATTTTCTGTGCATGGGGCCTTGACACGTTTGCAGGAGAGTCAACATGAGTCCAATCAAGTCATGAAGGGGTGACTTGAGAACTCAAAAAGTGCCCCTGCTATGACTTATTTTCAAGTTGAGTCATGGGGGAGTGATTCTAGATTTGTCTCATGTCAAGCCACGCCACAAGTCTCTTCCCAACAGTGGTAAAAAGCCTCATGCATGGTAGAAAGCAGTGCTGTATTCCTCAAAGGTAAGTTTTCTCATTTTCCATTTTTATTGCTCCAACCAGGAGTATTTGCAGCTGCCGTCAAGCATTTCCTCCAAGCTTGGGGCTCTGTGGGGTTCCAGCTTGTAGACTACAAGCCCATTACAATGGGAAAGACTCTAAAGCTAAATTGAAGAAATACACAAATGTATTTCCCTGTTAAGTGTTCAGATGGAGACTCAACCACTAGCTACCTTAAAAGAGAATAAGCAATACTGCAAACAGTGATCAAGCCCTTCTGTAGCACAGAGACAGAGTACAAGAGCATGTGTATAAGAGACTGGGCAAAATCCAGAGTAACTACAGCGAGTCCTTGCTCTGGTGTAAGAACAACTTACTCTGGATTCCAATATGAATTTCCCATGGGTTTTCATTAGGTGGTGCAGTTACTACGGTTGCACGTAAAGTCTGTTATGTGCCCCCATAGTTATTCTGGATTTGGGGGTAAGTCTCCTTATGAAACACATGCTCTCATAGACTGCAATTCCCAGAATTTGCTATAAATGGAAAATTTCCTATAATTTCCTAAGGCTGCAATCCTAATCTCCAGTTAGGCCAGCATAAACCCCAGCATAAGTCCTTTGCAGACCTGGGGGTGTCACAAAAGTGCCAAAAGGCACTTCTGTCCCACTCCTGGTGCGGGGGGGGGGGGTTAGGGCAGTAAATACACATGGACCGACCTCCCCATACCACCACAGTTAGATATTTGAGTAAATGAGTTAATGCTTCTCATTTCCAGAGTGTGGAGTGGACTTAACAGTAAACTTCAGGGATAGGAGGTAGCGTTTAAACATGATTTGATAGAGCTTTTGCATCTCATTACCAGGTGTTTCCTGGTACTTCTTCCGCCAATATAATAAATATAGAACAAGCTGTAAAGAAGTTGAAAGAAGTTTAAGTAGATGCTGTAGAGAAGAAGAAGTCAACTATCACTTAATCCTCCTAGATTTCAAAATAGACCTCTTGTATTGGGAAATAGGACAATGTGGAGAATGGGGACATTCTGTGAATAGGGACCAGACCCAAGGAATTGAGGATCAGACTGCCTCCTGCCCAGAGCCATGTTGTGTAGAAAAAGAGCTTTCTTCCCTATTGTGTAACTGCTGATGTGGGTTTTTTCTCCGTTACTAAAAAGAAACACAACTGCTTAAAGTAAAACCATAAGGAAGACTTTATTGTGTGTCTTATTTTGGAACAATGGAAAGAGGACTGTGATGGGTGATGTCAGGGCCAGCTGCTGTTATGTGTTAATGATTCATTTTTTAAGAAAATATCAGAGACTAATTAAATGCACACTCTGTTTGTGGGAACAGAAATTGCAGAGTCTCCGCCTGATGGAAATGCTCATTCCGTACGGAACTGGAACTGCAAAAGGGCCCCAACCCTTGCATCAGTATAACAGCATCATATGCATTGGAGCCATATGTGTGACCCATAACCTGCATAAATGAAGGGGATGAATTCAGTCAGATGTGCAGTGTAGGATCTTGTGCAGATTGCCTTGAACACATGGAGGTCAGCTTGGATCCTGACTCTCAAAGGCTTCCCTGAGATGTTATGATCCTTGAGGTGGCTGATGCCTTCTCCACACCCTCATTTGGCTCTACACTAGCTTCTGTGATTGCACTCCTCCTCCTGTTTTCTGGATTTGAAAGGAAACAACAGGAAAATGGAGCAGGAGCGGAAATGTGGAAAGTGGATAGGGGAGGATTGGGTATGAAAAGGCTGGGGTTGGTAGCTGTAATGCTTGCTGATCCTAAGCCCATCCTGGCTGGCTTCGTACAACACCAGACTGCTTAGATCTCCACCAGCTAAATAGATGTTGCAGATATAAGTAGTCTCATAAGATGGTTTGGGTGTTACATAGGAGAAGGATACATCCCTTTTTCCTGAGGTGGCCCTAAGAATCCTCATAAATAGCTGGCACATATACAAGTAGTCCCATAGGCTGGCTGGGGTGTCACATAGGGGAAAGATCCAGAGATGGCCTCCAGCAGCCTATTAACCTGCTCAATATTAAGTGCAGGATAGAACTGTGCTGTTCATCAGCCTAGTGGAAAAATTTATCTTGACACCTACAATCCACAATTCATTTCAAAAATGACTGTATGTTTGCACATGGGTGTTTCTGCCAGAATCATCAGCCTAGCTCCGTTTTCAAGCGAAGAACTTGCCTGTTTGCACAGAATTTATCACGTCCCGCTTTTGGTTAACTCTTCTCCATGGACGTGTTTACTCCAGACAGGCTGCAACTATGAGATAGTTCACGAAGCCTAATAAAACATAAACTATTTCATGGGTTTGTAGACGTGGTCCAAACAGGCGTGACAGCCTGAGCTTCTCATTGCAGGATTTCGGAGTTGACCTTTGTTAAGAGGAAGTACCGCAAACTGTCTCCAAAGGTTCCAGAAGGCAGAAGGTTATGAGAGCAACAACGCTGGTTGCTATTCCTGTAATCGTAGTTGCATTCCAGGTTTTTTTAAACAAGAGAAGAACATGTCAGCAAAAAAACCTCTGCCCTTCAGCCTTCTCTCAACGGCATTCTTTCTCCAAATGAAACTCACATCTTTGTTGATGTTAATGAAGAAACTGAAGAATCATCCCTTTTGTGGTGCAGTTAATGCTGCCCTCAGCACACTTTGACCAGAAGATATAGGGAAGTGTGTTTATTCATTGGGTGACAGAAAAATGAGTAGGAGAAAGGGAGATGGAGGGAGGTCAACTCCTGCGGCTGCACGCTTTGTCCTCTGAATAGTTCTTTGAAAGACATTCTGCTTCAAGAGTTTGACCATGTTTTGTTTCAGCGTCACTGAGGCATGTATTTAATGTCCCAGCAGACCAATCCTAACTGAATATTTGCAGCCATGTCACTGCAATGTGTGCTGCAAACTACAGGGCAAGGGGCAGTTGGCTGAGCAATTCTAGAGGTTTCCTTTGAGGGAACCTTTATTTCTTGGTGCCACTCAAATGGATCTCTTCACACCCATGCTGAGTGAACCTGGGAAGGGAGATTGAATCTGGGAAGGGATATTGGATATTCACAGTGACACTGCCCTCTTCCTTATTTCAGTCTGCCCTGATCTTGGTCTGTAATCCATTCCTCTCCCTCTCCATCCTACTCCGCCTCCCTCTACCATCCTCTTGCTTCACAGGCTGATTTGTCAGCAACAGAGCTCCTCCGTCATCAAGCATCAACTCTATGGCTTGTTCCTTTTTGTAACTGTATTAAACACACTGCCCACTAGAACACATTAGAAAGTAAGAAGATCCCTGCTGGATCAGGAAAAGGTCCATCTAGTCCCTCTCCCTTTATTCACAGTGGCCCACTAGATGCCCACTAGACAACAAGAGACATGCATCCCGGTCAGTGATGGGATTCAAAGAAATTAACAACTGGTTCTATGCCCATCTGACAGCCACTTTTAAATGGCTATTTTTAAACTTTGTATGTCCTATCTCTTGTTAATAACCGGTTCTATAGAGTAGGTGCGAACCTGCTGGAGCCCACCACTGATCCTGGTGCCTTCCCTTGCATCGGGCAGCACAAGTTCCAGCAGTGCGCAGTCCCAACAGGGTTGGGTCCCAGGTTTCCCCATCACTGCCTTTGAGAAATCCCTATTTGGAGAAAACTTCCATTAGTTGAGTTTTGAAACATTTATCTATTTGGAGATCCCTATTTGGAGAAAACCACCATTAGTCAATTTTTATAACATTTATCTTTTATACCTTTTTATCTACTGTATTAGTGAATATTGTGTATAGTTGAGATGTGATGGTGGTTAGACGTTTATGGAATGACAGCAGTTAGCTTTCCTGTGGGATCTAAGACGCAGGATGCAAACCTAACCAATTTAAGCCTCCCTTCCCTTGAAGTGTAAAATAGTGATCATCACTTCCCAATAGCTTTCCATTCTGTTGTATGTGCAGGCAATGGAATAACCTCTAGTGAAAATGAAGCTCTTTAAAGCCCTGGAGAGGGAGAGGGCGGCTGATTGATTGTCTGTAGTATTACCATAGTAAGTAGGCAATTTTTGATAAAGGGAGATTTATCTTTTAATGAGCCAACCCAATTTTTGTTGAGATAAAAACACCGCTGAAAAATCCACTGATAATTAGGTTATACCTATTTCTTAATTCCTAGATATTTTGTCTCTAGTCTCAGTGATCCAGTGCAATTCAAGTCAGCCTCTTGTGCCCTTTCTAGGCCCAAAGATACAGGATTGCTAAACTTTTAAAAGTAAAACACAAGCACATTTTTTGTTTTAGTCCATCTGCTGAGATTTTATTTATTTGTTGTATTTTATGCAGCTGCGTGGCTTATTTGTTATTGCTTCGACACATCTTTTCCATCAAATTGATTCACAGGATGTCTCAAAAATTTGCCAGGAAAGACTGTTTATGTTCATTGGCCACAGTCTACCCTGGAGTATGCATGGTAGATGCAATTAAAACCCAATTAAATCAATGGGACATAATCCTGTCTCACTACGGATCAGGGCCATTCTTTCTAGATTACGCTTACCCTGCCATTATTCATTTCATGTTTCAAACTACCCAGTGATGGGATTCAAAGAAATTAACAACCAGTTCTATGCCCATCTGGCAGCCACTTTTAAATGGCCATTTTAAAACTTTATATGTCTTATTTCTTGTTAACCGGTTCTATAGAGTGGGTGCAAACCTGCTGGAGCCCACCACTAACTCTACCCTTGTTCTGATTGCAATGCTCATTGTATTGTATTGTATTAAATGCTAAAAGGAACTAGGCAATGTACAAAAGGTAAAAATTGCAAACCCTTCTTATTGATTAACATTGTTACAGCCCATTACCATCTTTACCCCATTGATGCAGCCATACCAAAATGGCTTGTGCTACATTCTCAAGGGAGTGGAGGGAAGTCACAGCAATCTCCTCTGTGTAAATGGACATTTGTTTCCTTACCCATGGGTAAGGCTCTGCAGCACAAAAGGGTCTACTTAGACCTGTGTCAGCAAAATCATTGGCACAGGTCCATGTGGACCTGCACCATGAGAGGTCTGGGAAATGGATTTTGTTGCCAGACTCCTTCCCAAACCTGAACTGCCTCCATTGCTGCTCCATTCTTCCTTCCCTGTCCCATTCCACCCTCTCCCATCCCAACAACTTACCTGAGTCGGTGGGCCAGTCCAATTCTATCTCTATTTGCAATGCTGCTGTGACCTCTCCATAAAAACTCCAGCACTGTAGGGCTTCATTCACTACTTGGACCTTGGCACAACTCATAACTCAACAACTCAACAATGCTCATTGATTAATGCTCAATGCTCATTGACTCACAACTCAACAAGGCAGTTGCTGCTTGCAGAATACCCATTAATGCCCAACACTAGGACTGGACTACAAAATAAAACAGCACATAAATAAACAGTAAGAGAACTGGAGGAAGACACAATTGGTTAATTTACTTGAAGAATTTGTGGGTACAATTTGGTTTTTCCTCTCCTTTGACATTTTACAGAAACCATCAGAACTTAGCACACTGCAAAAGCAAGTTCCGATTTAAAACTATTAGGTCTAATCTGGAAAAGTAAGGATTCACAGCAAGTATAAGCAATGGCAGACCTAGGCTACAATCCAGAGTAACTACATGACGTAGTTATGGTGCCACCTATGGGAAACCTACGGGAAATGCATGGAGCAATCCAGAGTAAGTGCCTCATGGCTTTCCTTAGTTACTCTGGATTGTAGGGTTAGTCTAGACATTTCTAAGCAGGAACTTGCTAGAAGGATAAACCAGATAAGAGTTAAATAGAGAGAAATTTTTTGTGAAGAGACACATGTGGACACACCCTGGACACAGGCATATACAAGGACTTTGAGGAAGATCATGGCTGGTGGCTGGCCAGAGACTTCCCAACCACAAATCATGGGCATGACATGAAAGAAAAAATTTACTTATAAACACATTTTTTTCTTTCATGTCATGCCCATGATTTGTCATTGGAAAGTCTCTAGCCAGCCAGAAGCCATAGTTTTCCTCAAAGTCCTTGTGTGTGTGTATGTCCAGTGTGTATCCACATGTGTCCACAAGTTAATGGTAGATGTTCTAATCGAGCATTCTTGGGGCAGTGCAAGAGAAAAATATAGCTGCCATAGGTCCAAGGAGATGCAATGCAAGCCAAGTGGACTTGCCATTTGGCTTTCAGTGGGTCTCCTTTGACCTATTTAACTAGACAGAAGCACCTCATTTGTTCTTATATCTATTGCTGGCAATAGTATTTGGTTAGGAGAAAGAGGCTAGGAAAGGGAAAAAGGATCATAATCTTTATTGAGAGTTTGGGTTCTACCTGGAATTTCCCTCATCAGCTTGGCACGAGATAGATGCAACCTGCCTTACCACAATGACTTTTCCTTCATACTGTAGGGCAGGGGTGTCCGACCTTTCAACTTCAGGGCTCCAGGACCTTTAACAAGTATGCAGAGGAGGAAATTTCAACAGGTGCAGGTCTTTTCATCCCACATATCACAAGCTAAACCTGCTGAAATTCCCTCTTTTACAAGCTTATTAAAGATCCAGGAGTCATGCAGTTAAAAGGTTGTACACCACTGCTGTAGGGTGTTGTCTGGAATCTAAGGGGAAGAATATCACACACGTACTGTCCTATTCTCAGTCTTAATACACTCATTTGTGGATCTGGCTTAATGAGGCTTCGCTGAACCCAGACAGAGCCAGAGTTGACCCATTTTGAACCTTCCAAAGATGACTGGGGCTGTGCTCTGATCACTCTGGCCGCCTCTTGACGTGTGCCTCCAGAAGGCTTTCTGAAGTCCACAGAGACTGTGCATGATCCCCTATGGCTTTGCAGGTTTCCAATGGCCATTTCAGACTGAAAAAAACATGATTTCTAGTTTCCCTTGGGAAACTGGAAGTGATGTTTTATTACTTTTTAAGGCATTAGGAGACCCAAAGCCCATAACCATTGTTTTTTAATTTGCAAGGCATCCAAAAACTGATCCCTCACAGATACCGAGGCACCACCTCTATGCATATAACTTCCAATTTGATTAATTGTTGTTTTTAAAAAGTCATGAATAATCAACTAGCACTTCTTTAGTTGTCTTGCTTTTAATACCTTTCAGCAACTTCAGATATGGAAAATAAGCGGTTGAAAATTCCATACACCCCCTTTGGAAGATGAGCAACACCAGGCCTAAAGGACTGGGATGGGAAGTTGGGATTGTATGTCCTCTCCCAACTTCTCTTAGGAGAAATTGGGAGAGAGAAGACATTTACTTTGCCAAGAGGTGTTCCCCTCTCTGGCAGCTTAGCTCACTGCCTGAAAAAAATAGAAAAATTTGGCACTGAACAGCCGAGCAGACAAAACTTTGCAAGGCCTGCAGACGTTGTCTGGATTTCTGACTAAGCCAATATCTCATCAAGGCCTTTCCATGGATCTTGTTACAATAGTGCTGTATTGACAGCATGTTTCCAATGTGTAGGTTAATTGAGGCACTAACTGAAGAAAAAAAATTTTCATTGTTCTCCTTAGGCTGCAATCCTAAAGATACTTCCCTGGGAGTAAGACCCACTGAACACAATGGGGCTTACTTTTAAGAAGACATGGTTAGGATTGTGGTCTTATCCTTGTGAGCAGGCATCATATAGCTTTCTTGGAATTAATAAATTATGGGTGCAATCCTAACCATAATTTCTTAGGAGTATGTCCTATTGAACACAGTGGGACTTACATCTGGGTAGACATGCTTGGGATTCCACTATATATGTAATAAATTATATGTAATAGTTTTAGATGTAATAACATTTAATAGCATTTAAATTACTGTATTTACTTGAATCTAACGTTCACCTTTTCCAGCCGAATTTAGTTTCCAAATCAGGGTGCTCATTAGATTTGATGGTTAATTAGATTCAGGTAAGTGTGATAATTACAGGAAAGCAATATATATATATATATATATATATATATATATATATATATATATATATATATATATAAGCTTTTGCTTTGTTATGTCCTACATTTTTGCGTGTCCCAGATTTTTTTGGGGGGAGGGTTGTCTTCTTTTGTTGTTATAATATAGATCACCCTGCAACCAGGGAAAGAAGGAAGCACCCACTACATACCAGGGTTTCCCCTGCCCATATGGCATAAGCTTTTTCTTAGGGAACAATCCTGAAATGCACTTGGGCTACCATCTCTATCACTGGGCCGGCCCAACTGCAAGATGGGCCACCCTAATTATTCTGGAAAAGGCCTGGGGCAGTCTAAGGCAACATAGGCTGCCCCAAGACAGGTAGAGCTGGACTGCCCTAGCTGGGGCAGCCTAGGCAGTTCAGGAGAGGCATGTTGAAGGCATGTTTAGCATTACCTAGGGGCAGAGCAGTAACTCTGTATCCAGAGTTGCTTTCCAGGGCAGAAATGCCCTTTTCCAGCTCCTTAGAGCAGTGATTTTCAATCTTTTTCATCTCACGGCACACTTAACAAGGCACTGAAATTGTCAAGGCACATCATCAATTGTTATTACCACTGACAAGACACACCAGACTGTTCAAATCCCCCAATTTTCCTATTAATGAATTTCAATTTCCAAATTCCTGCAGCGCACCTGAAGACTATCCGTGGCACACCACCAGTGCGCCATGGCACACTGGTTGAAAATCACTGCCTCAGAGTCAGAATCATTTGGTCAGAATCAACAACAACCATAATTGTTGTTTTGTTTTTGTTTTTATCCTTTGTATTTCCCCATGTCTTTGTTGTTTCTCCCTACCCTTTTTCTGGAAATAAAATAAAAATTGTTTAAAAAAAGAGATATACCACCTCAGGAGCAGGTATAACAATGAGTAGACCCATAGGGGTCCATGATAAGGCAGAGCAAGAATGGGAGTGTTGACCAAAAATCTGAGTTCTTGGCTAACCAAGCTGCAACCCCTGCCTCTCAACTTCAGGATATGGCACAACTATGGCAGCCACTAACCTGGGGATACAGCAGGCCACTCCAAGAAGCCCCTTGTATTCACTGTAGACTGTCCTGGCATCTCATCAGGGACTCCTTCTAAGGCAGGCACCACAACTGTTCCTTGTTCAGTGTGATCTGAAGGAGGTCTCCTCAGGAGCAAGCCCTCCCCAGCTGTCACTGACTTGGTGCGTACTGAGCATGCTCTGGAGCAGTTAGGGGAGCCTAGGCTTCCTGACTTTCTGGATGCAGCATAAATTTCTGCTCCGGATTCGGAATAGTTGAGACAGCCCAGCTAGGGCACTCCTCACTGTCCTCACTCTGGATTGTGCCCTTTGTGCTTTTCTGAATAGCAGTAGGTTTGTGATATTTTGTGTCTATTTTAAACCTCACCTTTCACTGAACTAATGGAAGATTTCATTGCAGCAAGCAAGAGGTTTAAAGAGGATCACGTTACTCTTTTAATCAAGTAACTTTGCCAAATATTTACTAGAATAGGTCAGATGCTTGTAAAAGTATAAATAGTTGGTTACTTATTTAAATAAAAAGATCCTTACAACCTTATTTGGTATGATCCTTTGATAATGTTTATGTTTAATAAAAGAATAATAAGCGGATTTCCATTGTAGATTCCACTGGTGAAACAGAAAGAAACATTTCCAGAAAGAAAATTAGTTATCTTTCCTATAAAACTTGATACAAACCACACAGCTTAGGAAGTTCTGATCTGCTATAAACATGTCAGCTGTGAACATTTGCTAATAAAATGTTTGTTTAGTGGTAAGAATGCTACAAACCAAACACTTCATAGCTTTCAGATATCCTGGAAATAGAAATAATGTTGAACTGAAAAACTGAGTTATTAAAGCTAATTGAATTTAACCGTAACTTCCATGTGATGTTAAAACTTTGTCCGATTTTTGAATTGGTCATGTTAAGCTGGTTGTCATGATGGGTGTCTCTGATTTCTGAAACCAGAGACACCCATCAGAGACCAAACCAGTGTCTCTGATTTCTGAAATGAAGAGATATGTTTGGACCTGCAAAGTGTATAAAGAGTCAAAAATAAAATAGTCAATATTAAAAAAATCAATGTATAATGAGGTTGAACCTGTATTTATTTCCCGGACATTGACATGTGCTGTTGAGGCAAAAGATAATCTCACAACACAATCCTACTTACCTGATCCACAAGTTTAGTGGCTCCTAAAGTGGATCCGCAGTGTTAGGTGTCACAAACATGCCATAAAGCATGATTGCAGCACCAAGTGGATAGGCAACACCAATGCAGCATCCAGGAAAATGGCCACTTGTGGAAATAAGTGAAGCATCAGGTGGTGGAGGGTGGATCTGAGATGAGGAGGGGACATTTATGGGCAGGGGAACATAGAACAGGGAGTGGATCAAGCCTGGGATGGGGTGCTATCAACAGAGCAGGCATCCATGTAATCTATTGGTATCCTTCTTCCCAAACCTGAATGTCCTACACAGGGCTGCTAAATAGCTGGCACAGATCTGAGTTGCCCCAGTAGAGCAGGGTAAGGCATAAGGGGCAGTGATGAGATTCAAAGAAATTAACAACCGGTTCTATGCCCATCTGGCAGCCACATTTAAATGGCTATTTTTAAACTTTATAGTGTGTGTCTTATCTCTCATCAACAACCGGTTCTATGGAGTAGGTGCAAACCTGCTGGAGTAGGACACTGCTGGAGTCCACCACTGAGGGGTAAAGGAAAAAATATCCTCTTGTCTAGAGAAGATTGCCAGCCTGCTTCTAGCAAGCTCTGGATACAGTGGATGACATGTGGTCCACACTACTAGCATCCTCCACTTACTGGACAGGTTAGGGACTGGAGGACCATCCAAAAGTGAAAACTGTTGAAAAGTGGAACCCAGTCTTTTTCAGCTTGCAAATAGAAAAGAGCCACCAAAATGACATAAATATCACTTGCAAAAGCCTAAATAACACATATTTATTAACACGTAGCCAAAATACATAACGAGTTACAGTAAAATGAACAAAGACCTGCGTGGGCAACAAATATCATATGTGTTTGAATAATGGTTATTTACTGAAGAAAGTCATATGGAAATGGCAAAAACAGTTTGATCACCATTTCGCAAGCAAATCGACATTAAGGAAGATGATTTGACCAGCAGAAAGAGGTTGAAAGAGTGGAGCATGTGATGGAGGAATAAGTTCTGGACACAACTAAAAGATGTTGAAAGAGCAGAAGCATCAGAAGATGAACCACCAGAAAGTAGGGATGCCTGAACTTCAGCAATAGTTAGGATTGGACTATCCATCTAACAAGGTCTTTGTTTTGTATTGCATCACACCAGTATACAGTACTGCATTCCCACATAACTGATGAGTTTCCACCCCTGCATGTGTACCAGCCATCATGACTTCCTGATTTGGGAGAGGAGGTAAGGAAAGATAAATGGTCAGCAAGGCAAGAGTTATGTGGAGGAATTTTGATAGGTGTTTTCCCAACAAGATAATTAACGGGAAATCATGTCTTGATTGATGGAGGTGTTGCCCAGTTGTAGAAAGGAATTTTTACTTTGTTTGCATTGCTGCTTCTGAAACATATAATGCTCATTTTTATTTTCAAGCAACACAGGCTCTTTTGCCTACCTAAAGGCTCTAGCTGCAGATCAGTGTGTAAAACCCTCCATATTCTCTGTGGATCTGGGTGACCACATACCATAACCACAAAAGTGGACAAGGTACCCCTCCAAAAAGAAAAATGTAGGACACGACAAAATAAAAGCTAAAAACACTCATTTATATCAAGTTCATGAGGTTAATTTAAAACACATATTATTTATTATTAAATTTAAAACTATGGCTGAGATCCTAACCACACTTTCCTGGGAGTAAGTACTTGTGAACACAATGGGACTTACTTCTAAGTAGACATGCTTAGGATTGCTCTGTATGACATATATTTTTAACATATATGTATATATAAATGTTTTACATATATGTATAGAATTTATTTTACATACAGTGGTACCTTGCATAACAAGTGCCCCACATAAAGAGTGATTCACATAACAAAGCACAAATTCCCATTGGGAGTGTGCTCCACTTAACAAACCCGCTTCACTTAACAAGCCCCAGGCAACTGCCCCCAAGTTGCTCCGTGCTGATGCTCTGCACCGAGCCTGTTTTAAAGAGCTGCCAGCCAGCACGCTGCCGGCCAACATATATGTTTGACATTTTTTTTTACAATTTATCAGTTCCAAGAAATCTACATACTGCTTACTCACAAGGAAAAGGAGGACAACAATTTTTTTTTCTCTAGGAAACAGGGTTAAAAAAGAGGACATATGATCACCCTGCTGTGGATTTAAGATAGTAATGCTGCAATCCTAAAGATACATTCCTGAAAATAAGGCCCATTGAACACAATGGGACTTATTTTTGAGTACACATGGTTAGGACTGTGCTCTAAGATGCAGGCATTGACAAGAAGAGAGCTGTTTTAGGATAACTCCATTTTCAAATAGGGGAAAGTCCTTTAATAATATTAGAAAACTGCTTCTATTATCCTGTTATTTAATTTTTTCTTTATTATAATGAGCACAATCCTAACCATGTCTGTTCAGAAATAAGCCCCATTGTGTTCAATGGATCTTACTCACAGGAAAGACTGTTTAGGATTGAAGCCGTTGCATCATGTAAGTCATGTTGGAGTTAATCTGCTTCTTCCTAGACTGGGGGAGAGCCGTTCAGTGAACATATGTGAAGTTTCTGGGTTAAAATGCCGGCCGTTTGTCTTAATTTATTTACAGAGCTGGTGAACCCTCAGACAGGGTAGCACCAAATAGCTCTGATATTGGAAGGTAACCATGTCTGAAGTCTTCAGATTGGCAAGGATTGTGAACGTCTTTAGGGATGAGAAGATCAAATCTCTGTAAACACAGCTGGATGTTTATGTGGGAAAAGCAGTTTGGCTTCGTCGGAGGCACTTGAACTCTGAGCTGTCTGTCTGGACTCTTGGATATCATGTCTGGACAAGGCTCACAGTTATTTTCAGGTCCCAGTTATGCAAGAACTAGTCCCCATGTTAGGGAATCTGGGCATTTGTATTCACCTTGACTTCTTTCTAGTTCAATGGCTTTAATGGGAGTTGTGATTATTGACCCAAGAACGGTCTCAGTGTCCTTTGAATCAAGGTGAAAAGAAAATTTTGAGTGCCAATTTGGAAGGAAACAAAGCCCTTGGTGCCTGTAAATTACGATAGTCACTTTTGCAGTTATTGTTCCAGTTAGTAACTTTTCCAGAGTGACCATATGTCATAACCGTAAATAGGTGACTAGGCCCTCCCAAAATGTAGGACAATCAAGAAAATGTAGGACATGAGAAAATAAAAGCTAAAAACAAAAATATATAAGGCTTTTATGTGCTTAATTTTAATACATTACTTATAAAAATTTAAAACTATCATGCAATCTTATTTGTGTCTACTCAAAGTTCTATTATATTCAATAAGGCTTACTAGTAGTGGGCTCCAGCAGGTTCGCACCTACTCTAGAGAACCAGTTGTTAACAAGAGATAGTATATATAAACTTTAAAAATAGCCATCTAAAAGTGGTTGCCAGATGGGCATAGAACCGGTTGTTAATTCCTTTGAATCCCATCACTGGCTTACTCCCAAGAAAGTGTTTTTAAGATCATTAATTTAGTAATTACAAGAAGGCTATATGCTGCCCATCAGGGTGACCATATTACCAGATTTTTCCAGATTTGTCCTTTTTTTTAGTCTTCTGTCCAGGTGTCCTCCAAAAGGGCTTCATTGTCCTCCATTTTGCGGCTTTACTTGTGAGTAAAAGAAAAGGAGGACATTAAAGTTTTTTCCCAGGACACAAGGCTAAAATTCAGAACATGTCCTGGAAAAAGAGGACATATGGTCATCCTGCATAATCACAAACAAGCTTCGAGGATTACTTCAGAATGATAGCAATAATCCTTTCGATAGGTTTGGTTGCATATATGAAACTACAGTATTAATAGCCCACACTTGTCACTTGCGGAGGTCAAATATAACAGTTTCTAGCATCTCAAGTGCTCCTTTACCTTCTCAATGGCTCTCCTACCCTGTACTCAGTCTGATCTGTTATCTGTCCCATAGACAGTTGAAATATGAATGGAGTCTTAACAGATCTTCTCATCTTTCTCTTCACTGGAGACACATGGGAACAGAACCCTCAGCCTGCTTGCATGTGCGGAAAGTGCAGACACCCCTTACACAGATCAAGGCTTTCATATAAATAGGTGTTTCACATGTGATATCCTTACCCTGTACTTGAGGGTGCAGGGGACAAGAGCACAATCCTAACCAGGTCTACTCAAAAGTGAGCCCCATTGTGTTCAATGGGTCTTATTCACAGGAAAATGTCTTTAGGATTGCAGCCAAAGTGTCCCTAGATAGCATATCATGGAGGGGGCAGTAGACTATTCACTAGACCCTTCAACATCCCTCTTTTGGAGCTGTTGTGCATTGCTTAGAGCGGCCATCTGCTTCTTTCAAAGCCAAAAAATTGTGGATAGCCACTCCAAGCAGCGTGTAACCTTTGGAGCATGCCTGAAGTAATTGCAGTGGCACGATCACATTACTGCAAGGAAGAGGTAGGGGAGTAAGCATCATCATGCTCTACGTGCAAGCCTCTCAAAAACATCTGGCTGCTGGCCCCTTGTACAAATACAACACTGGGTTCGATCATGATGGGCCATGGGCATTTGAGGGCCATGAGGATCTGATCAGTTGAGTTGACCAATTCTAATGTCATCAAGCAATGGCTAGACAGTTGAGGAGACATCCAGGGATGCCATGTGGATGAATCTAAATTGACTATAACGGAAAAGAGTAGTTTTCAGGAGCAAAATTAACATCAGTCTGTTAAGTTTGTTTTTAGATATATGTTGTTTTTAGATATATACAGTGAATTTACTGTATGTTTTTTACTTTACTATTGTAAGCCACCTTGGGCATCTGTTGTTAACAGAGGAAAGGCAGGATATAAATAAATAAATAACAGTTGCCAGTTTTTGTATTGGCTCCGTTCCTGTGCTTATAAATTATATAATTGCAGCCAGTTGTGCAAAAATTTAGCAGATAAAACCTTTCTCTGGCTTGGAGACAGAGTGATGGGGAAAGCATCATTGGCTTGATTTTAGTATGTTAGACTGCTGTTAAAGGCACCAAAGTAGATCAGGAGAAAACAGTTGGCAACAGCTGCCGATACTTGATCTATCTGTGCCTGCAGGTGGAAAGTGCTTGATGGGGAATCAAGGGCTTCTCCAGATATACATTTCCTTCAAAGAGCCCTCAAGTCACACTTTTTAAAGCAATATACCACCATCTGGACAGTTGTGGACTCTGTTTTTGTTAAAGTGGGTTTTGAGTTCCCCGCCACTGGTGTGATGGAAGATAAGAGACATATCTTCTGCTTTTTGCTTCCTTTCTCCATCCTTTGGAGATGGAGCCCTGGGCTGTACAAGGGGCAGCAATGAGGTCATTGAAAGATAAAGAGACCTCTAGGTGTATGCTCCCTGCAAATCCCACAGAAGTTGAATGAGACCATATATATTTCATTTCTATATATGATAGTTTTAAAGAATACATTGTTGCTTTGAGAATGGTCTTGCCCAAAGAAGAAGCCATTTGCAGCTTCCAAATATGTGTATGTGGTGTGAAAAACTCATGGATGCATTTGTTGCACCTTTCAGCCAACAGGTTTCACAACCATTCCTATTCCCAAATGTCTTTTTTGCAGAAACTGTGTGTTGTGTATGCATTGAAATAGACAGTAGGAGGCTGGTAAAATATTGTATTAGGTGTCCCCATATAGCCCAAGTTTGTTATTATTCATACAGTATCTGCCTTTTAAAAATATTGAGGAGACCCAATTTTGTTTCCTGAAATCAACTTTTTATTCTCTTTCACCTGCTTGTGTGTACACAGGTGAGACTGACAGCCAGCACCTCTACCGATTTGCCCTTTCTTGACTTTAAGTAGCCCAATGAACTCAATCTTTCTGTCCTGTTTTGAAATGTCAATAAAACAAGGATATACATGTTACCTAAACCAATATCTGATCTTTTCAACTAATATTCGATGTGTTATGGTTATAGTCATGGGCTTCTATTTCTGGTATGTCAGGTATTGTGCCTTGGTCCTTGTAGGAATGCATCATTAGTCTGCAATCCTAGTCTGCGTAGGCGGAGACTTCAATTGAACTCTTCCTCACTTTCACTCGGCACGTGCTGGAAGAGTTCATTTGAGGTCTCTGCCTACGCGGAGACTCTCTAGGAGCCTACGCGGAGACTCTCTGATTAGCTGCGAGAGCATGCGCACTCATTTTTTCTGAATATTTCAGTAGCGGTTAGCCGTGGCTAACCACTACTGAAGCAAACAAGCCTTCAGTACCCCCAATCACCCTCCCACCCCCCAGAATGCCGGACAGGGGTCCAGTTGGACGGAACAGTCTGGTCCGAGGCTCCATTTCCGAACTTGTCCAGGGGTTTCCAGGCATCTGGAAGCCCTCTGATGGATTCTTCTCAGTCTACTCTTTGCAATGGACTAAGGCACATTTGAATACTCATGAGTAAAGGCGCAAAATGGCTCCATTTCACTTTCCATAGGGCTCCATGCATTTTTGTTTTTCAGTTTTTTTCCATAACATTTGATAGAAAGGAGATACTTCAAAGCTGTTTTTTGCATTGGATTATATTGAACAATGCACATCCAATGGTACATGACTGGATGGGGGGTATTACTAAAGATTTTAGCCATTTTAGTAATTTTAGTGATTTTGCTCACCCCAATGTGTTATACACACACCCCCTCCCCCCCCCCCGAAAATAGTATCCAGGGCCCAGGGGCCCCCCTGGTTATGCCAATGCACAGGCATACGCTAACCTTTCCACTTCATCATCAGGTGAAATCTTAAATTTCTTAGGATTGTGCCCTTAGAGTGCAATCATAACTTAAGCTGGAATAGGCAGGTCGGTGTGCCTGCATTGTATCCAGAATAAGTTTTGAGCAGCTAGTGGCTTGCTCCAACACAAGGAGAAACTTTCCCCCTTACTGCATGGAGAGCCATTGCAATCCTAATGGGGCTACTCAGATTAGTGCCACCCTAAAAAGTGGTGCAAATCTGAGCAGGCCAGATCTACCTATGACTGCCCAAGAACAGGGTTAGGATCCAACATATGTGTTAGATCCTGGCACAATTTTTCTCTCCCTGCCCACCTGCACACAGTCCCATCTACCACCCAACCTCATCTGTCTTTTAACATCTTCTTCCCACCTCCTCTTCCTTGTGCCTCCCAGATTGCAGTGCTGGCCTGGAAAGGCTGGCACAAACATACCCTTCCTGGATCCTGTGTTGGCGAAGCAAGGTGGTCACACAAGGTGTTGGCACAAAAGCACTTTATGGCCCATCTGCCCTTTAGGATTGTACCCTTAGTGGTAGAGGCCATGTTTACCATGAAATCAACTCTTTCCTTAATAGTATTGTTTTAATTCAGTTTCAAGACATTTATGGTGGGATAGGTAGTGAGAATAATAAACCTCTGATTTCTCATAACATGCAACAACAAGTGTTTTCTTTAAGTAAGGAATGTTACTTGTATTCATTTGAGAGAAGAAGCAGGGACCACATCTCTAAGAAGCCTGAGCAACCAGTACCTTGGCGTCATTTACAATGACAGAAACTGGGGACTGATGAGTATCATAGTTATGAGCCGTGCACCCAAATGATTATGTAACAAATAAACATTGAGTACTTGCTGGAAGAAAAGTTATTTTCATGTCCAGGTGTGTGAAGGAATGGGAAAGGGACACAAGGGATGGATGAAAATCTCAAGTCACGTTATTTGATTTGGCTGCAGGACAAGCACTGGACTGTCTGTTCATTGGAACATAATTTTATGATGAGTCAAGGACTCTCAGCTGTACCAGACAAGCAATCTGCTGGTTTACATTGTTTTACTCAGCTTTTGATTGGGGATTACATTGCCAAAAAAGGCACTGGAAAATGCAATATTGGGATTTCAGTTCCATTTCATTTTGCAAAATTTCTATACTGTGATACACAAAAATAATAACAAGGTTGCTGATAGATTTAAAATGAACAGTCACTGCCAGCCCCATGTAGGCTGTTGCACGTCCCTTGAGTTGGCTTTGGAGTGTTGCAAAAGTGCTGCAAGGCACTCCTGTGCCACTCAGTAAGGCTGGCCCTCAGAGGTGTGCCAGCATCAGTGGTGGGCACCAGCAGGTTCGCACCTACTCTATAGAACCAGTTGTTAACAAGAGACAGGACATATAAAGTTTAAAAATAGCCATTTAAAAGTGGCTGCCAGATGGGCAGAGAACCGGTTCTTAATTTCTTTGAAGCCCATCACTGGCCAGCATCCCTGCACCACTGTGGAAATAGGGCAAATGGTGTGTGCGCTGGTTGTTCCAAACCAGTGCAGGGGTATGGGGAGGGCAGAGAGGGATGGGACATTCTGGATGGGGAGGGTGAGCAGAGGGTGGGATGGTAGGCGGCAAATGGGATGTGGGCTCAGAGCCAGCAGTTATGCCAGAGTCAAGCTTTGTTCACCAGGCTGTCTACTCAGATTTGTGCCATTTCCAGAGGTGGCACAGATCTGAGTAGATCCACAGGGGCTTCTCTTGCCTTACCCCAAGAAACAGCGAAAGGGTCCCCTTCCCTGCAGTAACATGGCAGATTCTTGCTGGATTTAGTGGTTTCTACACTAAATGAGATTTTTAGATCAAGGACAATCCAAAGTACCACTCATTACAGAGGTTCAAATGAGGAAATTATCAAGAGTGCAGAACTGAACACAACATTGGTCCTGAGTGTGGTGGTTGAATGCAAGTTGAATGCAATTAATAACCAGAAAGCTACATATTATGTCTATGTGCATTTGCACAAATGTGTGCGCACGCGCATGACACATGTGTACACGGGGCATTTTCTGTTTCTTTTTGCAGGCATACTGAAGGGCATCACAGATAAGCCAGGGTCATATGGACACTGGCCATGGGCCAGTCCTCAATGATGACTCAATGATGGCTACAGCTGGGTCAACTCAGTCTCAATGGGAGCAAGCAATGCTTTGTTCCATAAGAGGGAACGTCAGAGGCACCATGAAGCTCCAAAATAGTCAAATAAATCCAGGTCCACTATTACTAAATGAATGAATGAATGAATGAATGAATGAATGAATGAATGAATGAATGAATGGAAGGAAGGAAGGAAGGAAGGAAGGAAGGATTTCGCCTCCCAGCTCCCAGCAATGGGTGCAAGACCTCAATGAGAAAGGAGACTTTCACTTCCCCTGATTGTTCAAAAATCACAGCTACATTTAACATTGCCAGCCATAGGATGAGGAGAGATGTGTTGTAATGGCTATAAAAGGAATATGAGCTCAGTTTCAGAAACAGCAAATAGATCAGTCCACTTGAAACTTATACTGGCATTTCAAAGAAATGTGAGATTGGTAATCCCAGAAGATATTCTCTATTGAAACAGTTGAGGTTTTCTAAATGAAAGATAACACTAGTAAATGGGTATGTTAATTAGATTAAGAGGTTGTGCTCTTTAATCCCTAAAGCCTCTCTGGAAGGTTCTCTGCTAATAGAAGTAACTCAAACCAGATGAATGGAAAAATCATTAATTAGGTCTCTCTCTCTCTCTCTCTCTCTCTCTCTCTCTCTCTCTCTCTCTCTCATATATTCGCAGAACAAAATGTTCCAATAAAAAATGATCTATTTGTCAGTGGTTTTCAAACTTTAAAGGGGCTTTACTCCCTCACTGAGGTGCAAGCACGTCTCCAGAATCATGCCAATGTGGGAGCATTGGAAGACTAAGGTGAGGGGTGGTGGTCTGGGGAGCCCTGCTCAGTCTCACTGAGACTCTTATTGAACTATCTATGTTTGCAAACAGGTTTCGGATTAAACTAGAGTCCATTGGATGAATCATAGGATGAATCCAAGGATCATAGCTTTTTCCATTCCGGAAATATAAATGCAAACAACTATTTGGATCGATCTTCAGATATTAGCAGAACATACAAATCCCTTATGTGGCAGAGAAAACTTTGACTCATAGAGTTGGGGCTAATGTTCAAGATCATCTAGTCCAGCCTCCTGCTAGAACATGAGAATCCTGATAGTGTAGCTAGAAATAACTTCCTAATGTGTTAGTGCTTTCAATTTGCATGTTAGAATATTTGCACATAGGAAATTCAATGTAATTGTTTTAATGTCGATGTAAAATGTACAATGGCCAGGATACGTATCTGCATTACAAAAACCTCTTTCCCACTCCCAGCTTCCTTTTCCTTTTTGCATTTCAAAATGCTAACTCATGAAAATAGCACACAAGTGACTCAAAAATTATTCAAACCTCATGTATGAAAATGCTTTTAGTGTTTGAATGAAACACTAGATGGCAATGGTCATTCACACGAGATTATTCCAGTTTCCATTGAATTGGGGGGGGGGGGGAACCTGAGTAGTTTCCTCCTCTCAACAAATTCTATAAACCTTGCTTCCCTCTTTCAAAAATTTTTCTGTTGTTTGCAATTATAGGTAGAAAATAATATATTTTTGGATATTTTTACACAGTGGTTTTTACAAATGCAGTATGGAAAATCCACTGTGTGAAATTGCAAACTTGGGCTCATCCATTTTCAGAAAGCCCTAAAAGACTTTCTGGATTCTTTCACACTGAAGCTGATAATCCTGATGTGATTTTAAGAATATACTGAAGAGCATCAGTAGTTTGAATTATGTAAGGCTGGAGAAGGGGCATTTGAATTCCTGAGAGGCCATCTGTAGAGGCAATCTAACCCTACAATCCAGAGTATCTACGGGAGTATTCATATTGCAGTCCAGAGTAAATTGTCCTTACGTCAAAGCAAGGACTCCCTGTAGTTACTCTGGATTGCACCCTAAATCTCTGTCCAGTGCAAATTAGGATTGTGCTGCCTGATTATTACATGACTTGAGTATACCTCTGACTATTAAGTTTACAAAGGAGCATTTAAGGGTGGAAAATTAAAAAACACAGATTCTGATAGCTCTGCAAACATTAAGTGACTACATTGTATCAATTGCAGTCTTCAAATAATGCACAATGTGAGAAATTTTCTCAGTATTGTGGGGTGTTGAAAGAAAGAAAGAAAGAAAGAAAGAAAGAAAGAAAGAAAGAAAGAAAGAAAGAAAGAAAGAAAGAAAGAAAGAAAGAAACCAACCCTGATTACTCTACCAGGATGCTGTAGCTCTCCTTTCACTTGACTGCAACAACAGCTAAATGAAAATCCAGACTGGTTATATAGGCACACAAAGAGAAATAAACAGCTCTCCATACTTCACAGAAGAGGAATGTATTTAAGGTGGTTTTGGGAACTCATGAATTCATCGCTGACTTTCCTTGGCCATCAAAACAATATTTCTGTGAAAGATTTAACAACCTTGGTAGCGTGTTAGGAAACTGCTTCGCTATCACTTATGGATGGTGTGCGTGTGCATGTGTGTGCTTGTGTGTTTTTGTGTGTGACACTCTCACATATGTTTAACAGAAAGATTTTTACTGCCATTATAGATTTATAGTAACAGGAAGAGCTGACTTTAAAAAAAAACCCAGTTGTTGGCGTATTCCAGTATGAAAGAAGAATGCAGATTATGGTCTTTTTGGTATCAAAGAATGTGTGGAATGAGTTTTCAGTTTCATTCTGATGTGCTCCTTAAACAATTTTTGGAACAATGGCAACGAACTGTATTTTCCCCCATAATTTTCAAACCACATGGAGGTATTTATTTGGGCTCAAATTATTACTGTAAATATTAACAGAGACGGACTTGCTAAACAGCTGATTGCTTTACTGCCCACAGAAAAAGTTTCATGGTGATTGCAGAGGCTGTGAGAGGCCAAGTCGCAGTTGAATCATTGTCCTTCAGGAGCCACAGCAACTGAGGGCTCTTTGCCCTCCAGCAAAATCCAGAATAACTACGGGGAGTCCTTGCTGCGGTGTAAGAACAACTTACTCTGGACTCCAATATGAATTTCTCATAGGTTTTCATTAGGTGGTGCAGTAACTACTGGTACATAGAAAGTCTCTTACATGCTCCCATAGTTACTCTGGATTTGGGGGCAAATTTCAATGCTTGGTATGCTTCCAAAAGCAGATTTGTGACCAACTTGTGACCAAAAGTGACCAACTTCTTATTGGTCACTGTGGAGAAATGTGAGGACGCCGATCTAGAAGGACCTCTGATCTATCCCAGCAGTGCTCTTATGCTCTTATGAAATGCTAGTAATTAGTGGGTTTTTTTCCTTTAGGTAACATTTCCTATATCTTTGGAAAATCACAGGTTCAGAAAACTGTGTTAGTTTGCTAAAGAAATGGTAGAACAGAAAATCCCTGCAGAGAGAGAGAACTCCAGGAATAACTTCAGAGAGAGCTGGCATGTCCTCTTTGTTACCCTGTGCCCTGGAAAATTCAGTAAACACCTTTTCCCTGTGAGTAGGTAGCAAGTAGCCTTCCTGTAATTAATAAATCATAGATAGTAAATTATACGTCATATAATTTTAATATGTTAAATGACAGATAAATTATATGTCATATAAATTATATGTCATTATGTAACAATAAGTCATATACAGCACAATCCTAACAATATCTACTCACAGGTAAGCTCCATTGTGTTCAGTGGGTCTTTCTCCCAGAAAAGTGTGTTTAGGATTGCTGTGTTAGTGTTTAAATTAACCACAAGAAAGCAATATACATGAGTGTTTTAAGCATTTATTTTGTCATGTGCTACATTTTTCTTGTGTGTCCTCCATTGAGGGGGTGATCTTATCTTCTTTCGTGCTTATGATATCTGGTCACCCTGCCCTAGTGCTCCTTCATGTTTCAGGTTTGAAATAACATGTTTAATGCTTTACTGCCCAGATTCATGAGCATGAAATTAGTCCATTTATTTCAAATTTTTCCTGTTTCATTATCTTATTTCACTTGCATGTGCAGCAACTGGCAGAGGAGTTTTTAATGTGCAATGGGGCAGTGGTGGGATTTAATGTGCAATGGGGCAGTGGCGGGATTCAAATAAATTAACAACAGGTTCTATGTCCCTTTAGTAACCAGTTCTCAGAACCTTAGCAAAGAGTTCTATAGAACCTGTGAGAACCCCCTGAAGCCATCCTCTGGGTGGGGATCATTCACTAATGGTACTCCTACCTGCACCCCAAAATGGTGCAATCTACGCCGTATTCTACCCCTTATTCTACAGGTTCTGCACCTTATTCTACAGTCAATCTAGAGATTAGACTATAGTTAAGTGATTTTCAACTTCTTTTTTTAACCTCACAGCACACTGACGAGGAACTAAAATTATCAAGGCACACCATGCTACTGGTAGGGAGCTCAAATCCTCCAATTTTCCTACTAATGAATTACCCTACAATCCAGAGCAACTACGGGAGCACGCAAGAGACATCATGTGTACCAGTAGTTATGGCACCACCTAGTGAAAACCTATGGGAAATTCATATTGCAATCCAGAATAAATTGTTCTTGCACCAGAGCAAGGACTCTCCATAGTTAATCTGGATTGCGCCCTTAGTCTCACCATGCCATAGCACAACTGAGGACCATCCACAGCACACTGGTTGAAAATCACTGCTCAGACTATAGAAAACAACAGTTACATGCTAGGGAAACCCTGTGGCAAAGCCTTTCTTGCTGTTGACCCTGGTAGGCAGTGGGTTAAAAGTTTTAGCAAACTGAAATTTGTATTAAGGGAAGATTCTGCCAAAGAGCACAATCCTAACCATATCTAGTCAAAAGTAAGCCTCATTTTTTTCAATGGCTCTTACTCCCAGGAAAGTGTCTTTAGGAGTGAGGCCTCTTGCCATGTGTTTTGCTTGTTCACAAGAGCTTGTGGATGGAATCAATCCTGCGACCCTTTGGGCAATTTAACATATGAGCTCAGTTAAAAAATGAGTTTTTAGGGGCTTTCACTAACAAGGTCTGTTTCATTTCAACTTTTACACATAAACACAATTCCCATTCTGGTTAGCTGCATTTGTGAGCATATCTGAATTATGAACCATGTAATACTCTTGGTCGTCTAATATGTATAATCAGTAGTTTTGGTTGTTGTTGCTGTGAGCGCATGCCTTATTGCACAGATTCATGAGCAGAAAATCAGTTCATTTATTTCAGATTTGTCCTGATTTCATTATCTTATTTCCTTTGCATGTACAGCAGGCAGCAGATGGCAAAGGGTAGGAGCAAGTAAGCCGCATCTCCCCAGATGTAGTTAAAGGCAAACTGTTTGGGGTTCAAGTAAATTGCTTAGTTCCCCATGTCCAATGAAAACAATAAAATAGAAAAGATATTCCCTCTCCAGAACCATTCCAATCAGTATGTTATTAATTATTTTAGAGACTTTGGGCGAACAACAATATTGTCTGCAATGTTCATTGGCCTGCTATTGGCATATTCAGCAGGCCTCCGTCAGTCTTGGAAGACTATGGTATCATGCTCAGCACTGCAAACACTGCATGCGAATATGGAGGATTAGGCTGTTACCCAAGCAGCAAATCCCCCCTCTCCACGCCCTGAATTAGTCCAATGGAAAGGTAGAGCCAATACGATTGGATCCAGCTGGCGTCGCAGAGCTGGGCTAAGGACAGGAGCTCACCCTGTCTTGTGGGGCCGACCCAGGTCTCGAACCCTGGCCTGCTGGTTAACAGGCACAGTGTTTTAGCCACTTGCGCCACCCACAGCCTACTATTGGCATGTTATATAATTCCTATATACCTATAGGTGTTATAATTGTAAACATATGATAGAAATGTTCTCAGCACAGGAAACTTCTCTCCCCCCACTTTGAACAGGTGCTGCTGAGAAATACACAAATGTAGGCTGAAAGAACAATCCTAAGCATGTCTACTCAAAAGTGAGCCCCATTGTGTTCAATGGGTCTTACTCTCAGGAAAGTGTCTTTAGGATTGCAGCCTTAAACAGAGAAGAGTGGGATTCTGCATGTGCAGGGTGACCGTAATATCCTCTTTTCCAGGACATGTCCTCTTTTTTAACCTTGTGTCCTGGAAAAGTATTCATTGTTCTCCTTTTTTCTTGTGAGCAGGCATCATGAAGCCTTTTTGGAATTAAGAAATTATGGCAACCGCAACAGTGTGACAGTAAATTAATGCTGCTTTCAAACTGCTGACACAAGAATGGCTAACCATACTGCATGTAAATTGAATGTGTGATTTTAAAAACTTTTTATTTGCAGTTAATGGGCCGTTTTATAATCACATTTTGCTTCACTGTGTTTTAAACAGGAAAGGAATTATCTCTCTAAAAATCTTGATATTTTTGAATAATATCAACATGTTATATATCAAACGATGTGTAATTTCATACAGAATGCAAGGAAACAAACTGTCTTGAAATATCTTTATTCTATCAAACAGTATAGTAAAATAATTGGGGGAGAGGTGGTACCTCACCACATTTACTGCCTGGGTTATTTCCCCAAACATTGCATGGGAGGAATGAAATAAGAGTGAAATGCTGACCTCCCATACTGAATGCCTTAATCCAGAACCACCTTTCAAACTTAAAAATATGTCCAAGACCCTCTGTGAAACTTACTGGGATGTTCCTCGAATGTATTTGAAAGTAAGTCCCGTTGTGTTCAAGAAGACTTACTCCCAAGAAAGCTCAGTGCCTGATTCCAAGATGGTGGATCCCACCCTCTCACAAACCCCCTAAGGCCCTAACCTGAGCTTGCAACGCCCACTGGAGTCCCGACTCCCCATTTTGAATACCACTGCCTTAAACCTAGTGACACCACTGATGGAAGTCTGATCCAGGGTGACCAGATGCTAAACCCAAAATTCCTGAACCCCAAGGCCAAAATTCCTAATCCCAGGCCAAAATTCCTACCCGCTTAAAAAAATTACCAAAAAATGTATTTTTTTTGTTTTTGTTTTTCGGTTTTTTGACCATAACTTTTGATAGGAAAGAGATATCTCAAAACTGATTTTTGCATTGGATTCTGCTCTTCAATACGAATCCAACGACATATGGCATGATGGGGTACTGTGCACTATCACAACATTTCAAAATGAAGCCAAAATGTAGGACAATGATGCCAAAATGTAGGACACCCGGACAGGAGGCTAAAAATCCGGACAAATCTGGGTTTTTCCGGTCATCTGGTCACCCTGGTCTGATCGTTGATCTTTTAACCGTCATTTAAATCATCTTTTAACCGTCCTTTAAATCAGTGGAACTTCAATGTGCTGAGCATTTGCTGACTCATGTCCTGCATTTGTAATATCATTTATGTAATATCATTTCTCATCATTTTTATCATTTTTTAATCGTTTTTAGTCTACGTTTTTAGCTTTAATCTAACTGTATTTTAACTACATTTTAATTGTGTTTTAATCTCTGTGTATTACCGTATCTAATTTTAGTGGTGTGTTATTGTTTTTAATTGTTGTTTGGCCGCCTTGAGTTCCCCCTTGTGGGGGAAGAAAGGCAGGATACAAATTGCTTAAATAAATAAATAAAATAATATGTATTTTTTAATAATGTCAAGATAACATTTATGGCTAGGTATGATCTACTGTTCTAGGTATGATCTACAGTAATTCTTCATTACTGGAAGCCTGCCTGGGGTCAAGGATCAAGTGTCTATTAAAGTCTCTATTCTTCTGGCCATCTTGATGATATTCTTCTAGATAATCTTCTAGATTATTTCTGTTGTGTTACCTGACATTATGTTTCCCTCTTAAAATATTCCCATATAGAAGATTCCAGAAGCATCCTTTAAGCTTTCCACTAGAACAATAAGCAAGGACTTTACTTTTCCAAACCTTCCACTGTAACTTTGGATGACATATCTAGACATTAATTCAAAAAATATGTGCTTGGCTACAGCAAAGAATGGTTCTTTCTCTACGTGATATCCCAGCCCTCTCTTAATGTTACTGCAGTACTGTTTAACTGAGGCCACTGCCAGGAACACAAGGCAAATGTGTTTTGGTCTGGTGCAACTTATGTGAAATTGGATGAGGGTGATTCTGATATTTCTGGTTAAAGATAATCTACATTTGGGGTAGAACTGGTGTCCTGTCATTCAGGTCAAAAACTGATCTCAACAAGATGAAAACAATGTGTAAGGAGCACAGATGCTGGAAAGTGCTAATCCAGGTGTAGTTATATGCCACAACAGCCTGAGACAGGATGTGCAAAGGTTGGGGATTTGCATTACAATATAAACGGAAATACTTGGCCCCGTCCACCCCAGTCAAGAATGAAAGGGGTTTACATCAGAACACTTATGCATGAATGCGCACTGTAATGTTAATGCTTCTCTGGAGACCCAGCCTCATCCAGCAAACAAAGCTATGTGGGGAAACTGGTTCTCATACCTCTCATCTACTCATGCTTCTCATCTACTCATAACTAGAAACATCCCCCAGCTGTCACTTGCAGAGATACCATATAACAACATTCATCAGTAAAAATCATCCATCTTTCCAACTTTCATTTTGAAAATGAATGCATATTGCTTTCAACTACTTTTTTGCCTCCTCTCTCCTTAATGGCTTTCCTCAGCTTCCCCTGGCTTGTTCTCAACCTGCCATGTTATCCGTCCCAGAGACAAATAACAGTAACATTCATTCATTCATTCATTCATTCATTCATTCATTCATTCATTCATTTATTTATTTATTTATTTATTTATTTATTTATTTAATTAATTTCTATCCCACCTTTCCCAGGCAGCTGATCACTTTCACCATTTTGTTGATATTTACTTTGTAATATTCAGTACCTGTGAACATTTTTGGCAGCTAAAATGTTATCTAAGAGAACTCAATGCAGTATTCTGTGCTTGCAAACAAGTCACAATTTTCAGATTCAACTTTCAGGCTAAATGAAAAGCAGCAGGTAGATAACTTGGGCAGATCTACCAGTGTGTTTTTTCATATTTAAAGGGCATTTCTTACTACCTTTCTTTGGTAAATGAGGTTATCTGAAAAGCAGTACTTGTCTCTTTCTATTATTAAAATAAGGGGTCATCTCTTGTTTTTTTTTAAATGTAGTGAAAATTGATGCATTGAATGCATTCTTGTCTCGAACAATCAGAGTTTGTGGTAAGTCAGTAAAGAAAAATTTGCTTTATTATATTGTGATATACAAGATTGCTGAATGTGGCATTTCTGCATGCCTTATAAAATTCTTGAATCTAATTTATTCACTGGTTTTATTGCATGCCATATACATTTCAGATTTAATGAAACTTAAGTGGAGCATATCAAAAGGTTTATTCTTCCCCTCTTCTCTCTCCCTTTGTGCATTGTTTGAAACTAGTCCAGAGAGAGCAGTTCTGGTCCAGTAGAATCCTGAAAAATATTACCTCCTGTCCATTGGAAAACTTATATTTAAATTACTTTACATTCCACTGTACAATATAAATTTTTTACAAATGGACAGCTTCTTAAATGACTGTAATTGGAGTCTAATTTTCAGTGTTACGCTATGCAACATAAACTAGAATAAAGATGAATTATTGTCCAAAACCTAGGTGTTCCATGCCTTTTGTGCCCTGCCAAGTTAATAAGGTTTAACTTCATCCAGTAGTGAAATTAACTAGACTGTGAATTAATTAACTAGTAGTGAAATTGAAAAGCCTTTGATTTTGTCAATTTTGGGCCCAATCCTACCCAACTTTCCAAGGCTGATGCAGCTGTCCTAACATAGTGCATGCTGTATCTTGTGATGGGGGCAGTTATAAGTTGGTGGGAAGGGAACCTTGTGGCTGTATTGGACCGGGGAAGTTGGATAGGATCAGCCCTTCACAGTGGCATAGCTAATGATCATGTAGCCCAGTTCAAAGCTCAAAATGTTTCCCCAGAATGATGTCACAAATGGAAGTGATGTCATCCTTCTGTTTTTTTTAAATGAAAATTGAGGAAAAACCTGCCTCCTCCTCCTCAGCAGCTTACAACAACTTAGCAGAGCTAAGGCACCTTTATGCTATCTGTTCAACAAAGATTTGGTAGCTCTTCCCCGAACAACAAAATTAATTTTAATTAATAAAATAAAGAAAAAGCGTGTCTCTTATTGGCTAGGGAAACTATGCTGGGCCAAAAGGCGATGTTTATTCTCTCTCTGCTAAATATAAGAGGACACCAGGACTAGTGTTGCCACTGGCCTCAACACTAGAGGTAGATCAGCAAAAGCTGGTGCTGTACTTGTCCCAGCAGAGCCCCGGTGCTCTGTGGCTTGGCAAGGTGAGTGTGGGCATGGTGAGAGGAGATATTCTTTGGTGGGGGGGGGGCAGGTAGAAGGCAGGGCAGGTGGACATGGACCGGGTCGGGACTGTTGGTGCCAAATGCCACAAGGTCCTCAGTTCCATCTCAGACATCACAGCCTAAAATGGAGGCAGTTTCAGAAATGACATGGGTTTGAGGAAGCCGTACTCAGCACAGCACACCACAAGTGCTTTGTGCTCAATGTTTTCCATTGTGTTTCCTGAAGGACACAAACAGGATGGATACAATTTTCATAAATTGAGTGACAATTTATAAAAGGATCAATGACTCAACTGTATTGTGATGCTCCTGGCAATGTTGGGGGGTGAGTGGGGGTGACAAAGGGGTTCTGAGTTTCCATGGCCGGCTGCCACAAGGATCCACATGCACCCCAAGATAATAAGTTTAATAAGGTAAGTATTCTTTACTGGGTTCTGCCACTGAAGGAGGCACACTCTTTAGAACATAGTTACGTTAACTGGTAGTATTAACATTGTAATTTTAACCAAAACACTCAGACTATAGGAGAACTGAAGCTGGCAGGAGCTAGTCTGCTCTTCCCCGGCCACGTGGCGTGGTTTCTAGGCTATGGCAAGGCACCCATGCCCCATCACTTCACAGCCTCACCTCTATGCCTTCCACTCCCAGATTTGCTGTCTGCATCCCTTTTACAACTGCTATTCCTCTTCCCATGCACCGGATCCTTCCAGGGGAGGTGGAGGGATAGGTTCCTTCTCTGGCAGGGGTCTGGATCAGGCCCATAGGTTAGCCCCCAGGCTGGCCTGTTTCTCCAGTGGGTGACTGCTGAGCCTGGTTCCCTCTCTTCTGCCCCAACACTCTTCCCTTGGCCAGCAACTTTCTCAGCCTGTCTCTCTCTTCTCACTGTTCACCGTCAGTGGCGTCACTTCAGTAGTGTGGGTGGTGCAGTCCACACCGGGTGATGCGCCCAAGGGGGTGATGCATACTGGGGGACTAAAAAACTTTTGTTATGGTGCATCCAACCCCATCAGGTCATATACCATTGGATTTGTATTAAAGAGCAGAATCCAGTGCAAGTCCAATGCAAAAATAACACCTTCCTATCAAAAGTTATGGCCAAAAAACTAACAATTAAAATATGCATTGAACTCTATGGAAAGTGAAAGTGACCCATATCGCGACTTTACTTGTGAGTAGGCAAACGTGCCATAGTTCATTGGAATGGGCAGACTGAGAGGAATCTAAGGACACCAGAATTGTCCTGATCCAAAGAACGCAGCCCCCACAAAACACCCCAGAAGTAGGTCCCTGATGATTGCATTGAAATGCATTGAAAATGGATGTGAACTGCTCAGCTGTGTTTACTGGTGAGTAGGCAGACATGCCTTGGCTGGAGTGGGAGGTCAGTCCAGGAGAGAACAAGACTTCCAAAATGGTCCCAATCAGGAATGTTACTAGGGCGTTAGAAAGGAGACACCCCTGAAGTGGGTGGCAGCATGTGAACTAAACAGCTAAAATCATGGTTTGTAGAAATAATCCCATCATGTTACACAGCTTTGAATGTGCAATTTACAGCAGAATGCAGTGAAACAAACTACTTTATTAAAATGTATGGCTAAAAAACCAGTGGATTATTAAAATGTATGGCTAAAATAACCATGCCCACCATTCATATTGTCGCCCCGCCCAATGTATGGGGGCAACGCGCTGGCCTTCCGCACCAAGAGACGTGCACCCTAGTGATACCACTGCACCAAGTCCACCTGCTTGCCTGGTATGAAAAAGGTTATACACCCTCCCCCTTCATCACCCTCATCAGATATGGAGAGGTGCAGCAGCTCCATCTTTAACTCCTCTGCTGGGGTCAGTTCCTTTTCCTCACATCTTTATAGAGTTTAGCATCATATTTACTGTAAAACCAAGCAAAATTGTAGGCAAGTCATTAGGGAATATTAGGATTCTATAATCTTTCCAAACAAGGGTGGAAAGTAAACCCTCAATTTAATGGAATAAAAGTAAGAGGTTCTGGTAATCTGTGAAGTTCATTATTTCAATTTAACTGGTCAACGGAGACATTAATCTGCAAAATTTTTAATAATCCAAAATTGCCTGATTCTGAAATCTGGGAATTCAACTTCTGAAGTCAACAATATCACAATGAGGGTTTGACCCCCAACTCGGACAATGACAAAGTAAAGTCCAGTTCTATAGAGAAATAAATTAAAACAAGGAGATTTGGATAAATTTTATTTTTCTAAACACAAGAACAAGCAAGACACGTCATCTACATTTCAAAGGTACACTCTAGAAAAGGCTGATTTTTGAACCCTGAATTGTCTGATGAAAACAAGGGACTTGGCCTGTTGCCTGACTGAGCACAAAACCACTCAGAAAAAAGGACATGTGAACACTCTGGAGATGCAAACTGAAATCACAACAAGGACATTTTATATTTCTCAAAACAAGAACAAACAAAATCTACATTCCACAAACTCCACAAATAGCAGGGATTTTTCAAACCTGAATTATAACAAAGAACAACCTGTTATTTAACCGATCACAGAAACAGCCAGCCTGAAGATCATTCCACACTCCTAGTAATTACATGGTTTTTCTTCTGTGAGTTCTCTGATGGGTAATAAGCGAACTACTCTGACTGAAGGTCATTCCACACTCCTGGCACTTACAGGGTTTCTCCCCTGTGTGGGTTCTCTGGTGGCTAATAAGGGACCTACTCCAAGCAAAGGTCATTCCACAGTCCTGGCACTTATAGGGTTTCTCCCCTGTGTGGGTTCTCTGGTGGCTAATAACATTACGTTTCTCACTGAAAGTCATTCCACACTCCTGGCACTTATAGGGATTCTCCCCTGTGTGGGTTCTTTGGTGGCTAATAAGGGACCTACTCCAAGCAAAGGTCATTCCACAGTCCTGGCACTTATAGGGTTTCTCCCCTGTGTGGGTTCTCTGGTGGCTAATAAGATTACTCTTGCAACTGAAGGTCATTCTACATTCCTGGCAGTTATAAGGTTTCTCCCCTGTGTGGGTTGTCTGGTGGAAAATAAGATGACTTCTCTGACTGAAGGTCATTCCACACTCCTGGCACTTAAAGGGTTTCGCCCCTGTGTGGGTTCTCTGGTGCCTAATAAGGGAAGTACTTTGACTGAAGGTCAGTCCACACGTCAGGCATTTATATGGTTTCTCCCCTGTGTGAGTTCTCTCATGCATAATAAGAGAATGTTTGTAACTGAAGTTCTTTCCACAGTCCTGGCACATCCATGGTTTCTCTGCTGTGTGGGTTCTCTGGTGCCTAATATGATGCCAACTTTGACTTAATGCCATCCCACATTCCTGGTGCGTATAATGCTTCTCTCTTACGTGTTTTCTCTGATGAACCTTAAAAACACTATGCTGACTGAAAATCTTCCTACAGTCTCGACACTTATAGGTCTTCTCCCCTGTATAGGCTTTTTGCTGTGACAAGTGAATCTGTTGCTTCTCTCTTCCAGTATGGTCAGAAACTAGAGCTGTTGAAATAAGAAATAAGACCAAGGAAGCAATTGCAGCTTAGTGGCATAGGTAGTTCATTTGACACATGTTCCCTTAAATTTTTGACACCCATACAACAAAATTATTTACTGTATATACTTGAGTATAAGCTGAGTTTTTTGGGCCCAAAAAGTGGGCCCCCAAAGCCCTCTTTGCGTATACTTGGGTGAACTGAAAAGTGGCAGGATCAAACCCCATCGTGTCATATACCATTGGATTCCTATTGAAGAGCAGAATCCAATGCAAAAATCAGTTTTGAGATATTTCCTTCCTATCAAATGTTATGGCCAAAAAACCAAAACCATAAAAATAAAAAAAATTGGCAATTTTTTAAAGCAGGTAGGAATTATGACCTGGGGGTAGGAATTTTGGCCTTGGGGTTCAGGAATTTTTTGTTTGGCATCTGGTCACTCTGTCCTATACATGTCTACTCTGAAGTAAGCCCCACTAAGTTCAATGAGGCTTACTTCCAGGAAAGTGTGCTTAGGATTGCAGCCTATGAGTTCTAAGAAGGCTACAAGGAAAAGGACCAGTACCTGCTGCATTTCCCACGCTAGGCTTATATTCGAGTAAATAAGTTTTCCCAGATTTTTGTGGTAAAATTAGGTGCTTTGGCTTATACTCGGATCAGCTTATACTCGAGTATATACAGTAATTAGTATAATAAGTATTAAAGAATTAATGAATTTCATAAAAATTAATACTTTCATTTTTATACCACTATTCCCTTTAGGAGCTCAGTATTGTTTGCACATTTCCTTCCTTTGTGTGTCCTCACAAAAATCCTATGGGAAAGGGTTTTTTTGAAGTAATAGTTATGACATGAATTGAATAATAATGTTCAAAAAATAAATATTTTCCCACAGGAAACGGATGAAAAGTGTCCTCCCCTGCTATCGCTCCCATGCATAGTATTCAGAGTCCAATCCTATGCATATCTATGCAAAAGTAAATCCCATTATATTCAATGAGGCTTACTCCCAGAGAAGTGAGGATTGCAGCTGAAGTTATGTAGAGATGGCTCCGGGAAAAGATGGCTCCATAAGACAGTCCTGGAAGGGAGACCATGGGTGCAATCCAGAGTAACTACGTGGAGTCTTTGCTCTGGTGTAAGAACAATTTGCTCTGGATTGCAATATGAATTTCCCATAGGTTTTCACTAGGTAGTGCAGTAACTACGGGTACACGTAATGTCTCTTACGTGCTCCCGTAGTTACTCTGGATTGTAGGGCATGTCTACCAATTGGGTTGAATTAGGATCTGAAGTTACGGTAGCATTCATTGTCCCACCCCCAACATAAGCAAGGTCCCTGTGTGTCAAGAGCTTATTTGCTCTTTAATAATCAGTCTCAAAGGACCGTTTAAGAAAATATTCTTTTTATTACGTAAGATAGTTTTTTGTTTCCTAGGGTTTTTTGCCATTAGTTTAGATAGAATGGAGGTCATTGCATTGTGCTTTAAATTATGCATCCAACAAATATATCAGGATAGTATTATTCCTACAGATGGGACAGGGTTGGCACTGGGCTCCTGGGCCCCTCAGCCTGACCTCCACCAACCACTAGTCAGGGGAAAGATGAGTGGGCAACATTTCCCTCAGAGCAGAACTAAGTGGCACAGCTGAGGGGCAATGGCCCTGAACCATGATGTTCATTCACACTGAAGCACACTAACCACCCTTAGTTACTCCACTGGTTGGGGCTACCCTCCTCATCAAAAGACCCAGATCTGGGATGACCATGGGCAGATGCCGGGCCATCAGGCATAGTAACTGCCATTCCCAAGTCATGAAGCCTGCCCACTAATTCCCCTTTATAATATCCTATGGAGCAGAGCTTCCTCTCTGGGGCTTCTATCAATTGAGCCAAAGGATCTCCCTTACCTACAAAGCTCACATTTTTGTAGTTCTCAATCATGATGGCCTCATACATGTGCCTTTGGAACGGATGGAGAAGAGTCCATTCCTCACTGCTGAAATAAAGAGCTATGTCTTCAAATGCTATTGGGATCTAAAAGAAAAGGGAGAAATGTCCTATTAGGAACTCAGCTGAGGCTATGAATGCCATCCAAAGGGAAAAGTGTATTCCTGATTCCATGAAAGGACAAGACATTTCTAAATTTGAAGTAAAAAATCTCACATATATTCTCTCTTAGTTTTGCATGCCCCTCTTTAGGGCTTCCAGTTCCAATACAGATTCCCACATTTCTGAAAAGTGGCTTAGACAATCCTTCCCTCCCAGTCCCCAAATTGTCTACACAATCCTAGACACACAAGCACAGCTGTGAGCCTGAATGCTTCCAATAGGGCATATTCCCAAGAAAGCATGGCATGGCTGAGAACCTTGTGCATTGTGTAGCTGCTTTTCTGCACTGTAATTCCTATCACTTTTCCCCTTTCACAAACATGGCCTGTTTCTGCTGCTCTGGCTGTAGTTGCCGTTTGTCCAGGTGGGTGTCTATCCACTCTCGCCTCTAAGCTGTGTTGCCGGCAATGCTTTTTAAGTATACATGGAACATGCACATAGATGGAGGAAAGCAATTATATAGAAATCTCCTGTTGAATATAATGCAAGTCTACAAACGTCTGCAAGAATCAAGGTGGACCAATGAAAAGTGCTCAAGAACCAAAACAGGGTTTCAACTCAGCTTCTCTTTTCTGAGCCAGAATCTGTGACTCAGGATGTAATCCTAAACACACTTTCCTGGGAGTAGGTCCCATTGAATTCAATAGGACTTACTTCTGGGTAGGCCTGCTTCGAATTTCAGTGTCAAACAAAACAGGGAGACTCTGATCACCAACATGCACATGCAGCATTGAAGGAGCGATGAGGAGGAGAAAAGGAAAAGGAGATGAAATGCCCAGAAGGCAAAGCGGAAAGATGGGGAATGCAGGGGGAGAAAGGGTATGGGTTTGCCAAAGGAACCCTCAAGGAGGAAAGCATATTGGCATGTATGTTTAGCATATCTGTTTTTAGCTTATATACGTATTTTAATTGTTTTTAATTGAATTGAAAAAATTGAAAACAAAATTATTTTTTAAATTATGTTTTAATGTGAGCCGCCTTGAGTCGGTCTATGACCCGAGAAAGGCGGGATACAAATTTTTAAAATAAATAAATAATGAAGAGATTTTGGGGTACAGGAAAAGGTTGGGTGTTTACAAGGAAGGAATAAACAGCTAGTCCAGATGGAGGTGACAAGACTGCTGCTGGAAACGTTCCAGAAGGAGAAGCCCTGACTGTTCCTGCCAATTTTCCTCACCTGGCCTGGACGGGTGGCCTCAAGTTTTGGTCCTTCCAGATGGATTGATTGGCTTTGACTCAAATTCTCTCCTGTCTGTGAGGAAAAGAAAGGAAGAATGGATCAGATTTTGTTTTTTAAACTTTTATGGTTGCCTCATGTACATGCTTGAATTCCTTCCCCTATTTGAGGTGGGGGCTGCAGAGATGAGGCAGATTCATGGGGGAACATCACGGCTGCTTCATGAGGCAGATTCATGGGGAGATTCATAGGTTTCCCTCAGTATCTGCAGGGATTCTTTTCCTGGAACCTCAGCAGATACTGATACTGAAAACCACTAATTATTAAGTATGGAACTGAAGTCTCTTAAAACTTCCAAACCTGACCGGAGTTGAATGTATGTGACCAGAGCATATATGACTAGAGTTGAACGTATGTGACCAGAGCGTATATGACTGGAGTTGAACGTATGTGACCAGAGCGTATATGACTGGAGTTGAAAATATGTGACCAGAGTGTATATGACTGGAGTTGAACGTATGTGACCAGACCGTATATGACTGGAGTTGAACATATGTGACCAGAGCGTATATGACTGGAGTTGAACATATGTGACCAGAGCGTATATGACTGGAGTTGAACGTATGTGACCAGAGCGTATATGACTGGAGTTGAACATATGTGACCAGAGCGTATATGACTGGAGTTGAACGTATGTGACCAGAGCGTATATGACTGGAGTTGAAAATATGTGACCAGAGTGTATATGACTGGAGTTGAACGTATGTGACCAGACCGTATATGACTGGAGTTGAACATATGTGACCAGAGCGTATATGACTGGAGTTGAACATATGTGACCAGAGCGTATATGACTGGAGTTGAACGTATGTGACCAGAGCGTATATGACTGGAGTTGAACGTATGTGACCAGACCGTATATGACTGGAGTTGAACATATGTGACCAGAGCGTATATGACTGGAGTTGAACATATGTGACCAGAGTGTATGTTAGCGGAGCTGAACCTCTGCTCAGATCTGGAAGTTTTCTAAAAGCAGAGTCCAGGTATGACATGACACAACCTCCGTGGACTAAAGCAAGAAGCCCAGAGCCAGTTAATGGGAGCTTTTGGTGACAAACCCAAGTTGTCTTCAGGTGTTCCTGGGATCAATTCTGAAGCCTGCAGAGACTGTGGGTGGTCGTGCATGGCCTCTGTGGGCTTCCAAAACCACTCGGTGTGATCAGTTCCAGTCACATTCAGAGGGTCCATTGGAGGTTCAGTTAACACAGTCCAACTGGTGGGTCATGAATGTGGAGATAGTGAAGGCCTCAGGAGATCTCTGCCTCAGGAGAAGCGATGGCTTCACAGGACAGGCAAGGCCTGGAGGTGGCAGAGATCATTGTTGGTGAAGGGAGGACCCCAAAGGGGCTCCATGAGGGTCTCCATCTCAAGGAGGCTTCTGTGGCACCACAAAAACATGGCCCCTTCCCTGCTGCAGGTAGGAGTCTAGCAGGCCCTTCTCTCCTCAGCCCCCCAGCACAGCCTCTACAAGCTTAGCGACAAGCCCCCTACCAGGGCCCTGGCTGGTCCTGCTTCACCCACCTTCTCCCAGCCTCCCTGGCCCACCTTCTCCACCCTTCCCCCGCCCTGCCCGGCTGGGCCTTGTCCCTTCATCTGTGCCCAGCCTCTCTCCCTCCCTTACCAGCCTCCCCCTTCCAGTCACAACAGGGTCCTCTCTCTCTCTCTCTCTCTCACACACACACACACACACACCTGCACAGTCACTTTCTTTGCTCAGATTGTTGTCTATACCAGTATGTTGTCTATACACATGTCCAACTTCAAACAGGTCGTGATCTACCTTTTCTGGCGAAAAGTGCGGTGATCTACCACGATGAAAATTAAGTTTCAAATTAGTTTCAAATGAAATTTTAACCAATTAAAGTTGGAGGATTTCCCTCCTCCATTTTTAATTTTGCTAGTCACTCAATAAAACTTTAAGAAAAAATGTACTTTCCATTTCCCTCGCAGTTCCTATTGGATCTCGTTGTCTCTTTTTTGTTTGAACCCCCAGATGCAGGGCAGCATGTCACGAATTCTTGTTTTCCTGTAAAACTTTAAGTGACATTTTAATGCCTTTTAAGGCATGTCTCTGAGACTGGGACGGATCCAGTATTTTCATTATTCTTAACTTCAGTGACCAGGGTCAACCCAACAGAGAGAATTGGGATCCTGGTTGAACCTGGGTCTCTGTGGCTAAGGTTTACTGGGTGGGTAGATCCGTGCTCCCAACTGGACTTGGAGCCCAAATCTACCCACTTGCAACCCAGGTTAATTTTGTTATATAGGGGGTGTCAAAAATTTACATGCTTCATGTGCCAAATGATTTTGCTACACCACTGCTCTGCTTCCCAACTTGAAGGATTGTCTTTTTTATGTAGCTGCCATTTCTGGACCAGTCTTACCAATAAGGCGGCATGTTAAGTTTTTCTAATATGAATGACAGAATTCATTCAAATCTACCATCGTCTGAAACCAAACTGACACCAGGCCAGAAACCAAACTGTCCTATGTGCAAGCAGAAAGCATTTTCACACATAGGAAAAGCAAGATTGTTTTTACAATGGCTGTTATGGGGTGTCATCCTGGATGGTCCTCAGGCTGTGATCCTAACCAGGTTTATCTGGGAGTAAGCCCCATTGACCATCATGGGACTTCTGAGTTTATTTGCATGGGAATGGACTCTCATTCAGGAGCCACTAGGTGGGTCACAAGCCAATTTCGGGTGAGTCTATATTCATTTCAATATTTTATCTTTTAATATATTAGACTTGATGCTACCCTGGTATATGACTACATTTGGAGAAATGTTACAGATCTGTATGTGTTGAACAATGATAGTCTGTGGCACTTAGGGCAAAATCCAGAATAACTACAAGGAGTCCTTGCTCCAGTGTAAGAACAACTTACTCTGGATTCCAATATGAATTTCTTGTAGGTTTTCACCAGGTGGTGCAGTAACTACGGGTGCATGTAAAGTCTCTTATGTGCTCCCGTAGTTACTCTGGATTTGGGGATTACTCCAAGGTAAGTGTGTGTAGGATGACATCCTAGGACTGTTAAAAATTTTCTGTTTGATTATATTACTTCTGGTCATGGCATTGACCAGATGAGAATCACTTAGGACTCCATTGGGTCCTAATAGATTCTCATTCTAAAAAGTGAATCCCATTTGGTGCTAAACATTTGAGGACCACTGATCTGGAGAAATGCTAGGGTGCTGTTGTGAGAAGCAATATCTAAAAAGCCTCCTGTTTGTGACTTGAAACACTGAATCATGGTTGGGATCCAGATAATAATACAGTATTTAAAGTGCTCCAGACCACATGGCTTCCACTGCCTGAAGCAGTTTTGAAATCCAATATTCTGTGCCTGTCAATCTACTCCTTACCATAATAAAATACTGTGTCAGGAGATAATATTTCAGATGATATCAAAAGAAATATTATTTTCCATCCAAATGGCGTTTTTCCCATCTCCTCCTGTACTTTAGCATAAGCCAAGAGTTTTAAACATAATATCTTTCATAGATAACATATGATAAAAACATCCACAGAATCTACAGAGGAGTGAAAAAGTAGGTATACAGTTTTTATGATTAAACAGCATCATAATAAGGATGACATACAAATTACAACCAATAATAAGTATAATCTCTTAAGTACTCAAATTGCCTGCCTTCAGCAGTTATACATTAACTCTTATAACTGTATACCTTCTTTTGAATCCTCTCTCTATATGACGTTTCCATTTCTTTACAGCTGAGGTATTCTTGTCTATCGTGTGATCTAGATGGGCCATAAGATGTAGTAGATGGGGGGAGGCTAAATAACGTTTTGTGCTGCGGTATTCTCCTTCCACTCCCTTCTCTGGTTAAAAAATATTTAAAAATCCCCAATGGAAATTACTACAAGTTTGTGCCTTGACTTTTTGAATTATGCTAGTCCTTGTGGTTTGCTTTCCATTTCTATTTGGAATCTGGCTCCGGAGGAAGCAGTTTTCTCAACTTCTTAGTGACTGTGATTTGAAAAGAAATGTAATTCAGGAATGTGATGGTAGTGAAGAGGTTGGCATGACCCATTTAGACACATGAAATAAAACTCATCCCCTTTATAGATGTTAGTATTTGTGTGCTTATAGCACTCTCAACTGCCTTTTCTCGAGATGCTGATTGTAAGCTGGTTTCCCTCACTCCAGATTCTTGTATCATCTTTCCCAAGTTCTGGATCCTTTTGGCTACCATCTTTAGTTCCTTCCAAATTATACTAAAGATGCAATCCTAAAGACATTTTCCTGGGAGTAAGTCCCATTGAACACAGTGGGGCTTACTTTTGAGTAGACATGGTTGGGATTGTGCCCTAACACTCTCTCCATACCATAGAGTGTGCATTGTAAATGCTCTAGCTGTGGTAAAGGTGTCCCCCGCAGGTAAGCCTTGCTAGCTGTGACCAACTCCAGGGAGTTGATACAAGGTCCAACAGCTAGCATTGACTGGAGATGTTTTGAGGTTGATAAAAAACCAAGATGCATGGAATTCTGTTACATTCCCACCAAACTTCCCACCAAACTTCCCACCTATTTATCTATTTGCATTAACTTGCTTTCGAGCTGCTAGCTTTCCAGCTGTGGGCTGGCACCAGAGGTGGGCAGATACCGGTACGGGCCTACTCGCCCGTACCGGGTCTTCCACCAGGGCGGACGATAGCAAGCCAGCCAGACCCGCGGCTGCAAGAGCCGCGGGGACTGGTTCGCTGGCGGCCGCCACATCTCCTGAAGCTCGGCTTCAAGAGACGCAGTGCGCTACTGCATTGCGTCCTGGTGGACGCACGCACACTAAGCCTCCTGGCCGACAGGGAGGCGAAGGAGGGGAGAGCGCAGCGACACCACGCTCTCCCTGCCTCTCCTGGCCAGGCTCTCCATGCCTCTACTGGCCGGCAGGGAGGCGAAGGAGGGGAGAGCGCAGCGACACCACGCTCTCCCTGTCTCTGCTGAGAGCCGCATCCTGTGCAGGTCTACTCAGAAGTAAGTCCCAGTATAGTCAATGGGACTTACTCCCAGGCAGGTGTGGAGAGAACTGCAGCCTCAGAGTCCCAGCCAAAGTAGGTCTACTCAGAAGTAAGTCCCAGTATAGTCAATGGGACTTACTCCTAGGCAGGTGTGGAGAGAACTGCAGCCTCAGAGCCCCAGCCAAAGTAGGTCTACTCAGAAGTAAGTCCCAGTATAGTCAACGGGACTTACTCCCAGGCAGGTGTGGAGAGAACTGCAGCCTCAGAGTCCCAGCCTAAGTAGGTCTACTCAGAAGTAAGTCCCAGTATAGTCAATGGGACTTACTCCCAGGCAGGTGTGGAGAGAACTGCAGCCTCAGAGTCCCAGCCTAAGTAGGTCTACTCAGAAGTAAGTCCCAGTATAGTCAACGGGAGTTACTCCCAGGAAACTGTGGAGAGGATTGCAGCCTCAGAGCACCAACCTATGCACATCTACTCTGAAGTAAGTAATTTTAAAAAAAATTTTATTTTTAAATTAAAAACTGCCCCTGACCCCGCCCCCTGGAGCCGCCCACTTCTGGAGAACCGGTTCTTGGGCCAGGCTGTGCCCACCCCTGACTGGCACCCAAATAAGGGATAGGCTTCTGTGGGAATGAACAATGCTCCTGGCCTTGACTATTCTTTGGATGCGAATTGTTGTGGATCTTTTGCTTTTCACTGGAAGAATGAGACAAAATCCATCAAAACACAAACTGGCAAAAAGAAAAAAGAATTAAAAATACCAAAGACTGCAGGCCCCCAAATTTTGGGGGAGTCTGGTATGCTTTCCAGTGATTCACTGGGGGTTGATAGCTCCTTTTTTGGCACAGGAAATCCATTTTAGCACAGGCCAGTGCTCACTGTGCTGATGTTTCCTAAAACTGAAGCAGCCGGAGCTATTCTTTGTATTAAGATTTGTGGTCTGGATTCATTCCATGGTTTGTTCCCAAGGCAATTGAGTAGGTATAATGGCCAAAGGGAGGATTTCAGTCACATGCCCTCAATGATTGTAAACAGATGTTTCAAAGGAAGGTGTAGGAACCCCCACAGATAGCAGGTGTTTGGATACAAGAAGATGCTTTCAGAAAGGCTTTCCTATGGAGGCACTAACTTTAATCTGAAAAGTGCTAGATTCCATGCTGTCTCTGAGAGCATTTGACAGCCTGAAGACAATGTGCTGCCATCGCTGTCCATATAACCGTCCATTTTTGTCCACGTATCTGGCCACCTGCCCCATTTCCCCCATAGAAAACATCATAAATAGGAACCAATGTAGAGTCAAATTACATTGATCAGATTGCTCAACGTTTTGATTATTACTTATAAACCACCTGCTTTGATCAGTACAAGGATGCAAGGAGAAAAGGGGTTTCCCAACCTTTTCCTTCACACTGCATACCCCATTTGTACTGGTCCCCAAAGCTGCTGTTAACTTCACAGGGGGAATAAAGATAATGGGACTAATTTATGAAAGGAATGTTCAATACTGCTTTGTGTAGAACTCCTGTAAATGCAAGGGGGACTACAGTGGCTCAGTGGTTAAAGCACTGTGCCTGTCGACCTGAAAATTGGCAGATCAACCATTTGAGACTCGAGTGCTGCACAACGGAGTGAGTTCCTGTCACTTCTCCCAGCTCCAGCTAATCTAGCAGTTCAAATGCATGCAAATGGAAGTAGATAAATAAGCAGCAATTTAGTGGAAAGGCAACATTCTGGAGCCAGACCCATGCAATAGGCCAGGAAAGTTTCCCCATTGTTGCTTCAACCATGGTTTAGATCACTCCAATACAGAAGTGGTCCCACCCTCACATGGGACAAATAATGAAGAAGTTGCGTTTGTAGAAATCAAATACTATCTCATTAGCATGATAATGTGAATGGCTGTATAGTTGAACAGTTAATGAACCGTATACGGTTGTATACAGCTTTAAGATGCTGGGCCTGTTAACCAGAAGGCCAGGGTTCGGCCCCACAAGACAGGGTGAGCTCCTGTCCTTAGCCCAGCTCTGCAACGCAGCTAGAGCCAGTCATATTGGCTCTGCCTTTCCATTGGACTAATTCAGTGGCGTGGAGAGGGGGGACTTGCTGCTTGGGTAACAGCCTATCCTCCATAACAATCCAACCCAGGCTTTCGTGCTTCGCATGCAGTGTATGCAGCGCCAAGCACAATACCATAGTCTTTCAAGACTGACGGAGGCCTGCTAGTTATAACTATAGCTATATAGTATACAACTATAATATACTACTTAGAGTACAATCCTAACCATACCTACTCAAAAATAAACCCATTGTGTTCAATGGGTCTTACTCCCAGGAAAGTATCTTTAGGATTGCAGCCATAGTATACTATAAAGTATATGGTATACAACTATACTTATATTTTTACTTATACAACCATATAGAAACACTTTTCTATGACGTAAAAGCAAAAGCCACAGCATCGTCCAGCTCACATGAGAGTGTGCGAATGATGATGGACATTTTTGCTTGGTGTTAATTAATATTCTTAACAGCCCACAGACAACACGCATGAACGTAGAAGGAAACGATACATCTGCAAGCACTGGCAGAAAACTCTGCCTGCCAAATTTGGCTGTTGCTCCTTTAGATAAATAACTTCTCAGTGACGTGCTGTGCTGAAATTACATAAACAGCAGAAATTACTAAGACCTCAGCCACAGGGTTTGTGGATTTCAAGAATTTCTGCAATCAATATTCTGACATCTGCAACCATTTATCTCTAACATCTGATGCCAAAAGCTGTAAAAAAAAGTTACCAGCACTTCACTCTTCCAAGAAACTTGATTCAAGTATTATTCCACTATAACTGCTTTTCATCTAAGTTCTGTGCAACTTGCTATGCTATAATCAACACCTTATTTGGTAAGGTTAGTATTTGTGGACCATATATTATATAAGAAATAAAAGACTGTATTTTAAAGGGGAAATCACTTTAAAATTATGACTAAGTGGTATAAGACACCAGTTAAGGAAGATGCATTTAATACATGGAGGTGTGAATAGGCTATGCTGACAATTTTCACATTTGGTAGTAAAAAAAGGATTCCTTTTTGGAAAGAAGTAATAGAGTTAATTAAGCAAATAACGAGATGACCTTTTATCTAACTGTTTTGAGGATCCCATTAAATTATATGAAAAACAATGGCTTGCTTCCAAAGAAGCATATGAGCAATCACGGTGACATTTTTTTCAGTAATTCCACAATCAGTTGTATGTGGAAGAAATTGCACAACAATGAATTACTGACAAGTTAATGTGTGGCATTCTTATGAAATATGTTGTGCAAAGTCAAACCAGAATCTCAGACAGATTTTGTACACAAAAACTTCACACTATTACTTCCACATGCGAAAGTCCCCTTTCATGCACGGGGTTTAAGACTATAAGGATAATTTGGGATACGACCCATTGGAAGGCAAGAAAACAGGAAACTAGTGGTCAGTTTGTTGAAAATGCTTCAGTCAAAGACTGGTCAGTTTAAACATGGAAAACATTACTGATGGTGACACTAATTTGATGAAATTTAAGGCACACAAAAAGAAATAGGCAGATCAGAGTATCCAAAATCTTTTTTAGAGGACTAGAAACAAGTCAAAATATATTCTCCTTTATTAATATGTTGATACTAGTAACAGCCCACAGCGGTCACTTGCAGATGTATGATTTAACAATATTAATCAGTAAAAACCACCACCCCTTTCAGCATCTCCTGCCCATTTGTCACTTCTCTCCTCAATGGCTCTCAGTTGTTCCCCAGGCCCAGTGATTTTCAACCTTTTTCTCATGGCATACTAACAAGGCACTGAAATTGTCAAGGAACACCATCAGTTGTTTGTACTGTTGACAGTACATCACTTAATTTTCCTATTAATAAATGACTTTTTCCAAAATCCTAAGGACTATCCACGGCGACAGTTCTTTTATGGTTGCTCAGAAATCGTTCTATGGCCTAAGAAGGTCACTTCAGTTTTTCCATCAAAACCAGAAGTAAAATTTTAAGGTATTAGAGGTCTTTGGAGGGCTGAGGAGGGCAACTACTATAAGGATTCTGGTTATAAGGTGGTGCTGTCTCCATTACTGTCAACTGTTGACCTATCAAGGTCATTCTTCTGAGGCTGCTAGCCCCTAGTTTGCCAGAATCTGTCTGCAAGGCCTTGAATGATTACATATACAGTATTTCTTCCAGGATCTCAATCCCACGGTCACCTGGTTCTCCACCAGAAGGCAGGACATAAAACAGGCTTAACACAGCTCTTCAAACAGAACACTTTATTTGTAAGGACACTTAGGTAGCAATCTTTTAAAAACAGTATAGCAGTTTGCAGCAATTTAGCACCAATTCCAGCTTGAATGGCCAGGAGTTTGGTTTTATACTTTGGAACTGTTTAGCCCTTCCATTTGGCCATTTTCAAGGGACTTCAAGCCAAATCATCCTTCTGCCCCTCCCAATTTAAATGGCTTTGGGAGAAAATCAGCTTCGATTCTAACCAACTTCACACAAACAGAAAATGCATTTGTGTTTCTTTTTAGTTTAGGAATAGATAATTTATGAGAAAAATAGATAATTTATGGAAGTCCTTTCCTACTCCATCCCTACATGAGTGAAAATAATAATTCCTTCTAATTTTCACATTCATGGGGGTCTGATCCAAGCTGGACTGTGAGCTGCTTTACAGTAAGCCCCTCATGCCATGGTGTACTCTTTAGGGATCAAGACTAGACTGCATTCAAAAGAGTGTGTAGTCTGAATTAATGTTACCTCCTCCACAGAGACACTACAGGTACAAATAATGCATCTAACCTCTGAATCAGGAGGATTTTCCAACTGTGCAACCCAATCATTTTCATCACACAGGTGTAAATGCCCCATCAATTTCAATGGGGCATTCTTGAAAGCACTGCAGTCTTTATCTTAATTCCCTATAAAACTTATTCTAAAAAATTAAACGTAACAGAGCCTTTTTGACTACAGTACAGGGTAGTGGAGTCATACTATCAGCATTATAATAGAGCATCAATAGAAGTATTTAATTTCCTCTGAAGAAATCCTGTCCAAACAATGTTTTGGTGTATTTATATAACTACTTTTCTCTCCATAAAAAGATACTTTTATTTTGGCTATTCCAGAAAAACCATAAAAAAGATACAACTCACTGGTCACACCTTTAAAGCACATATGAGCCCTAACAGGCATGATGCAAGAAGTGGTGATACTTTTAGGAGTCAATAATAATAATATGGCACTGAACATGCTAAAAACTTATAACCTCATGAGAGAACCATTACTCTGAACTTCAGAATAGCCCTTCAGATGTAGTGGCAGAAGATTTAAAAATATTTAAAATGGGGCATAGCTGTGTCCCAAAATCTGTTGCATAACTTTCACAGCTAGTGTATTTACTGGCAGATGCATTCCATAATAACAGCAATATAAATGCATCTAAAGTCAAATAAATGAGGAAAAAATTCCCATCAGGATTTTGATTTTGTTTAAAGATATGCCGATAGTGGATTCCAGTGCTTTTCATGTCCCTCACATCTGCAAGAAACAGTCAAGCACATTTTGAGTTGAGTGTCTTTTCATGATTTCATATTCCTGAAAAAAGGATGCAGCAGGGCATCCTTAGCAGTTATTCTTGAAGCAGGATTTAAGTCTAGCAACCTATCAAGAAGATCATATGCTTCATCAGGAACATTGTCCCATCCTTTCAGATCCATGGCTTTTTCCAGAGTCCCATTATCTGTGCCGTCACCTTCATGACAACTTTTTTTTGGATTCTGAATGTGTCTTTTTGGAATCTGGGGTACAGATTCTAAAGTATCTCCAATTTCAGTTGGTAAAGCAGGTTCTTCAGAAATGCTGATCTGCGCGTCAATGGCTGAGATGTCAGAGCTGGAACTTTTCCCTCTCAGTCTCTCACAAAGCTTCCTTAAGTCCTGTGCTGGGATTTCTTTGCTGCATAGTATTGATTTTCCTGAGTGAAAAGTGTTAAAAGGTTTGTTCTCCAATATGCAAGGGTGGTTTTCAAAAGAAACATTGTGACACAAGAATAGGCCGCATTATTTTTTTAAAGTACTTCAAAGCTGCCAAATAATATATCTATCTTGTCACTTAACAGTACAGCTCCTTCTATAGGAACATCTATATTATTATGCACAGACTAATCCTTTGTGATAGGAAGGGGTCTTACAGTGAATTCACTGGTTGTGATTTGTTGAACTACTTTACTGTCAAGAGAGCTGGGGAAGGTAGGAGAGTCTGGGAAATGAAGAGGCAGAAGGAAGGACTGAGAAAAGTCACTGACCTCACTGAGAAGGAAGATGGAATAAAAAGTAGGTTAAAAAGTAGTAAGGAGGGAGTAGTGCAGAGAAATAAGAAAGATGTTTGAAGAGGTTTTAAGAGAAAAGTATGGAAATGGGCACTGTAGAGTTAAAAGAATTTGTATTACTCAAAAGGATCAGCCACATCAAAGCTGCAGCCATCTATTCTGAATGTATTTTATAGAAGTCTGCTTCTTTGGGGATTGTTTTGAAGCCATAAAATTATCTTAAAATTCTGATCTTGATGTTTAAAACAGTGTCTTCCAATGTTATTTCTTTCCAAAGTTAGACAAGTTTCTAAGAATATAAACACAATTATCTGTTGTCTTTTTATAGTTAACTACAAACAGATTGAATATACATTTAATTACAAAAAGAAAATGCAAAAGCTAGCATACCAAATGTTTTAGCAGCCTGAATGGTTTCCTTGGCTCCACGAATAGTCATGATCTGTGCCAAAGCTGTTAAATCATCACTTGCTTTATAAAACGGATACCGGCCACTCAAGAGAGAAAGGAATATGATTCCTGCAGACCATATGTCAATTGCTGCAATTAAAAACAAACTTTTAGCAACAAAGACTTTTAAATTGGGACGGGGGGAGAGAAGGGGACATGACTGGCATTAAGAGACCAAATGGTGAAAAACAAAAGCTCATTTTGATTTCCATTTGTTCAAACAGTGGAAGTTGATCTTGTGCAGTATAGTTTTAGCCCTTCCTGTTGCTCAGTATTATGGTTCCTTTATTTGCAAGATTGTGCTTTGGAAATAATAATGCTACATAAGCAACTGCAAGCCTTACAACTGATGCATCTAAAAAGTACAAAGGAAAATATATTTATTGAAAATGATTTCATAGAATTCTAGTGATTTGTCCTTTTCAGAATTACTATGATGAGAAGGGTGACAATATTGCTTGTCACCTGTTTCATCTGAATATATCACGCCCACAGAGCTCTCAGTTATTATGAATGCTAAATCTATCTTTTCTTAGTATCCAAGTTCAAATCTCCAGTTTCAATTTGATGCCCCAATCAGGCTAGATAGGGAACATTGGAAGGTCTGCCACTTCTGGCAGGCTTGAATGCTATAATTTTTTTCAGGGACTGTTCTAGCCCCCCATCATCATCCTGCTATTCAACCCTAATCCCTCTTTGAATGCTAGAGTCAAGCAGACTCTCAAAGAATGGGGAGGAAAGATTTTTTTAGTGTGTATTAAAAATCCTTCAGTGTTAGAAAGGATTGTTTGGAAAACTGTAGGAAATTTCATTGCTGGCAAGATAGTTTTGTTTTTTACCTTGGATGAGTATTATTCAGAAAATAAAGGCTACTCCATGATACCTGGAGATAATCATATGCCACTTCCCTATGTTTGATGACTATTTTAAGAGGTAAAAATATTGATTTGTCTATTGTTGCTGTAATCTTTTAAGGAATCTGATTTCAAGCATATCTATATATATATAAAAGGCATCTTCATCATCATCACTGACTCATCAACACCCAGCCAAAACCGCTGGGCCTATAAACGTGAAATTGGATGAGGGCGTTCCTTCCATGATGAAGGGACCCACTAAGAACCAGTTTTCGGAAATTCCAACCAGAAGGGGGTGAAAAGGGGGGCAATGCGTTTTATAAAACTAATCATCATCATTACTGACTCATCAATGCCCTGCCAAAACCACCAGGCCTAGAAACGTGAAGTTTGGGGAGAGTGTACCTTCCGTGACCGAGGGGTGCACTAAGAACCAGTTTTTGGAAATTCCAACCGGAAGGGGGTGAAAAGGGGCGCAATGCGTTTTCCTCCCTATACTTTGCATTGAGAATTGCTGACTCATCAACATTCCACCCCAACTGCTGGGCCTGAAGCATGGAATTCTGGGAGTTCCTTCTGTCACCTGAACTCCCACCAAGAACCATCTGGAGAAATTAACCCTTCAGGGGCTGAAAAGGGGTGCAAAGTGTTTTTGTCCTATACTTAACATGGAAGAATGACCAACATCCAGTCAATTGGTGTTCCGTGCCTGGTGCACTGGGGAGGATGCTGCGCATGGGAGGCTGCACATGGGAAGATGCACATTGGGGGTTGATGCGCATGTTGGGATGATGCGCATGTGGGTTGATGCTGCACATGAGGGATGTGACTGGAGGTTGATGCACATGGGGGATGTTGCACATGGGGGTTTGATGCGCATGGGGACATGAAGCGCATGAGGAGTTGGTGTGCATGGGGGAATGGTGCACATGGGGACATGATGCACATGGGGGAATGGTGCACATGGGAGATGTTGCGCATGAGAGATGTTGCGCATGGGGACATGATGCGCATGGGGAGGAAGTTGCGCATGGGTGATGCTGTGCATGGGGACATGATGTGTATGTGGGGAAGTTGCGCATGGGGGAAGTTGCATGTGGGAACATGATGCGCATGGGTGATATTGCGCATGGGGGGGAAGTTGCACATGGGGGTTTAATGCAGATGGGGGATGGCGTTCAGGGGAATTTTTTCTCCCACAAAGTGGGTACACTTTTTGCTAGTCTATATATATAAAAGAGAAAAGTCACCGACTCACTCACTGATTCACTGACTCGCGCATTGATTCACCAAAACCGCTGGGTCTAGAAGTGTGAAATTTGGGGAGGGTGTTCCTTCTGTGACAGAGGGAGTCACTAAGAAGTGGTTTTCAGAAATTCCAGCTGGAAGTGGATGAAAAGGGGCTCAATGCGTTTTCTTCCCTATACTTTGCATTGGAGAATCCCTGACTGAGGGATGATCTGCCCCAACCTGTGGACCGAGAAGCATGAAATTTGGGGAGGGTGTCCTTCTATCACATGAATACCCACAAATAACCGATGTGGAGAAATTTATCCCTTAAGAGGCTGAAAAGGGGTGCAATGTGTTTTTGTCCTACACTTAACATGGAAGTCTGACCAACATCCAGCCATTGCTCGGTGCCTGGTGCACTGTGGGGGGATGTTATTTGGAGGGAGAGGTTGCACTGGGGAGGATGCTGTACATGGGAGGGGGTTACACATGGGGGAGTGTTGCAGATGGGGAGATGATGCATATGGGGGATGTTGCTCATGGGGGGTTGATGCACATGGGTGACTGATGTGCATGGGGGATGATGTGCATGGGGAGTTGTTGCACATGGGTGACTTGATGCACCTGGGTAATGCACATGGATGTTTTGCATGGGGGATGTTTCACATGGGGGGATGATGTGTATGGGGTGGATGAAGATGGGGGGTGTTGCACATTGGCGTGGATGCACATGGGGGTTGATGTTCCTGAGCGGTAAATGCAGTGGGGGGATGGTGTATGGGGAATTTTACTCCCGCAACGTGGGTACGCTTTCACTAGTTAATTATATTTGCAAAGAAAGTGCAGTTGTGGACTTAAAAATCTCTGGTGTAAATTGTAAATTCTTGTTCTGATGCAAGCCCTGTTTCCCACCTTCCATTTGGAATTGAAATGCTACCTTTTAAAAATATATCATATGTGTTCTTTAAACAACAGACCAGACTCATATATAGCTTGGAAGATCGATGGATAGAGGTATATAATTCAGTTTGATTGAATTTACCTGTGGTTTGATTAGGACACTTAGTTAATACTTCCGGTGCTCTGAATCCAGGCGTACCAGCCCTTGGGGCAACCTCTTGGCGTCTTGGAGTTTAAAAGAAGAAAATATTCATTAAAAGAGTAATAATATACAATTTGTTTGTTTTTTCCTGGTTAGTCAAGGTACTCTCAGATATGTGGTACATAAGTGAACATTCTATAGAGTAACACATATTTTTCGTTCTAACAGTTCCTGCAGATATCCAGAGCTGACCTATCACTGCATGGTGACAGGGCAGAGCCTCCTGGGATTTGATGAAGATGTCACACATCAAATAACCTATCTCTGTGTTTGGCTTTCAGCTAAAGAACCACACAGCTTGAGGGAGCAATGGTAACAAGGCTGCAACCTTTCCTTTCTGGATTTAGAATTAAAAACAGCCAGTCTTCCTTCCACTGCTTCAGTTCGAAGCTTCTGCACCCCTGGAATATTCCTGCACTGATAGGCCTTAGTCTTTGAATGGCAAAAACTGCATGTTCATAGAGTTTTGTCACTTTGGCAACTAGAAGGCTCCAATTGTGATGAATTGGTTCTGTACATCCAAAAGATCTCGGGAAATAAACTGTGTCCAAAATGCAGAATGCATTAGATGCTGCATGTTGTCAACAAGGTTTTCTGAACACTTTTTTAGCACCCAGGATGTTCAACCTGAAGATCTATCTGTACACTGTTCTCCTTTAATATCAAGCATTATTATAATGATAGTATGCCCTTTGGTTTGTGATATTGCACAGTAAGTCACATGAGTTAAAGGAGAGATCAAAGTGATTTTCTGTCGCTTGCATCGCAAAGTGTTGCAGCATTTACAAATGAACTTTATATAAAAATGTAGCCAACTTTCCAGAGGTGATACAGCTGCATCCTGTGGACAAGGAGCCTCTTCAAGGTAAAGGAATGTTTGCTCCCTTACCTTGGAGCTGCATCAGTTCTGAAAAGTTGGAAAGGATTTTGAGTCCTTAATCAAGATAACGTTAGAATATCTGTTCTTAAAGTGAACACTTCAATGCTTTTGTGAGCACTAAATGAGTCTTTATGGTGCTTTTCTGACATTGCGTTTCATAATTCTAGAACTATTTTGGTGTTGCTGAATCATTTTTCCAATTGATCTATGTTGTTAACATTCCTTGACAGCACAGATTGGCTTTACTGCATCAAAGCTAATTACCTTGAAAGGCAAACAGTGCAGACTCTATCTTTTGCATAACAGTCACAGGTCAAGTTTGCTGGAGAACTGCTGGCAGCTTTCTTGACCACACCATTAGTCGCTATTGAAATTTTCTTCTTTGATAGTTTTCTAGTTGCAATATCTGTCACCCTTGGTTGTTTTATGAGCTGCAGTAAAAGTTATATTTTTAATGTAAGCCATATTTAAAACACAACTTTTGACTCAAGCTACTCTCAGTGAAGTATACATTGCATTATGTAGCATTTATAAAGGCAGCTTGCCAAATTCACAAAACATACTAACAATACAGCCTAATGGCTATTAAATATAGGAAGGTATTTCAAAAATTTTAGTTCAGTGCCTTCAAGTGAAATTAGACATTATATTATCACAGTGCTATTGTTATTAACATAGTGCTCTACATAACACGCAATATGTATTAACATATTATTACCATAGTGCTAGTATGCAAATAAATATGAAATTACGAAATGGCATGCTGTAAACCTTGCAGCATTAATCCAAACATATTTAACCACATTGAAGTCTCATTGAAATTAATTGGACACGTAAGGTAAAGGTGTTCCCTGCAGGTTGTACTGCTAGTTGTGACTGACTGTAAGGTCCGGTGCTCATCCCCATTTCAAAGTCATCGTCACTTCCATGGTCATGGTCCAGCATGAATATACCCAGAAGCACACAGAATGCAGTTACCTTCCCACCAAGATGGTACCTATTTATCTATTTGCATTTACATGCTTTTGACCTGCTAGCTTGGCAGGAGCTGGGCTAAGGATGGAAGCTCACCCTGTCTCGTAGGACCCAGGTCTTGAACCTGGCCTGCTTGTTAACAGGCACAGTGTCTTAACCACTTGAGCCACTACAGTCCCTATGGGACCCATAGCCCAATCCTAATTCTCCTCCCCATTGCTGGAAATAGTATTCTGTTGGTGAGGAGCATTTTTACAGCTGTTATAAATGGATGGTCAGCAGTACACAAAAAACATGCTTTCCTTAAGCCATCAGTGAAGCAAGAGGAGACCCTTGTGCAGCAACGAATAGAGGACAGTCAACAAATGGAATGTGATGGGCAAGTGGAACAGGACGGTGTTAGAGCAGAGATGAAAGATCAGATCTTGGGAAAGAATAAGTTCTGATGGCAGCAATGGCCACTGAATTCCAAAGCTAATCCACCAATTGACTTCTGCCAGCAATTTCTTTAGTCCAGGTCTTGGGTGACCTACAGTGCAATGGAGACTTACTACTGGGTAAGGGAATAAATGTTCCTTATTCAGAGGAAACCACTGGGACTGACTTCCTCCTGCAGGATGCAACACGTATTGTTCTGGCACCACTGGACTGGCAGGGGGAGAAAAACAGGTTTGGGCTCTTAATCATGCAACTATAAATGATGCTCAACATGAGGTTGCATGTCAAAAGTTGATTATTCTTTCCCTCCTTCCTCAACTGTGTAGATGTGCAAATATGGGATTTGATGCCATTTTGTCTGAATTTCCCCATTCGCAACCTTTTGAGAGAGTGTGCGTGTGAATAAGAAGAGGTGAATAAGAAGAGGTGAATAAGAAGAAGAGGATGGAAGGGAAACCCTACGAGGAAAGGTTGGGGGAACTTGGGATGTTCAGCCTGGAGAAGAGAAGGCTTAGAGGAGACATGATTGCCCTCTTCAGATACTTGAAGGGCTGTCATAGGGAGGAAGGGGCTCATTTGTTCATAGCTGCTTCTGAAAGCAGAACCAGGACCAATGGGTACAAACTGAAAGAGAGGAGATTCCGGTTGGATATCCGGAAAAAATTCCTGATGGTGAGGGCAGTTCGGCAGTGGAACAGACTGCCAAGAGAGGTGGTGGACTCTCCCTCACTGGGGATCTTCAAGCAGAGGCTTGACGAGCACCTGTCGGGGATGCTCTAGGGGGATTTCCTGCTGCAGGCAGGGGGTTGGACTAGATGACCTACTAGGTCCCTTCCAACTCTATGATTCAATGATTCTAGGTGGCAAGAATACAGAGGAACTCTATAAGATCTTAACATCCCTGATAACAATTATGGTATCATAACTCAAATGGACTTGAGCCAAACATCCTGGAGTGTGAAGTCAGGTGGGCTTTAGAAAAGTATCACTAACAACAAAGCTAGTGGAATGACAGTATTCCAGTTGAGCTCCTTAAAATCTTAGCAAGAAATGCTATCAAAGTAATGCATTCAATCTGCCAGCAAATTTGGAAAACTCAACAGTGGCCTCAGGATTGGAAAGATTTGTCTACATTGCTATCTAAAAGAAAGGCAGTGACAAATGCTCAAATTACCACACAATTGTGTTCATTTCACATGCTCGCAAGATGATGCTTAAAATCTTGCCAATATTCACTGGATATTTCACAAAGAAAGTAAGGGAGTTCCAGAAAAAATATCTACTTCTGTTTCATTGACTTTGATTATGTGGATCACAACAGTATGGCAAGTTCTTAAAGAGATCAGATCACCTTATTGGGCTCCTGAGAAAACTAAATGCAGGTCAAGAAGCAACTGTTAGAACTAGATATGAAATGATTGTTTTAGAATTGAGAAAGAAGTTTGATAAGGCTGAATATTGTTCCTTATTTATTTAATTTAAATGCAGACTACATTATGCAAAAGGCTGTGCAGGATGAATCACAAGCCAGAATTAAGATCGCTAGAAGAAATATCAGTAACCTCCGACATGCAGATTATACCACTTTAATGGCGGAAAGTGAGGCAAAAGAGGAGACATAAAAAAATGGCCTGAAACTTAATATAAAATCATGGCACCAGTCCCATCACCTCATGATAAATAGAATGGGAAGAAATGGAATTTGTGACAGTTTATTTTGGGGGGCTTTAAGATATATGCAGATGGTAATTCTTCCTAGTGTTTTTTCCATGCTATAGCAGCGTCCATTATTCTTGATCAGAGACATCTAATTTTTAGATGCAACGTACTACAGATGGTAATTGCATCCATGAACTAAAAAAGCTTGTTAGAAGAAAAGCTATGGCAAGCTTAGACAACTTAAAGTCAACTTGCTGACAAAGGTCCATATAGTTAAAGCTATTGTTTTCCCAGTACTAACATACAGCTGTGAGATCTGGAACATAAGGAAGGCTTAGTGCCCCAAAATAGATGCCTTTGAATTATGGTGTTATAAAAGATTTGAGTTTATTTGTTGTGCAATGTACATTGATAGCTATAACAAAAAGTAAAATGCACCAATTTACAAAAACCTCCCTGCCCAGTTTCTTGATAGCAATTCATACACTTTTCTTATTCTCATGCCTGATTTAAAACAGTTTTTAAAATAGGTCCACATGTTACTATTTCACATTATGTTTTATTGGCCTGCCTGTCTTAACCAACCAACCAACATTAGTAATTTTAGTGCATTAGTAATACAAATGGATAAACAGAAAAACAGGTCTTACATAGTTGTAATGATTGTGCACAACTGAACACTGAAATATGTAGCATACTGTAAATACCATACATGCAATCCTACCCAATTTTCCAGAAGCAAGGTAAGGGCTATGCAAGTCTGAGGTAAGGGAACAAACACTGCCAGAGGTGTATTTAGGAGGGTGCAGGGGGTAGAAGTTGCACTGTGTAGTAAACTTTAGGCAGGCATCATGCTGAGCTTGCCACTAGTGGCCAAAGTTGTGAAAAACTGGGATTATATGAATACCATCATGTTATATACCATTGGAAAGATAATTTCATGCAGAATGCAACAAAACAAACTGTACTGAAATATCTATATTCTATCAAATGCTATGGCTTTTTAACAAGAACTCAAAAGCTATGGAACAAAAAGTGGATTTTCAAAACTTTCCCATAAGACTGACTGCTCTGAGAGCCAATGAGATGTAATTATGATATTGTAAGGTGTTAATATGAGTCAGCTCTCATTTCCATGTATCTATAGTTACCCATGCTTACTGGGTAAGGAAAGAGGCACTTCTAAGTGGTGCACCTTTCATATTTAGTAGGGAGAGATTATATACGTTTCAAGACCCACTTTGCCCAGCTCAGTGTTTCCAACCAATAAGGGACTCGCTTTTTATTTACTTAAATAAATTTTATTTTGTTGATGGGAGGGGGATTACAAATCTTGTTTGACGCCAAATCGCAGATGGATGCCTTTGGTATGCCACTAGCTGGGGGGAGGTAACAGAGAAAATAGGTGGTGAGCTGCTGGGGCGGGGGAGGAGGTGGGGCGGGGGAGGAGTTTTTCCCCCAAACTTCTTTTTTCTAAACCTGGGAATGATGTCACTTCTGGTTGTGACAACACTTCTGGGGCAACATTTTGAGTTTTGCACCAGGGTAACGATCATTAGCTACACTATTGGACATTGCCTTACCTTGAAGAGACCTCTGTGTGTGCCCCCACCCGCAGGATGCAGTCCATGCTCCACTGGCACAGCTGTGTCAGTGATGGACAACTGTTTAGGATTTTGCCTTGTATTGTCTGTGAATGATGGGTTATTATACCAGAGTACAACCATTTGACCAAAATTTTCAATTTTTTCAGTAGACTGGATTACTGTTATGAAAGAATATGAGTCACTGAAACTGAAAGTTCAGACAAGGACACAGACATACAGGAAGCACATCACCTACTTTATAATCTTTTTGGATGAAAAACATTAACATGTAATACATAATAGGTTTTAGGCACTAAAAGTGTAGCTCACATTCCACATCTACAAGTGAACTCAGCCTATTTAGACTTAAAATACAATAGTGGTAATTACTAAATGTGGAGGTGAATATGCAATTCACCCATTTTTAACCATTTTTAAACTACTGGTACTTACTTCAGCGTTGGTATTTTCTTGAAATGCAGCACTTCGAACATTGAAGTTCCTCTCACCAAAGACAGAGCGCTGAGCAGAATGGCCATCCAGCCCATCCTATGGTGTCATAAAAGGACAGTAAGGTCTACATCTCTAAAATACAGTATCACTTTAATCCATCCTTTAAAAAAAAGTATTAAGAAAGATGAGAACATAGTCTAGACTGAATGGTAAACATGCATGCAAAGCAAATAGTGACTTTTTAGACAGAAAAAAACACTTAAGCACTGTTATGGGCTTATGAGAAAGTTGCTGTATAAATTAATCTTTCCCATCTAAATTTACATTATACTCCACAAATAGACACATGTCAAAGCAACCTTACAGATAAGAAAATTTTCAAAATTCTGATAAACTGAAACATCTTATTTTGACAATCTGAATAGAGATGAATTATTTGGAAACAAGTTAGGTATTAAGCTATACAGGTGTCCCTTGTTATCCACTAGGGTTCTGTTCTGGAACCTAAAAATATGTGTGTTTAAAGAAGACAATGGAAAAATACGTTTCAAGACCCACTTTCAGGTTTCCTGCACCTAATGGAATAAGGTAGTGCCTCAATATCGGCAGGGGTTTGATTCTGGAACTGAAAAATGGAAAGACTGCTTACATGACTGTCTCTCTACAACAGTAGAAAAGCAGTTTTTAAAACTATGGTTGCAGTGATTTGTAGTTAGTCAAATACACGTATAAAAATATCTGTGTAAACAAAGTTGGACCTGTACTACTTGTCTAAAGATTTCCTCTAATATTGTGCTATGATTAGCTTTCTAGAAGAAATAATTCATTTGAAGGATTAAACAAGCCTCCTACTGGCATGTACATTATCTCATCATCTCCTTATGTGGCTATGATCAGTCACTTAAAATGCACAGAACACACAATTTTTTCACAAAACTATTTCCAGTTTTGTGAGCTGTACGATTTTGATGAACATTTTTCAAAAGTGTGCCCAAACAAAAAGAAAAAAAATGCTGAAAGTAGAGACTGAAATTTTATTCTAGTATTACATCTCCCCCTGTTGGATAAAGCAAATCATTAAATAAAATTCACATAAAATTGAGGAAGAACAACAGAACCTTTCTTTTTTGTGCTTGTTTAATCTGTGTTTGTGAAGAGGGCCTTTTATTAGCAGTCTTTATCACCGACTGTTGAGCCAGATGTTTAGATGCAGCAGAAGCCTGGCTTCCCAAATGCGCATGAGGCTTATTGTATGCCTGTTGGGCTTCAGACTGGATAACTTTGAGAAGTTCTATTTGTGAGTCAGAAGTTCCTTGTGCCAAACCAAAGTCAACTAGGGCATACCTAAAAGACAATTCAAGAAGACATAGTTAAATAGTTTTAATATATGCTTCAACTGAACTTTGCTATATCAGAGTGCCCTAAAGCAGTTTAGATGCCAATTTGAAGGTGGAATTATGGTTAGACTTGTTTGGGCAGCTGCAGCAGAACTTTTAGAGTGGATTTCTAAATATTTTCTGGGGTGGGGAAATAAAATAGTATCCTTTTGGACTCTTGTACAAAACGGTAACTAACTGTTCTCTCACTTTTGAAGGATTTCAGTTACTGAGGGATTTAAAAGATTTCTTACACTAATCCAGGGGGTCTCCAAATCCTGGCCCAGGGGCCAATACATTCCTTAGTGAGCCTCGATCAAGCCCTTGTCATATCTCCTCTATCCGACCCTCAGGCAAGCCCTGTAATCCTCTAGAGACAAGGGGAGCTGTGCTCTCCACCTCCTCTGTGCATGAAAGGGCTTATGAACTGGTTTGAAGATCACCCTCTCTCTGTGTGTTGGAAAGTGTTTACAAACCAATTTAAATTAATTCATTTGCAAGTTCTGTCACTAATGAATTCATTTATGTAGATTTATTTATTCAAATTTGAAATGTATATCAATTCTTTTTTTTTTTTTTTTTGCTTCCAGCCCCCAACACAGTATCAGAAAGATGTGGCCCTTCTACCAAAAAGTTTAGAGATCCCCGACGAATCTACACTGTATTTTCAAGCCTCTATGCTGGCATTCTCAGTTTCAGATGGTATCAAAACTTGGCCCAAGGGCCAAGTTTTCTATGGTTGCAACTCTAAAGACATTTTCCTGGGAGTAAGACCCATTGAATACAGTGGGGCTTACTTTTGAGTAGACATGGTTAGGATTGTGGTCTATATCTGGCATATACAAAAAGCCTTCCAAGATGTCTTGTCTTCCCAGCTGTTCTCACAAACTCATTTTAGGTGGCCATTTCCACCTAGAAATTGGGGCGCAGAATCTGCTGGGATGCCCAGCACAAGTTTGTGAGATTGGCTGGAAAATACACTATGGCACACAGAACGTAAAGCGTTGAGCCAGAAGAGAAGGCTTTTTCTGTTTGCAGCGGTCCCACAGTTTGAAGATTGTTGCTCTATACTGAAAGTTAGGTATACTGAAAGGTAGTCTATACTACCATAAAGATATTAGTGTCCAATGGGACAATACAATTTGCTTTAAAATTTCCAGTTCTTTTTGAATACATTCTAAACTATTCCATAAGAGATATTAAGCCTGCTTCTACTGGTTTTTATAACTAGCATGGTAAATATGTATCCCCAAGAATCACCCTGGAGAGAGAAAATTACAGGGCAAAAAAGGCAGGTTAACACCCCTCCTGCTCTAAACAGCTTCCATGGGCTGCTTTGTTGTTGTTTAGCAGTGGGTCATAGCCATATTTCAACCAATGTACATCTTATTTTGATTTTAGCTTGTTTAAAGTGTGCCACTGGATGCAGAACATGGCGAGGCATTGCCATATGCGGTCATAACAAAGTTAAACCAAGGCAGACTTACTGTTTCAGTTGCCTGTTGTATAGAAAGTTACTTGGCTTGACATCACGGTGCACAATACCAAAATGATGAATACGCCTCAAAGCTTTAAGGAGATTATACATATAATCTCTTACTTCTTCCAAGGAGAGAGAGCTCAAGAAATCCTGTAAGAATGCCAGAATAAATGAATGCTTAACAATCTGTAATTAAGTATTTGTAAGGACTTTTATCAAAACATGTTTTAAACTCACCAAGAAGGGTTCATGTTCCAGATATGGCATAACAATAACCACATGATCATTTTTTCTAAAACAATATTGAACTCCCATGACATTATCTTGTCCCCTAAAAGGAAAACACAAAACACCGTAAGTGGAATGCTTATAAATCCACATTCACCATAAGTGAATGCAGATTTATAAAATGGGAGATGGTATTGATGCAGAAATTGGATTCCCTAGACACACATTTTTATACCAAAGCATAGCACATAGAGCCTTGTCAAGTCAGCCCTCCATACTTCAATGGACAACTTAATTCCTCACAAACGATACCTTAAGTTTGCCTGTGGGTGAAATCCAGAGTAACTACGGGGAGTCCTTGCTCTGGAGTAAGAACAAGTTACTCTGGATTGTAATAAGAAATTCACATAGCTTTTCACTAGGTGGTGCAGTAACTACGGGTACACGTAATGTCTCTTATGTGCTCCCATAGTTACTCTGGATTGTGCCCTATGTCTATAATACTATTGATGATTTATGGAATCTTATACAGTTATACTATTAAGAGCAGAATGAAACTGAACATCACCCATTAAATGATCTGTCTATACAATGTACATGTATGGTATTCCATTCTGATTAAATCATAAATCAAGGCAATTGCTATAATCCTGAATCTATTATACTTGTGAGTTAATTAACCCTTTTGTACATTTCCTTTCTAGACCTACCCAGCTACTAGAAGACACTGAAGTTCAGCAGCAATTCGTAAAGGATGACTTGTAGGAATCAAGTGTTTCAAAGCTACTTTTTCTTCACGGCCACCTCGTAACTGGCCAATTGCCAAGTAAACCGAACTAAAAGTGCCTGTAAAGAGGGAAATTTCATTTAACACTCTTTAACAGTTAATTTGGTATTTTGTAAAGCAGTTTGGCTAATGTATTGTCATGAAGTTATTACTGGAGTCATCATCATCAATGAGAAATGTATAAATTTACAGAGGAAATCAAGTAACTAATGGCTCCCTATTCCAGAAGGTCCAAGTCTAATAAGACGGAAAAGAATACCAACAGAACGCCACTGTTGGAGTGATTTTCATACAGTTGGGGGGGGGGGGAAGACAGGAAGAATAGAGTACAGTATTTTCAAATAGAATGCAAATATCAGTGAATACTGAAATCAGTATTTTCAAATAGAATGCAAATATGGGAATATCTGTGGATTGGGTCCATCCCCCCCACATGTACCCATTCCAGGGAGGATTTTTCAAAAAACTGGAATGTAGACCTATGTGTGGATCCACTAGGTTCAGAGGCCTCTCCAGAGGTAAGGGCAGTTCCCCTGGCCAAAGAGAGCAAAGGATATTTCCTGGTATACATGATTTAAGCTAACTATGGGAGTTTCAAGACAGAACCACTGAATATTCTGGGACACACTTATAATCATATTTTGAATACACAGCATCCCGCACTTAGTCGACAGGTTAGGGACAGCAGTATATTAAAAAATGAAAATTGTTGTAAAGTGCACAGTTAGGACTTAGATGAATATTGTGGCTGACAGTCTACCTAAGCTAGTCTTGATCTACACAATTAAAGGATTTTCCATAACCGCAATTAGGCTGGTCCTCAAGGAGCATGCCTTTATCGTTCAGTTTAACCATGTTTTTCCCTGGTGTTTTCCATGTTTTTCCCCAGCAGCGACTATTTTTTTAGTGATATGTAGTGATAAATGATACCATTTATCAAGATACTTATTGCTTTTTTAAAGAATTAAAATTTATTAGAAATGTTTGCTTGTCTTGTGAAACACTATCTGATCAAGTTACTCTCAATCCAAGGTTCTATGGTACTGGACATTTATTTTTTTAAGGAAGACTGTGTAGGTCTTTGCCTTGAAGTCATCACATGCATTGTTCAGTATCTGCCCTTCTTTGTCTATGGAATACGTGTAGAGGTGCAAGTCTACACATACCCTAAGCTTGTTCTCACAAACAACAAAGGAAACGTGGTGGTCTTATGTTACTTTAGACTGCAGGTAGTAGCAAAAAATAAAGATATCAGAAAACAGGTGCTAGACTAATCCTATCCAATTTTCCAGCACTGATGCAGCTGAGTTATATGATGCATCCTGCAGTTGGGAGGCAGTTACAGAGGCTACCTCAGGGTAGGGGAACATATATTGCAGCATATAGAACCAGCAGAGAGTGGAGTGGAAATGATGGGGGCAATTCAATTAATTATATATACCAAATTTTGAAAAGGCTTCTTTAAAAAATCTTTATGTTCACCACTTAGAAACCAAGTAAAAAATCAGAAAACAGTATTTACCTTCACCAATTTTCCCTTTAATTCTGAAGACACTTGCAAGCTGTGGCACTGCTTGATAAAGCTTTTCAATATCTGTGCTTGTACCTGTTGAGAAATTTAAACATAAAGAGTAATTCTGCCTCCCAATCCTATACATTACATAACTATTGCAAAATTGCAAAATTTAAAATATTAGAAATAAATAGAAATATTTAAAATGTTGCCAAGTTTATAAACGTGACCTAAAATAAAACAATTGCATCAATGTGCAGCATATTCCATTTATATTTAGTGAAGCTATACCATACAGAATATGCTATGAAACTTCTGGCAAGGCACCTGGGAAAGATAACATCACTGTCGAAATCCTGAAGTGCTGTAGGGGACCATTCCCACTGAACTATATGAAATCTTCTGTCTCTGTTGGAGGGAAGGTGGAGTACCACAGGACATGAAGGATGCCAATATCATCACACTGTATAAGAACAAAAGCGACAGGGGCGACTGTAACAACTATCGCGGCATCTCTCTGTGTTGTAGGGAAGCTACTTGCCCGCGTTGTACTGAAGAGGCTCCAGGTGCCTGCAGAGAGAATCTATCCTGAATCACAGTGTGGATTTCGAGCCAACAGGTCCACCACTGATATGGTATTTTCCCTTCAACAGTTGCAAGAGAAATGTAGGGAACAAAGACAGCCTCTCTTTGTAGCCTTCATAGATCTTACAAAGGCTTCTGATTTGGTTAGTAGGGGCGGCCTTTTTAAAATCCTCCCCAAGACTGGATGCCCACCTAAGCTCCTCAACATCATCAGGTCTTTTCACGAGGACATGAAGGGCACTGTAGTTTTTGATGGCTTAACATCAGACTCCTTTCACATCCGAAGTGGAGTGAAGCAGGGCTGCGTCCTCGCACCAACTTTATTCGGGATCTTTTTTGCTGTCATGGTGAAACAGGCTTTTGGAAATGCAACAGAGGGAATTTATCTCCGGACCAGATCAGATGGAAAACTCTTCAATCCCTCCAGACTAAGAGCAAAGTCCAAAGTCCAGCTGAAATGCTTGCGGGAGTTCCTCTTCGCTGATGATGCTGCTGTTACTGCTCACTCTGCTGAAGACCTCCAACAACTTATGGACCATTTTAGCAAAGCCTGCCAAGACTTTGGATTAACAAGCAGCTTGAAGAAAACACAAGTCATGGGTCAGGATGTGGATTCACCTCCCTGTATTACAATATCTGAACACGTACTGGAGGTTGTGCATGACTTTGTGTACCTCGGCTCAACTATCTCCAACACTCTCTGTTTAGATACCGAGCTAAATAAACGTACCGGTAAAGCGGCTACCACGTTTTCTAGACTTACAAAGAGAATATGGCTTAATAAGAAGCTGTCGGAACATACAAAGATCCAGGTCTATAGAGCCTGTATCCTGAGCACACTCTTGTACTGCAGTGAGTCTTGGCCCCTTCATGCGCGGCAGGAGAGAAAGCTGAACACATTTCATATGCGCTGTCTCTGACATATTCTTAGCATTACTTGGCATGACACAGTTTCAAATGGTGCAGTCTTAGAACATGCTGGTATCCCTAGCATGCACACGCTTCGGAAACAGCGATGGCTACGCTGGCTTGGACATGTCGTGAGAATGGCCGATGGTCGGAGTCCAAAGGACCTCATGTATGGAAAATTAGCACAGGGAAAGCGTCCTAGAGGGAGACCACAGCTGCGATACAAGGACATCTGCAAGAGGGATCTAAAGGCCATGTGAATGGACATCAACAACTGGGAAACCCTGACCTCTGATCGTTCAGCGTGGAGGCAAAAGACGCAGCATGGCCTTCTTCAATTCGAAGAGACACTCATTCAGCAGGCTGAGACAAAGAGGCAGTCCCGGAAACAGCGAAATCTGGAGGCTGGGCAGGGGACTGACTGTATCTGCCCTCAGTGTGGAAGGGATTGCCACTCTCGAATTGGCCTGTTCAGTCATAAAAGACGCTGTTTTAGGACCTCTACTTCTGAGCACGATACCATAGTCTTTCGAGACTGAAGGATGCCAATGATGATACTGACTGAGTGGCCAGAACTGCCGACAGCATTTCCGAAAATGTACACTGCATGTCCTAACTCTCTAGGAACCGCAAGAACATGAAATCTACCTTTCCATGCAGAAAAAATGTACTATGTATTATTGTACATCATAAATATCTCTCCATACATGTTCCACAGTATTCAGTGGAGCTTATTTCAAAGTAAGTTCACATAGGAATATGTTCTTACTAAGCCTGAGCTGCATTTAGTAGGGAAATACTGAATATTCTCAGAAGAAACTAAAAGACATCAAGTTTCAGTGCTCATGGACTATGCAAGTCTCAAAATACATTCACTTCTTATAAAACCATGTATGAGTTGGCTACGTTCATTTTGTCTACTTAAGTTTGCATTACAATTCTATGCATGAAGCAAGTATTGCTATATAAAGCCTTATGCAGGATTATATATGATTGTACAATAGAATAACACAGGAGATACTATCTTTTCCCAGTCTATGCATACATTCAAACAAAGCTTTTCTTAAAAAAAACTGAATCAGTGTTCCTTTAAGATTTATTTTCATTTCAGCAATGTTGACAACAGCCACAAGAGACTCTGGTGCAAGGAGTAGCAAAGTTTCCATGCCATTTTTTTAGCTACTATTTAATGTTTTATTATTTCCAACATCAGTTCTTGAAGAGGTGCTTTGCTCCCAGAACCAGATGGTTTAAACCATAGTCTCTATATTCTAAGGACCTCTATATAAGGATCCAAAATACTGAGATGATCTTTAAAAGGTACACATGAAAAGAATCTGTCAAAATCATGTGACAATACCCAAACAGTAGATGACACAAAAACTGTATTGCTAAATTAATTACACTAAATAGTTTCTCCACAATTGGTCAACATAAAATAGAAAAGATGTGGAAGCCTATACGTAAATTAGTAGAGATTTTCTTTCTTTATATTATAAAGAAAATATTATAAAGAAATATTATATTTCTTTCAAGAAAGAAATATAGCAAACTTAATGACAGTTGGAAGCTGTTCCTGAAAATGTCAGGTTCCTGCTTTTTATACTCCTAACACTAGATGGCAGGGAAAGGTTGCTATATTGCATTATTCTGCAAAATAAAGGCAATATAGGCTGCCTACTTATGTTTCCAACTACTTTTTTTAATTATAAAACTTGAATGTTTTTCTTCTTATAAAAATATTCTAAACATGCTGTAGAAACTGGTTTAATATTGTATTCAATGAGACATATCCCCAAATCCAGAGTAACTATGGGAGCACGTAAGAGACTTTACGTGCACGCGTAGTTACTGCACCACTTAGTGAAAACCTATGGGAAATTCATATTGGAATCCAGAGTAAGTTGTTCTCACACTGGAGCAAGGACTCCCCATAGTTACTCTGGATTTTGCCCATACTCCCAGGAAAGTATGGATCACAGCCGGAGTGCCCCTTTCCAAGATGGTGGTGCCAAACTTTTCGTGACCTCCCTGAAACGAATTCCTGTCCCGATCTGTACTCTGAGAACCACTGGTTTAGAGGGTATTGTGTAAAAATGCATACTTGCCAGCTTCTTGTTATTTCTACAAGGGTCTTCACAATGTATGGAAAGATGTTCATTCTGAGGAACTGTCTCCATCCTAAGATTTTACCTGAAAGCAAACAGCAAGGATGTGAAAATTGCAACTTTCAAGGTCTCTTCAGGATCTGTTCAACCAGGCTTTCCAAGGCTTGCACTCCTTCCTCAACACCAAAAGGCAATGATCTAGATACAAATGTTAATAGCCCCACTGGATAGTGCCAAGAGAAGGTCTTCTCCATCTTCCTGTATTTCAGTGGCCCACCAGAAGCCACAGGGAGAAAGATATCAAGATAACCAAGTATCAAGGTGCTACTGCCATACTCCTGGCATTCTAAGGTAGCCTATTTCTAAATCCAATAGATTGCATACACTCCTCATGGCTTATAACTTTGGAGGGACGTTTCTTCTAGAAATCTGTCCAATCCCCTTTTAAAAGCATCTATATACAATTGCCACAATCTAATCATATGCTGGCACTTAATTTTAGAAGAAGATCCTTCATTCTGGTGTTCCCAGTCTGTTTTTTTAATGAATCTAAGAATGGAACTGGCCTTCTTCACTGCTGTTGCCCACTTTCATAAAGCTATCCACCAACACCCCAAGACCTCTCTACTAATCTATCAGACTACTCAGAACCCATTAGCCTATATATGAAATGTGGATTTTTTTTTATTTTTTTGCTACAAGTGCATTTCTTTATACTTCCATTGAAACTCATCTGTCCTTTTGCTGCCCATTTTCTCAGTCTGAAGAAATCTTTCTGGAGCTCTTCCCAATCCTTTCTGGTTTTCACCTCCCTGAAAAGTTCAGCTGCATCTGCAGACATGAGCATTTATCCCTATCTCCAGGTCTGTGTTTATGAAGAGGTTCAAAAGCACTGGTTCTAGGAGCACACCAACTTTATCCTCTCACCATTGTGAAAATTGCCCATTGTGCAATCCTAACTTTAGGCTGGCACAATTCAACCATCTTCCCATTCATGTGGTAATATAATGAGACAAGCACATGTTGTGGAGTAGCACAGAAGTGTCTTATATTACATCCCCATGTCAGCACTGGACTTATGTCAGGGCTTAGGCCAGCCTACTTACTCCTGCTTACTGGGCAAGAGACACTCTTTCAAGTGGGTGTTCCTCTTTTATTTAGCAAGGGGAGAGTAACTGGCCCTCCACACCCCAGCAATGTCTATTATAGTGGCTTCTGCTGGTGTTCTTTTTGCACTTTGGATTGTGAACCCTTTTGGGACAGGGATCCATTAGCTATTAATTAGCTATTAATTTTTTCATTTTCTTGTAAACCTCTTTGTGAACTTTTCAGTGAGTGGATGGATAGATGGATAGATAGGGACGGAGGGAGGGGTTAGGATGGCAGAGTTACCGTCTCCTGGCTCTTAATCAGTTGCTTATCCATAAACTCTGCATAAGATTTCAGCTTTAATGACACAAGCCTACATAATAATGTAGAAAGAGGCCTTCCTGAATTGAGTAAAATAAGGCTCATTGCTTAGCTGCACATAAAAGAATGGTAAAATAATATTGTTATTACTACTTGTTATGCTGCAGCCTTACTAATGTATCTAAACATCTGAAGCAGAAAGCAAGGTGACAGAAGCAGTTGCAAGAGAAGAACATCTTCATGTGATAATGCGGTTGAAAAAGCCAGAAGTTTTTCTCCTAGACAGCAGGTGGCAGCCTTAGGTGCTTTTAATTACCATCCCACTATATTTTGGGAAATCATATTACACACAGCCTAAATAATAAGAAAAATTGTTTGCAGAGATGTTGTATTATGTGCCATCTACTCAATGATAAATATTTAGAGTAAATAAATATATGAGGGTGATTCAATAAATTAGGTGAATTTTTCTGTATAAGGACTTCTAATACAGATAGAAGCTTTATTTTTTTATTTTTCAACGTAGTCTCCCAACACTGTCACACACTTTTCCCATTTGTGCACAAGCTTCCATATTCCCTCAGCGTAAAAATCTTTAGACTGATGTCTCAGCCAGTTGCTCACAACACTTTTGACTTCATTGTCACTTTCAAACTTAGTACCTCTCGTGAACGCTTTCAAGGGACCAAACAGGTGAAAATCTGAAGGGGCAAGGTCTGGGCTATAAAGAACAAACGCAGAGGTCATCAGTCAAAAGGAGTCATCTTGCATCATGACAACGCAAGGCCTCACACAGCAGCCCAAACGGTGCAGACCACCAACGAGCTGGGCTGGGAACTGCTCCCTCATCCCCCTTATAGCCCAGACCTTGCCCCTTCAGACATTCACCTGTTCGGTCCCTTGAAAGGGTTCACAAGAGGTATGAAGTTTGAAAGTGACGATGAAGTCAAAAGTGTTGTGAGCGACTGGCTGAGACATCAGTCTAAAGATTTTTACGCTGAGGGAATACAGAAGCTTGTGCACAGATGGGAAAAGTGTGTGACAGTGCTGGGAGACTACGTTGAAAAATAAAAAAATAAAGCTTCTATCTGTATTAGAAGTCCTTATACAGAAAAATTCACATTATTTATTGAATCACCCTCATATATAGAATATCAGGGTGAAGAGTTAAGCATCATCACTGCTATTTAATTGCTCTCTCCAAAAAAAATTGCTTTAAGTTGTACTTGATTTTTCAAGTTCCTGGCTTTCCGAAATCAAGGGCAAATGCAGCAAATTACACTTGAAAAAATATTACTATGATTATTATGGAAAGCAACATGAATAAAAGGAAGGCAGCTATTCTAGATTCCCATAGAAAAACTAAAAGTTGCCTATTAACTACATACCTTCACATCCAGGTGTTCAATTCATATATTAAACAGGATGTTCTTTGGCTTTTGGTCTGAGAAGAACACATTGAACAGTAAATAATATCCTAAGTTGCAACTGAAGGAAAAAGCAGTAGCTATGGCAGTGATTTTCAACCAGTGTGCTGTGGCTAATCCTTAGGTATGCCATGGGAATTTGGAGACTGACATTAATTAGTAGGAATATTGAGGCATTTGAACAGCCTGGTGTGCCTTGTCAACGGTAAAAACAACTGGTGTGCCTTGAAAATTTCACTGCCTTATTAGTGTGCCGTGAGATGAAAAAGGTTGAAAATCACTGAGGTATGAGATTATTTCCTATTCCAGTCCTCAAAGCAGTGAAAACCCCCACCTCTTGTTGAGTTTTAAAAATCACTGGAAAACATCTCTCATTTTCAAAATCACTGGGACTTGACACAAGAAGCACAGAAAACTATATCTGGCACACAACTGGACATGAAAATGGTACACACTGCTCTGCCACAAAAGAGCATTATGTGCTTGGACAGAAGGGGGTTCTCCACTCCACAAATCTCCACTTGATTTGTCTTCTAATAAGACAGAATTTACTACATCCAAAATTTGGAGAAGTTACTAACCACAATCGATGGTTGATCATTCCCCACCCCATTCATGAAGATAGTACCCTCAAAGTTAGGGGACATGATGTGGAACCAGGATTAAACAATATTTCTGTCATAGTGCTGGCCGGGTATTATTGGGGTAAGGGGAAATATATCCCCTACTTCCAAGAAGACTTCCAGATGTCTCCAAACCTGTACTTCATACAACACAGGTTGTGCAATCTGGTTGTGTCTATGTAGGTTAGAACTAGGCTGTGAGACATCCAAGGGAGAAAGATACATTTTTAAAAAAATCTAATGAATTTGAATACAGCAGTCTAGCTTGTTATCAGAAATAAACTAATTTCATACGCTTTGGAGAAAGTTTGAGTTTTAAAAACTCAAATCCTGCACAGGTAGGGATGCCATAATTCTCTTCCACAAAATAGGACAGGACCATCTGTCCCATTTGGTAGTATGTGAACACAATCCCCCAAATTGTGATTGTCCTGGTTTTTCGGGGCATATGGCAACCCTATGCGCAGGATTACTGTAGGCCTTCATTTCTTACACTGAAGAGATTCATTCCCATGTAAATAATCACTTGTTCCTGAAAATGCTCTAAACATTCTTCTTCCTTGACAATAGAGGTCTCACAACAAATAAGAAGTCCTTCACCTTGCATTCTATCATTCAGACCCATCCTATTTCTCCATGATTTGGCAAGTACCACTATCCAAGAGGTTCCTGGAAGATTATGAGCAATGATTTGATGAAGACAGCTGAGACAAACAGTCAAGTGATTACATCATAAAGGATATTATTTTAGCTGTCCTTTAATTGGTGTATGGGTTATTCAAAGGTTTGCCTCCTGAAATGAGTTAACAGAAGAACAACAGCTTAAACAAGACTCATACTGACAAAGTTTTGCTGTAAAGAGTTTGTTTGAGGTCAAAACCAGATTTCTATTCTGTTCAGAGGAACTAGACTCTTGTACTACCAAGATTAATAGGTAGTTGATTTAACAAATTTGACACTGATAGATATTTTACGTAGGTATTTACCTACAACCTAATTTTTATATATTTTAGTATTTCACCTATCGTATAGATTCAATAATTTACACAGCCAAGCTTACCATAAATTGGTTTTTTCAAATGGGATTTTTTTTTAAAAAGTAACTTTATGAGATATACTTCATAGAATCCTCCATTTCTCCAGATGTTTCCTTTCATTGTACAATTGTTGACCTGGTTGCATCACTCTTGGTTTAATTTAAATCAAATCTTTAAAAACAAACTGATGGATTATGTTCCATTACTTCCATTTAGAGACCAATCCTGAGCTCCTACTACAAGCCTTCCACCAACACTCAGGTTGCCATCCTATCCACTTTCCTGGTAGTAAGCCCCATTGAATACAGTAGGTCTTACTTTTGAGTAGTGGATGGAGCTTATCTGTACTATTTCTGCAGCTCTAAGTAAATCTAACGTCAACCTCATTCTCAAAAGATTGCAAATGTCTAGGTATGTGAAGAAGTAACCTTTTACAAGCTTGTCTTTGAAGCTAAATTACTTTTTGAGTCTAGAAACAAAGATGTACAAGTACAAATGATTTTTTATTTATCTAAAAAAGTCACATGTACACTTTCATGTTCATATGCTATATTATATATTTATTTTAAACTTTCACAACTTATCCTTACAACAAACCAATATTTACAACCTTGCAAGAATAATTAGTTATGCTGACAGATAGTGACTTTAACCTGCTTGATTTGCACTCCACTTCCTCTCAGCAGCCATGTCACAATACAACATAGTCCTACAGCAGCAATGCTGCTGTACTAAACCAATGGTTCCAAAACTTTATTACAGTCCACTTTTTAAAACATATTGGGTCCCAGCTAGCCTTACAAGACTTTCTAAAAATATCTAGAAAGAAATATTTTTACTGAAGTATTTATTTACAAGTAATAACTTTTATTTCTTTATTTTAAAAATACGATCTATTTCTTGTGACAAGGCTGGTGTGAAGGGTGAGCTTGTGTGTCCGGTTAGTATTAATCACGGCATTGACATCCACATTCATGTTAGTTATTTTCAGGCGCAAGGAGTTTGACAATTGCTGCTTATTACGAGATTTGTTTTTTATTTCCAGCATTACTGAAACTCCTGCTTCACAGGTGTAAGAAGAGGAGAAAGGAAGCAAGACCTTCAAAGCTTCAGTTGACAGAATTGGAAATGCTTGTTGGCTAGACAGCCAGAACTGTGTCAATTTTGTACCCTTAAATTTCTCTTTTAAAGAATCGCTTACAGAGAGTTGGATGAGTTCTTCAGCAGCCTTTGCCAATGACCTACATATTATGTCCCAGATATCACGTTGATATGGATTTGCAATCCAGTTCTTCTCCTGACAGTTTTTCATTTCTTCCGAAAAGTAATAATCCAAATTCTCTTTCAATGCATTCAAATGTGCCGAGATCTCCATAATTATTCCATCAGCTGGTTTCAACTTATTTTCAGTTATAAAAGTTTGAAATGTTTCATAACAGCCATATTTGAAGTCCTCAATGTTTTTTTTCCCACATAACAAGATTTTGTATGAAACTTTGAATTTTGTCATGGACTGCATATATATCAGCTTCTTCCATTCCTTGTAAGTACAGATGCAGTTCATTAAGTTTTGAAAATATATCTGCTAAATATGAAAGCTGCAAAACAAATTCCTTGTTGCACAACCATTTTGCCAGATCACTTTTCTCATCCAGGAACATTGCAATTTCTTTGTGGAGTTCCACAAGCCTTGTTAGCACTTTCTCCTTTGACAGCCAACGTGCATCAGTGTGCAAGAGTAGGGATTTATGGATACTACCTATCTCCTCACACAGCTTTTCAAGTAAGTGTGATTGTAACAGTCTTGCTTTAATGAAATTCACTATTTTAACTGAAGTGTCCAAAACATTTTTCAAATGTTCAGGCATACATTTTGAAACTAAAACTTGCCTGTTAAATGTTGCAGTGAGTCCATAAAGCACCTGGACAAACTTCAAGCACCTGTGTCACGACACTGCTCTTTTTACTGCACAAAGCTCGGGCGCCATCCGTACACAGTCCAACACATTTCATCCAGTCCAGACCTTTCTTTTTTATGTGTCAAGGATGTTGAATATTTCTTCACTATTACCTAGAAGAACTGGTTCGCAGCACAACAAATCTTCATGGATCTCGTTATTCCATACGTAACATACAAAAACAAGCAGCTGACACAAATCTCTGACATCAGTAGTTTCATCCAGTTGCAGTGAGAAGAATTTACTTTCATCAACTCGTTGAATCAGCTGATCTTCCACCCACTGGGACATTTCATTGATCTGGCGTGTGACCGTGAGGTTTGAAAGTGGAATGGCTCCTATTTCTTTTGCGCTCTTATCACCAAACATACCTTCAACTTTATCTTTTATTGCTGGGAGCACTAAAGACTGTCCAAAAGTGTGCGGCTTCCCAGCTATTGCTATGTGCAAACTAATCAGGTATGAGGTGTGCAGAGCTTTTTTATTGGTCTTAGCAATACGCAAAAGCTTTCTTTTTGATGCTTTTAATTCATCTAGCTTTGTTTTGAAAAATTTGAATGGCTGGTTTTGCAAATGGGGATGCTTCATCTCAAAATGCTGATGCAATTTATCTGGGCACATACTTTCATTTGCAAGCACTTCACAGCACACAACACACTGTGGCTATGGTTTTTCTTCATTTTCATTCCATGTAAATCCAATTTTTAAGTGTCCAAGCTCATATTTCCTCATCACTTTTCTTTGTTTTGCTGGATTAAAACTCGTTGAAGGCTCACCTTCATGCATTTTGGCTGTTGTCTGTGTCTTCTTTGTTTGTGTCATCTTTATCAGCCACTTTTCTATACCAGGTTGACTTGTTGAAGGCCCATCTTCATATATTTCGGCTGCTGTTGGTGTTATCAGCCACTTACCCATACTGCAGAGACTCTAATGAGTGTTCCAATAGTTTTCAATACCAATCAACCTGAGAGAAATGGTAGAATGTCAGAAATGTTGCCTACAGAATGAGAAGCAAAAGGAAAAATTCAGAAAAGGTAACTTCGCAGGTTGCTGCCTGCCCTTTTCCTATGTGTTTCACATTAGCTGGGTATGCAAAGATTAGAAGTTTTTTATTCCACAGGTTTTGCAGACAGTTTGCTGGGGACACATCAAGTAAAGCCCTGCATTTTGCTGCTATGGTGCTCCTGCCTGTTCTTTAATGGGGAGTTGGGCACAACCATCAGCACTTAGGGTTCAGCCAAGGAGTCCAAGCCAGGTGAGCCTTGTGATCAGTGTGAACCCTACCTGGCCAATTTCCGAGGAAAGGACCAAGAAAATGAACTTTATACTGACCTAGACAATAAAAAAAGATTAATGGAAACACACTTCAGCTTTTAAACCACCTCTGCCTTTGGTAAATTAAGGCTACAATCCAGAGTAACTACGGGAGCACATAGGAGACATTACGTGCACCTGTAGTTACTACACCACCTAGTGAAAGCCTATGGGAAATTCATATTGCAATCCAGAGTAACTTGTTCTTACTCCAGAGCAAGAACTCCCCGTAGTTACTCTGGATTGCACCCCAAGTCCACCAATGGTGAAACCTTGTAACACAGCCCATTCCTCTGCTCAGAACTATGTAAATGGGCTTTAAACACCATGCATGCATTTAAAGACCCAAGACAGCCAACAGTTTAAAGCCAATGTTTCCATTGGAGGCACTGCTCAGCAGGCTGCAATCCCCAGTTTGAGAACTTCTATTCAAAATAGGTAGTACAGGAATGGTTAGACTCCATCTGGTGTCCCCTCACTGTCAGCAAGGTGGCAAGAAGAAAAACCCACAAAAGAGTTTTTGGCCATGAGGACTCTGGCTGTGTGCCTGCACTTTGCCAGCAACAGGGATGTGTCGAATCACCTAGGGACAATTTTTATTCATCACAAGTGAATAAGCAACTGACTATTACAAGCCTGAAGAAAGTATTAAACAATTTGAAAGTAAAGCAAAACATGATAAAGAACCTAATAAGTTCAACCAGGAATGAGAGTAATGTATCATTTCCATAGTGACAGAATAAAAGACTGGTTCAGCAAAGACTAAGGCAAAGCCAATGACTGGAATAAATGTATTTTATATGTGGAATTTCAATTAGACATCATCTTCATGAAGGCCAGTAACATTATCTTAATTTCAGTCCATTCAATGCTTGTAAAGATCAATGTCCTGAGATATTCTATTTCTTCATATTAGTCCTATAGTGGCAGATACCAAAACTGCCACCATTTTGCTAACAATCATGCATTCAGAAAAAAGTTATTGTACAAAGCAGAAATAGTGTGATAGCAACAAAATTCAGATTGCTGTGATATGGAATTTGGGTCTAGACCAGTGATTTTTAACCTTTTCCCTGTCTTGGCATACTGGCAAGGTGCTGAAATTGTCAAGGCATAGTATCAATTTTTTTACCATTGAGAAGGCACACCATGCTGTTGGTAGGGGGCTCAAATGCCCCAATTGCCCTACTGATGTATGACCCTCCCAAAATTTCTGTGGCATACCTGAAAACCATCTGCAGCACACCAGTGTACCACAGCACACTGGTTGAAAATGACTGCTCTAGACATTCAATAACAATTCTGCTATCTTCTTGAAGGATTCATTATCCACAATTGAGCTCGTGTACTTTCTCATTTTCTACTGCTGGATAAATATATCCATCTACGATAATTCAAAATGTGGAAATCATACATCCATGATTATTGTGTGAGCTCCATCAAGTCATTGGTCTGGAGAGAAGAACAACATCTGGGGCTTGTCAGAGCAGGTTAACTTTACAAGGTAGTTCCTTGTAGCAAGACTCCTGGTCAAATGCAAGGTTTCCACTGCATTTAAACCAAAAGGCTGCAAGCATAAATATTAAAAAACCAACCACCAACTACCTTAAACTTTGTCATTTAGTTTCATGATGTGAAACTTATTTCTAAAAGCACAGTGCAGATCGCCATCCAGCATATGGAATACCAGGTACTATCTGCAACACCTTTCTCCTGTAAATTATTTCAAATGAACTTCCTAATTCTAAGCATACAGTATTTAATTTCTCTTTGTTTCATCCTTGAGTTATAAATCTGTATACCATTTACAAAAATAATGGCTTGTTTGCTAGGATAAAAAAGCAAGCAATTTATAATTTACATCAACATAGTGGGTTCATATTGGTTTCTTTCTAAGAATTGCAATGTTCATATCTGAAAGGAGGAAAATTAACTCTTTGCAGATTTGAGTAAAAGTACAGGTTTTAAGAACATAAAAAGAGCCTCAATTAGATCAGGCCAAAGGCTCATCTTGTCCAACTTCCTGTATCACAGTCGCCCACCAGATGCCTCATAGAGCCCATATGACACCTGCATCTAGGTGTTCTGCCTGCCATCTGGCATTTTGAAGTTGTCCACATCTCCATCTATCTATGTACACCTACGAACACCCCCATGGCTTGAAACCTGTGATGGTCACTTCCTCTAGGAATCTGTCCAATCCCTTCTAAAAGCATTGAGGTTAGATGCCATCACTACATCCGGTGGCAGGGAGTTCAACAGACCAAGTACGTGCTGGGTAAAGAAATATTTTCTTTTCTGTCCTAACCCTCCCAACATTTTGTCTTTGCATCCCTGGAGGTTCCATTCCCAGAATGGATGCCAAAAAGTGTCAAATGAAATCAGTTTTTTAAAAAATAGTCTCCCTTGCCTATGCACGGTCCAGTTCATCACGAAAGTGATTCCGTTTTGTATGACTTATCTTACCAAAGGATAAATCCTCTTACCAAACGACTTTTGGCTGCAACAAAAGTCCAGACACTGCACAATACGGTTCAGTCAAAGTCATTGGTATGTCCCCAAACAACTATAGCAGTAGACATAACTTCCCTCCCAACAGGAGTGATATTGCATTGCTTCAGCATTTGCAATCATCTCAAACAAAAATGAATGAGTGAAAAAGAACATTAAAAGGGAAAACCATAAATAAAATTTATACAAGTAGATGCACATTCCACCTATCCAACAGCAACAAGCACCCATTCTTATGAAGTCAACAGAGAAATGAAAACGATCCATTGTCCCTGGGAGGAGGAATCCCAAATACAAGCTACATCCCATACCCAACCTACCCAAACTAGATCAAGATAAGTGTCAAAACAGTTACTCAACTGTTCTCCACAAATCAACTGTCTAAAAATCAAATCAATCACCCTATTTTAATCCAACCTTACCATTTGAGGAAGAAACACAAGTAGGAAAGAAAAACAACACATGGAGTTCTTTGGGAGCTTAAAATTATTACACTGTGTGAGATCATGGAATCTCTACTGAGCTAAATCCAGAAGATCAAAAGCAATGCTAAGCATGATGCCTATCGACTAGCCCTATGTTGTTGAGCAACATTCTCAACCACTGGTATATGAGATGGAGTCCAGTTGTACAGGCAGGACCACCAGGATCTCTCCTGCCTGGCAGTGAAAACAGCAGCAGTGGTAAGAAGCCTGATTTAGCAGGCAAAACACCAGGGTGCACTTTCCACGGCACTCCTGTGGCCCTGAGCCTCCTATGTGTTTGTTGGGGCATGTCTGGTTATAACTGCATCATAAGTTCCTTCCAGTTCCAATAAATAGTCCAGCAGGGGACAAACACTGAGAAATGCTACCCTAGAGTAGTCCCATTAACTGGGACTATCTATAAAATACCTTCAAATTCATGATCACTGCCTCAATATTCATACAGTACTTTGAATTTAATTAATAATGTTTGTGTGCAAAGTACTTCAGATAGTATTTGAAAGTATGGTATACTGTTTCTGAACATGGAGGTCCCACATAATCAATAGCTGCCTTATCAATAGAGTGTTTGTCTGCATCCCAAAATGTTGAGGATAAACATCCATAAGAAATAAGAGTCTGCTGGATCAGGCCAAAGGTCCGTATAATTTCAGCTTCCTGTATCTCACAGTGGCCCACCAGATGCCTCAAGGCATCACAAGACGACAACTGATGTGCACCTTTGCATCCAACAATCAGAGGCAGCCTACTTCTAAAATCTGGAGGTTGCTCAAACACATCATGGCCTGTAATCTACAATGGATTTTTCCTCCAGAAATCTGTCCAATTCTCTTTGAAAGGCATCCAAGCCAGATGTCATCACTACCTCTTGTGGTAAGGAGTTCCACAGACCAAATACAGTCAGCAACAAAATATTTCTTTTGTCTCTCTGAGCATTTCCAACACTCTTTTAGTGGATGTCCCCAGGTTGTGGTACTGTGTGAAAGGGAAAAAAAACACAATCTATTCTTCCCCTGCACAATTTTGTGCATCACAATTATGCAAACCTTTAGGTGTTTTTTTTCCTAAATTGAAGAGTTTTCCTCCAAGGGATGTGCCCCATGTTGGGCACCTTCTTATGCACCTTCCCTATTTCCACCAAAGCCTTTTTGAGGTGTAACCTGTAATAGACTTTTCTTCTAGAAATCAACACAATCTCCTTTTAAAGGCTAAAATCCAGGACGTGTCCTGGAAGAAGGGTGGCATATGGTCAATCTGGATGTTGGGAGAGAGGTAAAAAACCATCCTTTTATCCACCCCTGCAAAATGTCTTTACCCATATCACGGTGCAAGGAGTTCCACCAATTAATATTTTATTTTGTCTGTCTTGATTCTCTGGACACTCAACTTTAGTAGGTATCACCTGATTCTGGTTTGGGGGAGAGGAAAAGAGCATCCTCCTGTCCATATTAATATTTTGTCTGTCGTGATTCTCCCAATACGCAAGTTTAGTAAGTATTCCCTGGTTCTTGTGGAGAGGGGAAAAACATCTCTCTATCTATCTGCTGATTAATGTTTTTCCTGAATGATTATAATGTCATGTGGCAAGGAGTTCCACTGGTTAATAGTTCATTTTGTCTATCCTGACCTAATGGGCACTCAAATTTAGAGTATTCCCTGATTTTGGCGTTAAGTGAGAAAGAAAGGAAGAATCACTCTATTCACCCCCTACAGTATACTTTCCCCCATATCATGTGGCAAGGAGTTCCACTAGTTAATAGTTCATTTTGTCTGTCCTGACCTTCTGGACACTCAACTTTAGAGTGAGTGTCACTTTGTTCTGGTTTTATGTGAGAAGGAAAAGAAACATCCTTGCATCCAGCCCCTGCATTAGATTTTACACCATAACAAGTGGCAGGGAGTTCCACTGATCAACATTTCCTTCTGTTCTGTCCCAGAATCCCATGTTAGTGAGAGGGGGGAAGAGGGCAGACACTGAGGTGTGCCCTGGTTCTGGTGTTGGGGGAGAGGGAAAGAGACCCCTGTACCCACCCCCTGCATAGTGTCTTCCCCATATCATGAGGCAGGGAGTTCCACAGACTAACATTTCCTTCTGTTCTGCCCCAGAGTCCCATGTTAGTGAGAGGGGAGAGCCCTTTCCCTGTCCTACCCAACCACTAAGCCTGCAGGCTCCAGCCCCCCTCAGAGCCCCCCAGCCCCTGCAAAGCGAGTGGGAGACCCCGTAGGGGGTTCACTCCCTCACTCCCCCCTCCCTCCTGGGCGCTACCTGAGAGGAGGACCAAGAGTGTCACCAGCGAAGCCTTGGAGGTGATTTTCCCGCGCGCTCCTCCTCGCCTCACTTGACAATGCCGCCTTCTGCAGCCGATTCCTCACCGGCCAATCACAGGGCTCGTTTCATGCAGAGAAGCCACCCAATGCCCATCGCTGCTCTAAAGAACGAGGACGGTGATTGGCTGGAAGCGGTTCTTCCTCCTCCTCCGTCCCCGCCCACTTCAGGCGCCTAGGCAATGGTTTCCTAGGAGCCTGCGCAGTGGCAGCAAAGGAAGCTGCCTGCCCTTAGTTGCTGCCCTTAGTTGAGTCTCACTTGTCAATCATGCTGCCTCTGTTGAGCCAGAGCAGTGGAAAAGTATTTGCAGGACGCCAAGCAAGGCAGCTCTTTTGCTTTTGCATGGATATTGTAGTTATTAATTATTAATGACAATAATAACTATTAATAATTATTAATTTATTATTTTAATTAAATTAATTAAATTAAATTAATTAAAAATTATTAATTTTAATTAAAATTAATTATATTAATTTATTTTCCAATAATAAAGCTTTCATTTATTAATTATTTCTTAATAATAATGTATTAACTATATTTTATTTAATAGTTCTTATTTAATTAATATTCATTATATTAATTTATTTTCTGATAATTAAGCTTACATTTACTAATTGTTTCTTAATAATAATGTATTAACTATATTTTATTAAATAGTTTTTATTTAATTAATATTCATTAATTTATTTTCTGATAATTAAACTTTCATTTATTAATAATGAAAAATAATTTATTAAGTAATTTTGGCTGCAATCCTCATCACACTTTCCTGGGAAGTGAGACCCCATTGAACACAATGGGGCTTCCTTATGAGTAGACATGTTTAGGATTGTACTCTTTATGTAAGTTATTATTTAATTAATATTTATTATATTAATTTATCTTCCAATAATTAAGCTTTCATTTCTTAACAATTTCTTAATAATAATAATAATAATAATTTATTCACTATATTTTATTTAATTGTTATTAATTGTCATTATATTAATTTATTTTCTGATAATTAAACTTTCATTTATTAATAATTTATTAAATAATTTTTATTTGACAGTTATTATTTAGTTAATACATGTTATATTAATTTATTTTCCAATAATTAAACATTAGTTTATTAATAATTTGATAGGTTACTTGATTAATGCAGCAATCCTAAAACACATTCCTGGAAGTAAGACCCATTGAACAAAATGGGGCTTACTTTTGAGTAGACATGGTTAGGGTAGTGCTTTAAATCTGCAATTATTATCCCCAGTTAGGCTTACTGGTACCAGTTAATGGACACTCCTTTTCAAGGCAATGCTTCTGTTGCTATCATGCCTTGGAACATTCTGGGCATAAAATCAGACATTTAGGAGTGAGACATACATGAACTGTAATAACTACAGTATTGGTTCACTATTTTGTACGGTAGGCCTATATATACCAATAGTTCTTTCACTGAGGCTATAATCCAGAGTAACTTCGGGACCTTTTACACTGACATAGGCTGCAATCATAAAGACACTTTCCTGAGAGTAAGACCCATTGAACACAATGGGGTTTACTTTTGAGTAGACATGTTTAGGATTGTGCTCACAGTTACGGTGCCACCTATGGGAAACCTATGGGAAATGCATAGAGCAATCCAGAGTAAGTGCCTCTTAAGTCTTCCCATAGTTACTCTGGATTGTAGGGTCAGTATCATTCTTATACTTTTTGCATACAGTATGCAAACAGGCTTAAAATATTTAAAACACCTGGGACACTAGTTGACTGGACATTTTAGTATAAACCTAAGTCGTGGGAAAGGTCTTACATGGCCTCTTGGCCATTGGAATCCATCTATTGTGGGAGGTAACAGTGTCCAAGCAATTGAAGTGATGCATCACATACAGTACTGTGTATTATTTGGAGATCTTGCATTAATGAATACCTGTCCCTCTTCTCACATGGGTTTATTGCCTTCAAATTCTAAGACAACCATTGCCTCTGGCAATAAGTAAGGTTATATATATAGGATTATCATTTATCACTGAAATAAGGATCCATTACATAAATGTACCAGGGACATACAAATTTAATTTTTAAAAAACTCCTTTTTCTCTACCCTCTTGATAACAGTGTGAGATCCAGGGAACACAGCTTCTTGCTAACTCCAGATAAAGCCCTTTAGCTCAAGACTCACAGGAATTTGCTTGTGAAATTGGAGAATATTTATTTAAAATTGTCAGTTTACTTCATTAGCATTTTTTTCAGGCAGATGAGTGGCAAAAGTTAACCTCAGGCCATTTGGGGCTCCCATTGGACCTGCTCTGGTACTAGATTATGGGCACGATCCAGAGTAACTACGTGAGCATGTAAGAGACATTACGTTCATCCATAGTTACTGCACCACCTAGTGAAAACCTATGGGAAATTCATATTGCAATCCAGAGTAACTTGTTCTTACTATGGAGCAAGGACTCCCCGTAGTTACTCTGGATTTCACCCTTTATTTGCATTTTTCAGAAGTTTGCAATTATATAACATCAACAAAGTCTGTTTCAGAAATTTCAGGTTTTGGGGTGTATCCTACTGATAATGCTACATTTTGGTGAACATTTTCACACACTTTTGCTCTAAGAATCAAGATAGGTTAGTAGGCTGGCATTTAGCAGAGTTAAATATAAGTAATTTCTATACAGGCTGCAATCTTAAACACACTTTCCTGGGAGTAAGACTCATTGAACACAATGGGACTTAATTCTGAGTAGACATGGTTAGGATTGTGCTCTTAATCTGTTGCTTTTCTGTGTCTCTGCATGGGTACAGTGCATGTATGGTTGTTAAAAACCATAACTGCCCCATATTTACTCACTCGTGTTCAATATGCATTTTATATCAACTTTAAAAAATAGTATTTTAAAACTTTAAACCATCAACTTTAAAAAAATAGTATTCAAACCTACATAATTCTAAGAGTACTTGTCATGTATCCCCCCACCGCCCATTCCAATTTTCTTATCATTTCTTCCAATGCATAACTTTATTTTCTTCTTATTTTCATGGATTTAGCATCTGGCACTCTGTCCTCCACTATCATATATGGAACTGTATCTGCTCATATTATCCATGTTAATTCATGCATTGGACTCTGTGACCATTCACACAAATATGGCAAAGCAGGATTTGGCCTCTCAGTCACACTTTTGCAACAGAAGATAAGATGAGATGTTAGAAAATCTCAACTTATGACCTTCATATTTATGACAGTGTCAGGTCTGTACTGCAACATTTTATATTATTTAATTTTCAACTCTGACACGAAAGCATCATTTCATTTATATGCAAATAAGGAGATACTGCCTATTTCTTCATGGTAGAAGCCTGTTTGAATTATTCACATCTTATTAATAAAGCTTCATAAATGCATATTTTTTCACTCAATTGGTAATGGCCAAGGGAGAGAATCTATATATCAAGCCTTTGTTATTATGAGAGTTGTAACAAAATACAAAGATTTAAGGAGTACATAATTGTAGGTTATAGAGTTGTAATGGAAACAATGCATTATCTAGATGAAATATATTTTTGTCCTTTCATTATCTCTTTGCTATTTTCCTTGGTATTTGCCAACATACTTTTCAGAAAGTAGATTCAGAATGAACGCTTATACATATTTTCCTGAGAGTAAGCCCCATTGAACACAAGGGGACTTACTTGTGAGTAGATATGCATAGGATTACACTGTAAGAGAAAGGTAGCACAGTCTTAAACCTGGAGCAGGTAGTCCTGCACTCAGTGGTGTCACTATAGTTTGCATCACCCGGTGCAGGAGACCAGTGCATCACCCCCATGATAGTCCTCCTATGCAGTGGGTAACAACCCAGTGGTGGGGTGTGGAAATGTATCATTTCCCTTGATTTTTTTGGCCATACCTAGCCAAGTCTCTGTTTTTATTCATTTTGGGGGGTATGCTGCCTTCTGGAGAATTTGCTGAGCTCCACTTTCATTCTTGTGGCCTCTTTGCAAGACCTGAACATGAGCCAAAGCACTTTTGCTTACTTACACTTTCCATAGGGCTCGCACTTTTGCTTACTTACACTTTCCATAGGGCTCAGTACATTAATGGGTTTTAAGGAGGGATGTTTTTCTCAGGTGTTTTGGGGGTTCTGTGTACATCAGATTTGGACCATTCTGCTGTCATTGGATTTCACTCAGTCTGCTCTTTTTAATGGAAAAGGGAAAATTTGCCTTCTTGCAAGTAAATGCACAATACGGCTCAGTTTCATAGGGCTTCATGTACTTTTTTTGTTTTCAAATTTTTTGGCCATAACCTTTGATAGACAGGAGATATTTCAAAGATGTTTTTGCATTGAATTTTCAATTTTGCTATAAAATACACATCCAACCATGTATACCACGATGGTATTACAGGTTGAGCCTCAGCATTTGAGTGGTTTTGTTCCAGGATCCTCCATGTATACCAATTTTTGCATTATACAAAAACAATTGTTTACTTGGACACCCAGTTATGCCACTGCCTCCACTGCATCCAGCATGTGTTTGGAGCTGCTGCTCTACTACCACAGAGCAAGGGGAAACCTTTCCCCTTTCTTCAAGTAATGCAGCAGCAGCCCTAATAGGTCTACTTGGTTCTGTACCACCTCTGGAGATGGCACAGAGCTGAGAAGATGCAAGCAGCCAGAGGCTGCTTTGCACTGCCTGGGGTCTAGGGTTGGGATCTGGCATAGTGTTCATATCATCAGCTATCAGAATGTTCATTCCTTTACTGTTATAGCATCTTACAGTATTACTGTAATAGCGTATTACAGTATTATGTAATAGTGTACACTAAACTGTAACAGTGATGGAAAGTTGGATAGGATCGGGCTCTGACTCACACACTTATTACATTGTCAGCTTAATTTCAAGTATTGCTGGATGTCACCTAGTGTCGCCATAATCCTCTTCCACAAAATTGGGTCAGGACCCTCTGCCCCGTTTACTAGTATGTGTACACAATCCCTCCCCCAAATCAGGATTGTCTCTGTTTTTCAGCTCATATGGCAACCCTATGTCAACAGACATCAACTCCATAACAGAAGTCATTCAGCAACATGTTTGATATCAGCAACATGTTTGACTACCTATCCCTCTGTTAGCAAAACCTTAGGAGTTCAGGATAGTTTTAAGTTGGATAAATCTCAAAGAAAACACAAAGGATAAAAAATTGCTGCTCATTGTTTGGGAAGGATACAAGGACCAGACACTGTACTCCAATTTTAGTGTATAAATTTTAAAAATCTGGCTGACATTTAGGTAGTTATCTAACAGTGCTGATTTTTTTTTTTAGCTCTGCCAGGATATTCATAAGTGGTGATGACTCTGAAGCAGCAAAAACATCTGGCAGAAATTCTGCCTCTAACAAATGTGTAAGTTTCTGGCATTGGCTTCTTGATCAAATGTAATATAAATTCAGCAGTGAAATCCATAAGCAACATTAGTTCCTCTCATTCATCTTGAGGTACAGGGTAGACCATGTCTGATCTGCATTATATTTTTTGCCCTAATTTTTAAAGTTGGGTTTCTGCAAACAGCTCCACGTTTCTGGGTATATGAGTTTTTAAAAAGGGGTTTTCCCCCCATGCTGCAGAAGATAAAGGTATCTGAGTCAAGTGAGAAGCAAGAGGAATCAGAAATTGTAACAGAGGCTTGGTTTCTTGGTAGACTCCTAGATTGTATTCCTGGATCAAATACTAGAGGGTCTCTCTCACTCGCTCGCTGTGTGTGTCAGCCTAAATTAGTTAAGATTGTACCCTCTGAGAGACAGTAGGCAGACTCTTCTGTAGGTGAATACTTTGGATTTTAAGGGTATAATCCTAACAAATTAAGGCCTAACTCACATGACATATCTTTCCAAGGTTGTGTGGGGAAGATGGCATATGCCTGTGCAGTGCTCTAACCACCCACCCCACATGTGTGGCAGAAGTGACTTATGACTCTTTTGTGACACCCCCAGGTTAGCCCAGGAATTATGCTGGAATTTATGCTGACCTAACTGAAGATTAGGATTGCAGCCTAAGATAACCATTTAACTAGCATTCCACACAAAATTACTTGTGTCTACTAAGAATTAAGTCCAATTATATTCAGTTGGACTAAGGGCACAATCCTGAGCATGTATACTCTGAAATAAGTTCCATTACAACCAATGGGGCTTACTCCCAGGTAAGTGTGAAAAAGATTGCAGCCTTACTCCCAGAAGAGCGTGTATAGGATTATAGTTTTTATTCTCATGGCACATTCATGTGCCTCAGCATGCTGTTTGAGGCTTGCTGCCTTATCTGCTGTGAACACTGTTCAAGACAGCTACATGCCACCGTAAAACCTGTGGAACCTCTAAGTATGAATTTCTCCTTCAGCAATTCCTCTGATATCAGCTGAAATACGTCTTTTTATTATTTTTTTTATAGTAAAGATGCTGGTGGTGGAAGTGTGAGGCCCTCTGTACACTGATTAGACAGACGTGGCAGGGAGCAACAAAGGTAGTGTCGGGAGCGGTTTCACTTTATCTGCCATTCTTTCAGCTGGTAAGAGCAACCAGCAAAGAACAAAGCACGACGATTCGTAAGAAAACCACTTCATACCCCAGCACGAAAGAACAAAGACAGATATAAAAAGAAAACAATGTTTCTCTCCTGCCCCCCCCCAACCCTCTTGATTTCTACAGTCTGAGAAAGGTGTGCAGAAGTCCCAGCAGGCAGAACAACCAACCAGTTATGGTGCCCACAGCAGCAGATAGCAGCATTAGGGCCATGAAACAAACACAGCCCATCAAAGGCAAGACTTTTTACACTGAATGGAAAAGTAATACATCGAGCACACTCAAGGCGTTAGGCTTAAAATATTAAAAAGGAGGACAGCACTATGGAAGGGCTTCTTTTCTTTTCAAAAATTGCCTGTGGACTGTCTCTTAGTGTTCTGAAGCCGCTCCCTGAAGCTATTTTATATAATACCTAGTTTTCTCCTTTTTCAAAAGTGCTAATGATTCTGTGGTTGCAGAATCAGAGAAAACTCCCGGTCCCATCTTATGCCCCCTTTTATTCCCTTGAAGTCCTGTACTCTCGCAGTTGTTTTAATGTTGGATAGCACTAGGGGCAAAACGGCCTCTCAAGTATTAACTGATTCTTGTTTTGAAGGGGTCTCAATTAGAAAAAAAAAGAAAAGGAAAGACAAAAGTGTACAATTTTTTATACAGACCTAAAAGTCAGCTCTCCCTTTGATAGCCTTTATGGAAAATTAAAAGCAAGTACTGTACAGGCATCTCCCACTTATTGGATGGATTAAGGACCAGAGCACCATCCAAAAGTGAAACCTTTGAAAAGTGGAACCCAATCTTCTTTAGTTTATAAATGTTGCTTCCAATGCTTTTTTAGCTAGCAAATTGCAAATGCCCTTTTTATCTTGCAAATTCCTTCTGCCACACAAAATTTTCTGCAAATGGATTCTTATTACCGCAACTCCTTCAGGAATGGGATTAGACCAGGAGCTACAACACGGGGGAGGGCAATTTTGGGCTTTTGAAAGAGAGAGGTTGAAAGAACAGAACAAGCCTTGAATGAATGAGTTCTGGGTATAATTGAAAGGTGTTGAAAGAGTGGAGCATGAGACAATGAACTGTCAGAAACTGGGGGATACCATGCATACACGCGTGTGCGCACAAACACACACGCAAATTGGATAGGATTGAGCCCCCATTATCTACAGTATATGTTGTTCCCATCTCTTTATTATCCACGACATCTTTATTATGCACAACATTCATTACAGTTATAGCTAGGGCAGCAATTTTCAACCGTTTTCATCTATGCACTGACAAGGCTTTACAATTGTCAAGGCACGCAATCAGGTTTCTGGAAATTGACAAGGCACACCACACTGACAGCAGGGGCTCGCATCCCTCAGTGACCCTATTAACAAATAATAATTAAGAATTATTAACAAATTAACAAATAATCCAAACACCTGTGGCACTACCAGTGTGCCATGGTACAGTGGTTAAAAATGGCTGAGCTAGAGTAATGATGAATGCCTGTTATGAAAAAGGTTTTGCATACTCATGGCTCCAGACTTGTTAAAAGTTTTGGATTTGTTCCCCTGATCCCATCCCCCATCAAAAATGGATAGTGTTTCTTGATCCAATTAAGAATGTAATTTAGGGCAAGTTTCAAATATACAAATATTTCCTTACAATTATACAGCATATACATCATCTCTATACATAAATCATACTGTTTTCATACTGCAAAACATATGCTTATATTTACCCCCACAATAAATAATATTGCAAGGAAAAAAACTATTAAAATGACATTTTAATAAAATATGCAAAATGTAACTGAAATTTCAAAGCAACTGCTGCTTGTGAAATCTTGTCTTCCTGCCCTCCTGAGGAATATTCACCCGGAGAGCCTGTTCAGCTGGAAGTAAATCAGGCTTTCTTCTCTCAAACAAACATTTCTGAGTTTTACAGTTAAGTCTTTATTTAGAATAGAATTGGTGCTGAGCCTGGAATATCACAAGCTTCTGCTTCTTATTTGCATGGCTCCCACATCTTTCTCAAGTAAAAAAAATTCCCCTGGAATTGAAATTGTGGCTTGTCTTAGATGGAAAAGGAGTTAAAAATTATAAAGTTCTCAACAATATGAGTCCTTCATAACTGAGAGATAGCCCTCTCTCCCCACCCTCAGCATTATCCACCATAATTCCCTGAAAGTGATAAGCTGTCTTTTGTATAAGGGTACAAAATATATCCTTATCTTAATGATGGGTGTGATGGAACACATTGATTTCTCTGTAATTTCCATGTCAGTTGTCATATCTGGTAGAAGGAGGGGTTTCAGTCAGCTGGTGGCTACTGACTATCATCCGGGACCCATCCTCCTTTGGAGGCCAGGATTTGCTTTAGCAGTGGGTACTCAAGAGCTCTTAGACTCCAGAAGCTGTCCAAGGATGCATTATGCTGATGTTGGGTAGTGATGCAATCGATACAAATGGTGCGTGCATGTTTGGCCTTACTTGTCACTTTCTCCTTGTCAGCATACAGTATGTGAGTGATGGTGGGAAGAGGATTTTTCTAGTTTTCCTCCTAGTTATTTTCTCCTGTAAAATAAAAAAGCACTGGAATACAACCCTCTAGAGCCCAAATCCCACCTCAGGGCCAGATGCATCCCACAGAAAGCCTCCATGTGACTCATGCAATCCAGCCTATGGGTAAGCCCTAGAATCAGAGTGACCACATGTCATAACCGCAAAAGAGGTCAGGGCCCCCAAAATGTAAGTTCCCCAAGAAAAAACGTAGGATATGATAAAATAAAGGCAAAAAACAGTCATGCATATTGATTTGGAGTCTACAAGTCCTACATTTTTGCTTAAATTTTCCAGATAATTTTTGATATACTTCTCATTAAGACTGTGCTGTTTCTGCTTGTTTCTTCTGTCTTTGTTATGCTAATCATGTCTGCAATCCTAACCCCAGTTAGGCCAGTATATATCCTGGCACAAGTCCTGTGCTGGCATTGGGGTGCCACAAAAGTGCCAGAAGGCACTTCTGCACCACTCCTGAGATGGTTAGACCAGTGCACAATGTGCCAGCCTCCCCACGTGACCACGAGAACAGGGAGATGGGTGAGTTGTGCCAGCCTAAAATGGTTAAGACTTATATGATGGTCACAGTGATGGCCCTATAGGTAGATGCTGGGTCATAGATCCCTACCCAGCATCTACTTAAAGGAAGAACAATACATCTAAATAAAAATATCATTCAAACAGATATTGACCTGTCAGCACAATCCTAAGCCCCAGTTATGCCATCACAAATCTCTGCACAAAGTCCTTTCCTGTCCTGGGGTATCACTAAAGTGTCTTAAGTCACTTCTGCACCACTCCTGGGGAGGTAGGGCCTGTGCATAGGCATGTCTGGGCCTCCCCATGTCACCACAGAAATGGGGAGACAAGCTGGCCTAAACTGGTTAGGATTGTACCCTGATTGATATAACATGTCGCAAGCCAATTTCTTAAGTTTATTTCCTGGTGCCTGTTTTTAGAACTGCATTTTTACAAACCAACAGATAAGTCTGGTCTGTAGGTCCCATGACTCAAATGCATGTGATCTGCAATCAACCTACACAAGGAATAGAGTAGACAATGTACTTCAGTATGGGGATAGCCAATGCAAAACTGACTGGATTCAGGGATATCCAAAGAAAGTGTAAAGTTGTTTGGTAGGGATAAGATGTTTAAGAAAAATGCAAAGGCTGAGATCAGCTGAAATCGCAATAGCTTTTTCCCCCTGGTGTATCATTGGTGTAAACTACGTAACATCCTATGGGGGAATTTTGGCTATTGGCGGTCTCCTCAGATTAAGGGGACATTTGTTCTTTTGTAAGTCCTATTCACTGCTATGAGCCAACTTGGACCTGCACCAGCTACATCACTGATCTGTACAGGCGGATCAAGCCCAGGAAAGAATACAGTGCAGGACACTTGATCTGCCTACCCCTTACCTATCACCACCCTCCTTTTGCTATAACTACCCTTGCCCCAGATATATCTGGTCCAGCAAGCATTCCTGTGATCACTGGCACCACTGGGAAAGCTCTGGCCAAGAATGCTGTCCCAAAGCATTTTTATTGCATTTTTTTGCAGTCATGTTCCAACAGATTAGATTAGAACATATGTTTTGCCTCTAAAGCACTAGGGGCATCTTTTGCAAAGGATCGGACTATAAGAGTACTTGAACTGTTAGATTAAACTCTTAGCATTTATTGTACTTGATCTCCCTCCCTTTCTTTTCCCAAGAAACTCGGAAATCTTAGCAGAAGCTAAAAATTCAAATTCTAATGTGGACTGTCTCCTGAACCTCATCTACCAATGAATAAATATTCTCTCTGTAAGAGTGGTAGCTGGAAGGAATGGTTTGGCATCGTGATTTCTCTGAAGGGAATTATTCTAACAGCATGTTTTCCTTGAATCTCCTGCTGTCTCTGCTTCTGTTGCCCAAGGAGGCATGTCTGTCTTAAATCCCTCCACTACAGAAGCCTCTGCACCTACTTAGAATATAGGCTGAAGGTTATCCTATAGATAAAAGAAGAGAGGGTGGAATTTAGAAAATAAGAATTCAGAGAATAATAGAAAAGCAAGTGGGGGCAATAGATGACAGGAACCAAAGAGAAAATGACAAAGAACCTTTTGTATTCACAGAAGTATCAATAAAACAAAATATAAAGGATAAAAAGAAACATTCCAGTACTGTGTTGAGATCACAATGGCACTTTATTTACATGAAAAACCCTAATAGGAAATAATGAAGCAGTTGTATTTTAATTGTAATTAATAAAACATTTTCCTGTGTGATATTCTCAAAAGTGCTCGACATTTTACTGGTTAAGGGTCACATAAACATTCCTTTCTTTCCTTAGTGCTCCTTTTTCTTACTGTGGTATCAACAGTAGTTTGGGAACTGGGGCTATAGCAACACACTCAGCTTGACAAGCACATTATAGAGCACCATGACTCCACTGAGCTGAGTCCTTTGCTATGCAATAACAAACATGCAGGCAAAGGAGTGGTTAACACACATGGTATCATGTGAGATGAGTAGCACTGTTTGAATTAGAGAAAAGAGCAGAAGGGCCCCATCACCTTTAGGGCACAATCCGGAAGTGCACTTGGGTTACGCTGTCTATCACTGGGTTGAACCAACTGCAAGACGGGCCACCCTAATTACTCTGGAAAAGGCTTGGGACAGCCTAAGGCAACATAGGCTGCCCTAAGAATGGTGGACCTGCTCTGCCCTAACTGGGGCAGCCTAGGCAGCTCAGGAGAGCCATATTGAGGCAGGGTGACCATATGACCAGAAAAACTTGGATTTTTCCGGATTTTTAGCCTCCTGTCCGGGTGTCCTACATTTTGGCTTCATTGTCCTACATTTTGGCTTCATTTTGAAACTTCGCAATAGTGGTACCCATCATGCCATATTCGTTGTTGGATTCGTTGTTGGATTCGTATTGAAGAGCAGAATCCAATGCAAAAATTAGTTTGGAGATATCTCCTTCCTATCAATAGTTATGGTCAAAAAACCAAAAAACAAAAAATACATTATTTGGCTTTTTTTTAAGCGTGTATGAATTTTGGCCTGGGATTAGGAATTTTGGCCTTGGGGTTCAGGAATAATCTGGTCACCCTGTATTGAGGGCACGTTTAGCATTGCCTAGGGCAGAGCAGTTACTCTGGATCCAGGGCAGAAATGCCCTCTTCCAGCTCCTCAGAGTTATACCTCCTCAGGAACAGGTATAGTAATGAGTAGACCCATAGGAGTCCATGATAAGGCAGAGTACGAATGGCAGTGTTGACCAGAATTATGTGTTCTTGACCAGCCTATCTGCAACCTCTGCCTCTCAACCTCAGGTTATGGCACAACTATAGCAGCTCACTAACCTGGGGATACAGAAGGCCACTCCAAGTATCCACCCTCCACTAGAGGTACTGCTGTATTGCATTCTCATGCTGCAGCTGTTACTGGTTGTCAGGGACTCCTCCACAGCTGGTCCTTGTTCAGAGTGATCTGAAGGGGGTCTCCTCAAGAGCAAGCCTTCCCCAGGTGTCACTGACTTGGTGCCTACTGAGCATGCTCTGGAGCAGTTTGGGCAGCCCAGGCTTCCTGACTCTCTGGATGTAGCATAACTTTCTGCTCTGGATTCAGAATAGTTGGGGCAGGCCAGCTAGGGCACTCCTCACTGCCCTAACTCTGGATTGTGGCCCTTAGTTTTTTATTTTTAATGTCCCCTTTAGGCTGCATTACTGCTTTCTAGGGACTCCTTTCAGGTAGCTATAGTAAAATTGCATTTGATGTGAAACTGGGAAGGGGCTTTCATCCCCACCTCTTCCCCCACAATGCAGATGCCATCCATTAGCTATCTTTCCCATATTGTTTCTACTCCTATTAGTGCCACATACTGTACACATGTGCAATGCTCCCTTCTATCGGACTGTCAGTACACTAGCCCATTGAATTATAGTGATATGGCCTTCCCTATAATTTCAATAAAGTGCACTGGAATGGGTAGGCTGCAATCCTAAATGCTTTCCTGGGAGTAGGCCCCATTGAATCTAATAGGACTTCTGAGGAGACTTGCTTGGGATTGCACTGCTAGTCTTGCATGTCTATTCTAAAGTTAGACCGATTATTGTCAGTGGAGCCTTCTCCAGTGAAAGGGGAGCTGATTGGTGCACCCATGCTAACCCCACATGCAAACCCTCATGCAAAAACCCCCCATGTACCATCTCTCCATTTACCATCCTTCCCCGACCTTAGGCACCTCTGCAAGGCAGGTCCAGGTTTTGTCAGTCTTCAGTGTTAAGTAGAGGATGAAAACACATTGCACCCCTTTCCACCCACTTAGGGGTTAAATTTCTAAACATTGGTTCTTGGTGGGTGCTCATATCACAGAAGGAATACCCTCCCCAAATTTCATGCTTCTAGGTTCAAGGGTTGGAGCAGGGCATTGATCAGTCAGCGATTCTTCAATGGAAAGTACTGTATAGGGAGGAAAACATGTTGTGCCCTTTTCACCCCCTTCCGGAATCTGGCACTGGGTATCTTTAATATCACTTCCAGCCATGACATCACTTCGGGGGGGTCCCAGACAGATTGTCATTCTCAGAATGGGAGTTCCAGGCTGAAATGTCTGAGTACCACTGCCTTAAGGGAAGCTTATCTTTCAATTTTAAAAGCCAGTCACTTTGCAACAAAATCACATATAAATAAATCACATATAATTAGCATACAACCTGTAGTTTTGTTTGCTTTCCATGTACTATGTGAAGACATTTATTATTTGGAAAAAATTGATTTTCTTCTGTATGTTTCTCTTGGCAGCATCTAACTCTTGTAAAATGTTCTTGCATGTTGGTCAGTGGAATTTCTTTTGCATCCTATATATCTATCTGAGTTACATTGCGTTGATGTTCTGATTGAACAGATTGTATAAATATTGTTACTGTTGCCATGAAATAATTTCTCATGGTGAGTTTTTCATCTAATAATTCTGAAGTGAAAATGTTATTTGCTGCGTGCAGCAATAGTGCAGCTGCGTGCAGCAAATGAAGTGATTTTCCATGATAGGTACAAAGATTCCTTTTGCAGATAAAAAAACGTATCGGTTAGAGGAAAACACACGACATTTCTGCAAACTGATGGCTAGTCTGATAAATTTGGGAGTAGATCTGGTTTCTTGTGTGCCTCCTGGAACTTGGAGTTTTTGTCCTCATAGTTCGTGATATGATGCCTGTTTCTACCCAGTGGTGCCCAATTTTACTTCCTCAACAATGGGTAAATTCCACTAATTCATTAATAAAAGGTTCTACATAGCATCCATTATGCTGATTATTCTTGAAAATATTCAAAATTAAAAGCCCAAATTGATCAAATCCTAGGGACTTCTCTCACTATCAGGAATACAGGGGAGCTTGAATTATTGCAGTGCTTCTGGCAAAATATGTTGAAGATATTTGGTTAAACACTCTCAATGGGTCCTCAAAGTAGCACAACTTCCTCAGTGACAGCAAAGGACCAAAGAAAAACAACATGATGCAAGAGGAAGGAGAAACTCTGTCACACTAAATTTCTGATGAAAACAGACGAGGTTATGAACACAGCATAAGAATGAAGCATGTCGGCACACTACCAAAAGAAAATGGAAGCGGGAAACGAAACACTTTTATAACAAGATGACTGCTGACAACACTACAGAAAGTAGATGACAGCATTTCAAAGTCAAGACATTCTACATACTTGTTGATGTGTTTACAACACAGATGAAAGGATAGTCGTGAGATTTCACAGAGAAATATTATATGACACCTTTGACATTGATAAAGTTATTAAAAACATTTCCTTGGATAAAACCATCAAGGTAAACTTTATCATTTGCATACTCAATCTAGAGCAGTGGCTCATGGTCTTTTACCTCTCTGTTCTAATTCATATGAAATTATACAACATATTGAATTGTTTTAATTCTCCCATACCATAATATAGTATGCTTTCTAATATATTAGCATCCTCGATCATAAGATTTTCTCACATATGATGATGTCAAAACTGAACTACAAAATGTACTTCTGGATTCAACTTATTTCCTGAAGTCTAAATTTAGAAGGAAAAAAAACCACTATTGGCCCTTGCCTAATTTTAGAAGAATTAGAGCAGGCCTCCGTCAGTCTTGGAAGACTATGGTATCATGCTAGGCGCTGCATACGCTGCATGCAAAGCACGAAAGTCTGGGTTGGATTGTTATGGAAGATAGGCTGTTACCCAAGCAGCAGATCCCCCCTCTCCACGCCACTGAATTAGTCCAATGGAAAGGCAGAGCCGATACAATTGGATCCAGCTGGCGATGCAGAGCTGGGCTAAGGACAGGAGCTCACCCTGTCTTGTGGGGCCGACTCAGGTCTCGAACCCTGGCCTTCTGGTTAACAAGCACAGTGTCTTAGCCACTTGCACCACCCACAGCACAGAAGAATTAGAAATAGCCAGCATATTTGCTGATCAGGAAATATTTCTTATTTTCTGTGGTGCTTTAAATCCTTCACAAGGCAACTTCCCCTCTTTTCCCCTCTTAGCAGCAAAGCTAGAAAATAGTACTTATCTAGTTAGCTGACATGTAACTCCTGCCCCTTGAAGTCCCTTATTCCAATACAAGAACACCTATGATTCTTCTGTGTTAACTGTAAATGAGAGGGATCTTAAACGTTGAGTAAAATCTACTACCTGCAGATGGGACAGTTGGGTGGGGAGAATCCCATCACTGCTGCCTATCAGGGTGACCAGATGCCAAATGCAAAATCCCTGAACGGCAAGGTCAGAATTCCTGCCCAAAGGCAAAAATTCCTAGCCCCCAAGCCAAAACTCCTGCATAAATTCCTGCAATTAAAAAAATTGTAAAACACCCCAAAAATGTAAGATAAGCAAAAATAAGCTAAAAACACTTGTTTTTCTCTCCTGTATTTAATTTCAGTACTATATTACCCCTTTTAAAATTGAAAAATAATGGAAATCTTTACTCACTGTAGCTGTGAGAGAGATAAAAACTCCATTATACTGGCACAATTATCTGGGAGGAAGTCCCATTGTATAATGGAGTTTCCTTCTGGGTAGACACAACACAATTAGCATGGGGCTCACACATTTTCCAATTCCTCCACCTCACTTGGGGCAGCCAGGAGGTTGAAGCTGCGGTGATGGAGCGAGGCAGCAGTAGGCAGACTATCAAGGAATAGCAGGCAAGCAATGCCAGGAGGCCGGCGATAAAGCATGGAGGCAGAAATAGACTGGCAGCAGACTCATGGGGTGGGCGGCTGCAGCGAAGGCAGCGGGCGACTGCGATTGCAGCCCCATGAGGAAAGCACGCCAGAGGCCGTTGCCAGCTTGCTGGCTGAGAGTGATCTGAGCCACAGTGAAGTGGTGAGGGGGAGGAGCTTCCTTCTCCCGCTCACTCTTTCTCCCACATGATGGTCTGCTCAATGATCAGGACCAAAGATAACGCATGCCACAGACACAGCCAAACAAGCGTGCACAGCTGCAGCACACCAAATTTAAATGGCGGCCATTTTCCCGGAGGCTGGCCAAATTTTCCCTGAGGAGGGGCTTGTTTTCCGGGGTCTCCTGGAAATTCCAGAGGTCTGGCAACCCTGCTGCCCATGAGTACCACCAGATACAATACCATCTCAAATACTACTGGTGGTACCTGTACAAGAGTCTATTGTATTATACCAGTCTTTTGACACTACCTCATGCAGCATCTAAAATTAATTCCGTTTTACCAACACAAATTCTTCCACACTATTACTACCATGTATCTCTTTATTTCTGTATTCTGCCTCCCAAAGGAACTACATGCTCCCTTCCACTTACTGCAGTAGATGGATCTGAGTAACTGCAAGATTTTATACTGGAAAAAGAGTCCTTTATGTTTCTTTGGTTGGGTAGCCCACAGTGCAAACATAGCAGAAGTTAAGCTTGGTTGAAGCTTCAGTCCAATCTTCAGTCCAATCCACAGAAGCAATCTTCCTCCCACTCCTAAACTGCCCCCTGCCTGGCCCACTTCCCAATTGGTCTCCCCAAGTTCCCCACAATCTTCCCCTGAATTATCCCCACCACCAACCAACTTGGCCAGGTAGGCTGACTTTAGCAATCCAGAGTAACTAGGGGGAGTCCTTGCTCTGACGTAAGAACAATTTACTCTGGACTGCAATATGAATTTCCCATAGGTTTTCACTAGGTAGTGTCATAACTATCGACATAAATGTCTGACTAACTATCGACATAAATGTCTCTAACATGCTCCCATAGTTACTCTGGTTTGGAGAGTAAGAGCCACTGATCCATTTGGGACAGTGATGGGCTTCAAAGAAATTAAAAACCGGTTCTCTTCCCATCTGGCAGCCACTTTTAAATGGCTATTTTTAAACTTTATATGTCCTATCTCTTGTTAAGAACCGGTTCTATAGAGTAGGTGCGAACCTGCTGGTGCCCACCACTGATTTGGGAGTCTCAGGCGATTTGTGCTGGTGGACTGAAAACAGTGCAGCTTTCACTCCACCAGTTCAAAGCTTCCAATGTTGGATTGCAAGATCCCTGGATAGAATTGGGCTGCCAGATTGCAAACCTCTGGAAAATTACTTGGGAATAAATCCATGGTGTTATACCAGCAATGCAAGAAGACATCCTTGCAAGTATTTAGGATTAAATTGCCCAAGTCTAAGCCATCATAATTTCAGCAAAATAACTGAACCCCATTTCTTTAAAAAAACAAAAACCAGATGTGATATTGTCAACAGACTACTCCCTGCACACCTTGCAGGGGATATTGTAGAACCTAATTACAATGCACAATGATTTGAAAATGCAAATGTTATAAGTATACTGCTCATATAATAAAGAAAGAAAGTAAATTCTACCTTTGAAAACGGCATGTTCCAGATGTTTAAGTGTCTGGATATAAATTATTTAAATACTAACAGTGAAAACTATCTTACTATATATATGATTCATATCACTTTTGACTATGGCTCTACAAGTCACATCATGTAGTATTTCGTAACTTTATTTGTAGTTTCCCTTTGTTTGCAGTTTTATTTCAAACACTTTCTGTATATAGGGACTGTGGGTGGCGCAAGCGGTTAAGGCGCTGTGCCTGTTAACCGGCAGGCCAGGGTTCAAGACCCGGGTTGGCCCCACAAGAGAGGGTGAGCTCCTGTCCTTAGCCCAGCTCTGAGATGCCAGCTGGATCCAATCGTATTGGCTCTGCCTTTCCATTGGACTAATTCAGTGGTGTGGAGAGGGGGGGATTTGCTGCTTGGGTAACAGCCTATCCTCCATAACAATCCAACCCAGGCTTTCGTGCTTCGCATGCATGATACCACAGTCTTTCAAGACTGACGGAGGTCTGCTTTTTCCTGTATATGAACCTACTGCCATGATGAACTGCAAGAAACCTAAATCTGAAGTTTTCTTACTTCAGAACTCTATGATTGAGAAAGTGGAAAGAGTGAAGGAATAAAAGTCAGAGAACAATAAAACCCGAATGAGCACAGAGGTTAATAAATACAAGCCCTGGAAGAACTGTAAGTTCTAGAATGAAAGTCATAGCACATCCCTGGAAGCTGTTCTTCACTGAAGTGGTGCTGGCATCAGGGCCAACCAAACATCAGTTTTGTCCAATTGGTTATGGTATCAACTTAAAGAAAGATGTATGACAGGGTTGTCCAAAACCCGGCCCTGAGGCCAGATGCGGCCTGTGGCAAGCCCCCTCAATCTGGCCCTTGGGAAAACTCTGTAATCCTCCAGCTATTAGGGAAGCTGTGATTGCTGAACCTACTGAGACTATTCTGAGGACAGGGAAGGCTGCACACTCCTTTCTGTGTATGAAAATGGTTATGAATTGGTTTGAAGATCATTGTCTTTCTATGTGTTGGAAAGTATTCATGAACTGATTGAATTCATTCATTCACTCACAAATTCTGTCAGTAATATATTAATTTATGTAAATTTAATCAAATTTGAAATGTAAATAAATTCTTTTTTCTTCCACCCCCGATGAAGTGCCAGATAGAAGATGTGGCCCTCTTGCACCACCGGACACCAGGCGTCCCTACCAGATACCAGGCACCACCAGGCAGCACCATGCACTGGGCATTCCTGTTGGGCACCAGGCATAGGGTGCCAGACACCACCAGCCACTACTGGGCACTGCACGTCCCTACTAGGCACCATATAGCAGCATGCCCCACCAAGCACCATCTGGCAGCCAGCACCACTGGGCAACAGTGGACAGGAGGCATCAGCAGGCATCTGGCACCACCAGGCATTTGTACCGAGCACCAGGCACCCCTGCTGGACACCAGACCCTGAGCACCACTGGGCACCATTATGTAACAGCAGGCATTAGGCACCACCAGACATCAAACTGGTTCTTAGTAAGTGCCTACATCACAGAAGGATATCCGTCCCTAGGCGATATCAGTCAGTCAGTCAGTCAGTGAGTCATATACACAGTTGTACCTTGCAAGACGAATGCCCTGTAAGACGAATGCTTTGAAAGACGAACTACAATTTCTATGGGATTCTGCCTTGCAAAACAGAAGTGCTTTGTAAGACGAATGCCCATTGGCTGGGCTCCAGTAGCTGAGGAGGGACTTCTCCTCTTGCCTGCAGTACCAGTGACCACACAGCAGAGGGACACACAGACAGCAGGGTCTCAAGCAAGCATGTCTGATCCTGGAGCCCTTCCCCTTCCCCCCAGTGAAGCCTCCCCTGCCTGGACCCCACTACAACTACCCCTCTTCCCCCCCACCCACCACCTTCCCTACCTGGACCCCACTCCACCCCACATTTGCATCCAGGCAGCAACTTTTGCTGCTCTTCCTTCTGCTGCAAACTTGGAAACTGTCGAGCTACCATCCTACACACTGTGAGTAGCCCTAGTGGATTCAATGGGCCACAAATCTGAGTAGACAGCATAGATCTCTCTCTCTCTCTCTCTCTCTCTCTCTCTCTCTCACTCTCACACACACACACACACACACACACACACACACACACAGGTTCGTTAAAGTTGCCCAAAAAGACACCAGTGACTCTTGGTAAAAATTAGTCAACCTTGGCCACAAAGGTTTTTCTTTTTTGTTTTACTGTACAGTATATTATAGTGTTTTTATTAATATTACAGTAATTGTGTTCTGTATTACAATACAGTGTTTTGTCATCATTTTTACATACAGTTACTATTTTTATATGAATATTTTTTGGTTGTGGAACCAACTGTCTGAGTTTCCATTATTTCCTATGGGAAAATCTGCTTTGTAAGAAGAACCCTTTATGAGACTAACATGCTTCCGGAATGAATTAAGTTTGTCTTACAAGGCACCAATGTATATATATAGCACATTTGTAACATGCACATGTGACAGGCAGTTCCACAAATTGTGTCTCTTATGATACTATTCAAGGACTTATGGCTGTGGCCTGTAAGATCAATTGCCATAAAGCCCACAATAGAAAAGTGGGTATAGGACTGCAGCAGAAGAGCATCATAAAAGGTGTTTTGCTCTTGTGTGCCGCGTCACTGCTGACACAAATGACCGGAGCTACATGCACAATAATGGTGTGCAGAAGCCTCATTGGAACAGGTAATGTGGTGGTGGGGCACTTTGAGAATGATTCAGGGGGATGTCAGCGCATGCCAAGAACCTATCCAACTTTTCCTATTCCAACATGCACATGAATCTCCTCAGACTTACAAGATGGTGAGACAGCCTACAGATAGCAAGTAAAAATTTACTTAGCTTTCTTGGGTTACAGAAGGAACTTGCTTTGGACTTGTTTTGCCCAGTGGTTCTATATGTAAATTCCTAAGATTTTTTTTCCTGTCACAAGGATGGTGGTTTAATTAATGAAACAAACAAATCACATTTGAATAAATATTAAATAAAAGTTTGCATGGGCTTGAGGTCTGGCATTTATGTACTTACTACTTAGTCAATTTGACATTGCTATCACAAGGCTGCTGGGGGCCTTTGAGCAAATGACTTGCATTCATCCCCTCTCCATGTTTTCCCCACCTGCCTCCTGATGGTGCATTGGGTACTTCAAGTGTCAGTGGTACCAAAGTTCAGTGATTGGCTTGGCCACTTGGGCTCTCCAGTGGACCCCAATTGACCAAATTATCCTGGGATAAATATCTGTGACTACAGAAAAGATACATAATATTTTCTAGCTTATTAGCATGCACTTTGTGACCAAGGCACATCAAGCTATGCCAAGAGAGGGTATCTAGTCCGAAACTTGAATTTTCTTTGTGGATTTCTTAATAATACTGTATTGCCGTTTCTTAATGATGCTTTACTTCTTAATGATGCATCATTACTTAATGATGCATTTCTTAATGATGCATTACTGTCTTAATGATCCATTACTTAATGATGCATTACTGCAAAATTAATTTTATGGTCAAAAAAGTCCTTTCAAACTGAAAGGACTGAAAACACAATGTGATTCTGAAGAAAGTAAAGTTGGGGAGGAAAAGCCAAAATGGAAAACAAAGTTAACCTGAAAATTGCTTAGCCATTTAGAACACAGTCTTTTAGGACTTGAATTTCTTGAAGAGGAATGAGTTAGTTCAGTGCTGCATAAAATGTGTGCTGAACCCCTGGAGAGGAGAGTTTTGCATCACTCTTGGGAAATTCCCTCTGGCTGACATACACAAACAGTATTGGTGGGGTCCAGAGGGAGCTGTATTTAGTTCTCTTAGGGCCCAATTTGACAAACACTTATGCACGACTAACTTCAGGGTAACTATTTGCATGAGTAAGCTTCTGCAGTTGTATAAGTGTTTGCAGGACATGGCAGTCAAAAGGCTGGGTTCTGAGGTCCAAAAACATTTTTTAAAATGGAAATACAATCTGAAGATCTTTTCAAAATTAATCTCCTAAGCAAATACAGTACACAGTATATTTTTTTTTATTTCTTATAGGATCTGAACGATTGTTTTTAATTTCTTTACTGGTGTGAACTTATTTGTCATTTAAGAGGAAAGTTATCCTAAAGGAAGGTCCATTTCAAATAAAAGATCTAAGAGTCGTCTTTCCCTACTGCAACTAAATTTTTCTACAATGATTGAAATTATGGCATATACGGTAATTCCCCTCTTTATCCCTGCCTCTATCTGCTTCATTCTTTCTTGTCTTGCCTTGTGCAATTTGAGTCCTTGGAGCAGAGATCTTTGTTTCACTCTTTATAAATACCATGTATATTGTTGGAACTAATCATATTAAAATAAAAGCCCAGAATGATAAAAAGCTACCTAGGTAAAGTAACCCTAAAAGCCACCAATCTAGTCACAGCAATTTAACACTGGAATTTTTAAAGAAGCACATTACTCCAATAATTTTATAGTAATTATTATCAGCATTAGAAAGTTTTGACATTTTCTTTGTAATATCCTTCCTCTTTTTCTCTTATTGTTAACTTCTGCCCTATGGTTTTTATTGATAATTTATGTTTTTAGCAACTAACAGTGCAATCCTAAGCATGTCTACTCCAAAGAAAATCTGATTGTGTTCAATAGTACTTACTCCCAGGAAAGTGTGGTTAGGATTGCAGCAGAAAACTATTTGTATTTCTTTACTCAGAGGGAAACTTCCACAGAACTTCTCAGGCTTTTAACAAATTTGTACTTCAATGGGACATGTCTTATTCCATTTTTGCATGGATCATTGACTCATGACTTTCTGGTGTTCGTGATTTCTCTAGTCACATTGCTGCAGAACATGCAGGTTTATGACTTGTTATGTGATCTCTATGAGCTAAAAAGACCCAAAACATATGGCTGATCAGATGTTAAGCTTGGGGGAAATCAAAAATTAAACTGTCTCAGAGCTGTTAAGAGACTGCTTTGCTATATATTTTATGTGATTTGTGTTTGTGTGATGAGGGAGATGCCATCTTGGGAAGAGACTCTAAGCAAAAAATAGCTCTGAAAAATGAACAGTTTGTATGGTTGCTTTAATCTTTAAAGTCTGGTCAGCTAAAAGCAGATGTTTCAAACCGAGATGGAAACTTGCCTGAGGCAAAAAGAATCAGAAAGCACACTTTCTAATCGTTAAGAAAAGGGGAAGTGCGAAGTGCTTTCTAAAATAATGGTGGACATAAGCCAGTCAAAGTTTTGCACTTTACATTCCTTTGATTTCAGTAGAATTCCTGATCAGCTCATTTCATAAAATAAGGGCACAATCCAGAGCAAGTTCAGCCTGCTCTGCCCTAACTGCTCTCTCCTAACTATTCTGTATCCAGAGCAGAAAGTTATGTTGCATCCAAAGAGTCAGGAAGCCTGGGCTGCCCTAACTGGTCCAGAGCATTCTAAGTAATTGACACAAGGGGAGGACTTGTTCCTGAGGAGACACCCCTCAGATCACACTGAACAAGGAACAGCTGTGATGCCTACAGTGGTGACACGATTCTGTGCATCACCTGGTGCGGAAGTCTGTACGTCACCCCTGGGATGCGCACACCCCCCCACCTGGACTGCGCAGTCGCCAAAGTTGGCGCCTGCACAGTTGTTTCTGAAGCCAACTGGCTTCAGAAAGAGTACTGCACAGGCACCATCTCTGACACCTGTGCAGTACTCATTCTGAAGCCATTCGGCTGCCACTCCGCCTCCTGAGTGAGGCCAAATGGCCATGCAGAGGTGCAGACTTCTTCCACTCTAAGGAAGTCTCCTCTGAAGCTGTTTGGCATGCTCAGTGTGTTTCTGCATAGTGCACCTCAGCTGGCCATTCGGACCAGCTCCAAGGACAAGTGGCAGCTTCTGTCTGCTGCTCCGCCTTGGAGCAGGCCTGAATGGGCGTGCTGACAGCTGGGGCCTGCCAAAGGACAGTCAAACTCCTCCAGTGCATCACCCCATACGGAGCGCATCACCGAGTGTGCATCACCCAGTGCAGCCCACACCAGCCACACCAGTCTGGTGATGCCACTGGGTGCCTGCCTTATAAGGAGTCTCTGATGAGATGCCAGTACATTCTGCAGTGAATACAAGGGGCTTCTTGGAGTGGCCTGCTGTATCCTGAGGTTTGTGGGCAGCCGTAGTTGTTTCATATCCTGAGGTTGAGAGGCAGGGGTTGCAGCTAGGCTGGCCAAGAACTCAGATTTTTGGTCAGCACTGCCATTCTTACTCGGGCCTTATCATGGACCCCTATGGGTCTACTCATTACTATACCTGCTCCTGAGGTGGTATATCTCTGAGGAATTGGAAGAGGGCATTTCTGCCTGGAAACAGGCTTTGTATACAGAGTAACTGCTCTGCCCTAGGCAATGCTAAACATGCCCTCAACTTGTCTCTCCTGAGCTGCTTAGCCTATCCCAGTTAGGGCAGAGCAGGTCCACCTTTCTTAGGGCCCCCTATGTTGCCTTGCTCTGCCCTAAGCCTTTTCCAGAGTAACTGGGGTGGAGCATCTTGCAGTTGCTCCACCCTAGTGATAGATAGGGCAACACAAGGGCTCTTATGAGGACAGATTAGTTGCTCTGGATTGTGCTGTAAGTATCTAAGGGCCCGATCTAATCCAACTTTCCTGGGATGATGTAGGTGAAGTGTGGACTGTTCTTTTACTTTGAGAACTCTTCACTGACTTCTCCCTAGTTGCAGTATGCATTGTACTGGCATGGCTGTATTGAAGCTGGAGATCAGATTGGGCCCTAATTCTTTATAACTTGAGGTCTGCATTTAAAAACAGACTATTTGGTTTAAATCATATATAAAATTCACTATCCACCCTGTTTCTACTGTGGATAATAACCTATATGATAAGAAATTACTGCCAATAAATCAAGTGTGAATCACCTCCTTGCAGTGCTTTTTTCTAGAAATAAAGGTGGAAGTATTCACTATGAAGATGATGTATAAATGTGGCGGTACTCACCATGAAGATGGTGATGTCTTCTTGTCTACTGTAGATATGGGGTGATAGCATGTCTACTGGGAGGGTACAGAGGTTACTCACACAGCGGTGCTTGCACTCAGTACCGATGAGTGAACTTGGAATCTATCAGTCTTGAAAGACTATGGTATCGTGCGTGACACTGCATGTGAAGCACAAAGGCCTAGGTGGATTGATATGGAGGACAGACTGTTACCCAAGCAGCAAATCCCCCTTCTCCACGCCACTGAAATAGTCCAATGGAATGGCAGAGCCGATACGATTGGTTCCAGCTGCATCGCAGAACTGGGCTAAGGACAGGAGCTCACCCTGTCTTGTGGGAACCTGGGTCTCAAACCCTGGCCTTCTGGTTTACAGGCACAGTGTCTTAACCACTTGTGCCATCCACAGCCCCTTTACCAATGAGTACCCCCTCAATTGTTTTAATTGTTTTTACTGTATTTATTATTTATGTTTTTAATTGTGTTTTATGTTTCTGCCGCCTTGAGTCGGGCTAGACAGCCTGAGAAAGGCGGGATACAAATTTTTAAAATAAAAAAATGAAAAATAAAATAAAAGACTCCTGACTTCTTGTCCTATCTGTGGGCTAGTCAGGGCTGTTCTATTCAGGTAGCAAGAGGACAATGCAGAGATAATCTGAGGCCTATTAGTTTACGTGGCAATGAAGCTTCAGAGCTGTAGCCAAAGTTAACCTGAGTGGAATAACTAAGAAAAAAGTAAGCCAGGGCTCAACATATGTATTTCAATCAAGCAAGCCCCCTTCTTTTTGGAAAGATCACACCCAATCCTTCTGCAGACAAACATTTTACAATGTTTGGCAGAGGTCTGGTTTAAAAAATATTTTCTAGATAAATTGCCCTTATGTATTCCACTAAAGCAGTGTTTCTCAACCGGTGCTACAGGTACCACCAGTAGTACTTGAGGTGATGTCTGGTGGTACTTGGATTTCTGCTGGACCCCTGGACACCTGCTGCTTATAGGTGAGATCAGGAACATGGCATGAGGAGGCTTGGTTGGGTTGGCAGAGCTCCACAGCATACCTTTCCATCCTGAACCTCTATCCAGTGTTTGTTGTGTCATATCATATTGCCAGTTACTTCCTTTGGTACCTCAAATAGATGGTCTATAATATACGAAGGGCTTTAGAAACTGTACTGAAGAGACCATTTGCAAGTCATTCAAAATGTTATCTCCTGCTTTACTTGATATAACTCCTCAGCCTTTAAATAGCCAGGGATTCAATTACAGATGTGAAATTTCCGTATACTGCATTGTACTACTTCCATATACTACCAAATTTCCATATACATTTCCATATACTACAGTTAAATACTAAACACATTGTGGTGTAAGCTGCAAATGAGGCAAAATGTTTATCCTCCCCCTTCATTTGCTTAATATAGCTTCTGCGTTATGGAAAGAAGAGTAAGGAATTATATTTCCCAAGATCCAATGAAAAGCTTCCCTTATCCCCATGTGCGACTCCGAAAAGCTCCTTACAACAAGCCATTTGCTGCAATCCTAAAGACACTTTCCTGGGAGTAAGACCCATTGAACACAATGAGGCTTACTATTGAGTAGACATGGTTAGGATTGTGCTCGTAGTTTCCTCGCTGTCTCTGAAGTAGTGAGGCAGAGAGCCTTAGAGCGCTATCCTAACCATGTCTACTCAAAAGTCAGCCCCATTGTGTTCAGTGGGTCTTCCAGCAAAGTGTTTTTAGGACGGCAGCCTTAGTATCGAGGTGTGTTGTATGTTAGGGAGCAAACTGTCCCACAGTTGGGGGGACTGTTGAGGAGCTCCTTTGTTAATGGAAGTGCAATAATGTCCTAACTGTCCTTTCTTTCTGCTCCCTTCTTTACATAGAAAACTGAGGGGCTGCTGAATATCACTTGTCTGAGGTGTGGTGTCCTCTGAAGGGTTTTTCTTTCAGTCATTTGTGCGATGGAAATTTTCCTCAAAAAACCGCCTCACAGCCCAATCCTACGCATGTCTACTCAGAAGTAAGTCCCATTGTAGTCAGTGAGGCTTACTCCCTGGTCAAAGTGCATAGGATTGCAGCCTCACAGTTATGGAAAAGGCTGCTGCCTTTTCCAAGCGAGTAAATCAACCTGGGCAAAGGTATATCATTGTTCATATTCATTGGTTGGCTGTTCTAAAATGGCTGATCACTTCCTACTCAAGTTCTGTTTTTTTACTCTGAGGGAAAGAACGACTCAGACGAGGCCTTTAAGGTCTTAAAGGGTGACCGTATGACCGGATTTTTCTGGATTTGTCCTCTTTTTTAGACTTCTGGCCGGGTGTCCTCCAAAAGGGCTTCATTGTCCTCCATTTTGCAATGGTGTGTAGGACCCCGTCATGTCATATGGTGTTAGATTCGTATTGAAGAGCAGAATCCAATGCAAAAATCAGTTTTGTAATATCTCCTTCCTATAAAAAGTTATGGTCAAAAAACTAATAATAAAATATGCATTGAACTCTATGGGAAAGTGAAAGTGCCCAATATTGCGGATTTACTTGTGGGTAAAACCATTGTCTACCAGAAAGGCCAGGCTGAGAGGAATCCAAGACTTTGTCCTCTTTTTTAGGCATCTGGTCACCCTACCTGAAAAAAGAGACTGAGGTATAGACCAATGCTGCAATCCTATCCACACTTTCCTGGGTGTAAGCCCAAGGTGACCATATACCCTCTTTTTCCAGGGTATATCCTCTAATTTGCCTGGAAAAATTATCTTCATTGTCCTCTATTTCCTTGTGAGCAAGCAGCATGTAGCCTTATAATTAATAAATTATATGGAATAAAGTACATGCAATATTTTTAAATTTAATAATAAGTAATCTAGAGCACAATCCTAACCATGTCTACTCAAAAGTAAGCCCCACTGTGTTCAATGGGTCTTACTCCCAGCAAACTGTCTTCAGGATTGCAGTCCTAGTGTTTAAATTGACCACATGAAAGTAATATATGAGTGTTTTTGGCTGCAATCTCAAAGACACTTTCCTGGGAGCGAGACCCACTGAACATAATGGGGCTTTCTTTTGAGTAGACATGGTTATGGTTGTGCTCATAGTCTTATTTTGTCATGTCCTACACTTTTCTTTGGTGTTTTGCATTTTCGGAGGCCTTGTCATCTTTTCCAGTTATGACATCTTGGCTGCAATCCTAAGTGCACTTTCTTGGGAGTAAGATCCATTGAACATAATGGAGCTTCCTTCTGAGTAGACATGATTAAGATTGTGCTCCTTGTCACCCTGAATAAGTCCCGTTGTCTATAATGGGACGTAAGTAGACATGCATATGATTGGGCTCTAAATCTGGTAATTTCTAAAAACTGTGGTTTTGTCACATGGAAGAATGCTGAGATTAAATCCCTACAGTGCAGATATTCATCTTTCTTTCTTTCTTTCTTTCTTTCTTTCTTTCTTTCTTTCTTTCTTTCTTTCTTTCTTTCTTTCTTTCTTCCTTCCTTCCTTCCTTCCTTCCTTCCTTCCTTTCTTCCTTTTTTGCATATAACTAGTGGTCATCCAATATTTCACTTTATTATGATTTCTTAACTTTATTTAATTATCTATGTAAATAAAAAAGAGAGGGTTTGCATCTGTTTGGAGGTTCTATTAGACCTGTGATTTTCAACCTCTGTGCTGTGGCACACTGATGTGCCATGGTTGGTCTGTCGGTGTGCCATGAGGCTCTGGAGAGGGTTATAGTAGGGCATTTTGGTGATTTGAACCCTCTACCACCAGCGTGGTGTGCTTTAGTCGAACAAATGATGGTATGCCTTGACCATTTTAGTGTCTTATCTGTGTGCTATGAGATGAAAAAGTTTGAAAATCACTGTTTAGACAAAGCCCCATTTATGGAACAGGCAGTTTTTTCTTATCTCTCCTCACTACACTGTCCTGTGCTCCTCAAATACTATGAAGTTTTTTATACTATTAGGAAGTTTTCTAGGCTGTGAATAGATTCCTGGAAACAGAGTACAATATAAAAACAACGGGAGATGTGTTTCCAGTCTGTTTGTACTGATGCATTAGGTTGTTGCCTGCTAACTGATTGATCCCTGCTGCTTTTGCTCCCCCTACATAGCTGTGGTGGAAGGTGATGAGAGAAGATATTTATCCTTGTTGATGTTGTCTAAGATAGATTGACTTGCCTATTTCTTTTCACAAAATATTTCCTGGCATCTAGCGGATGGTCCCTTGCGAACCAGAATACATTACTTTCAATAGCCCAGTGTTAGCCACAGATTCTGTTGCTCAGTGTAGCAACACATTTTTTACCAGTCTTATGGATATTAATGTTTTGTGTAATATTGTAAAAATTCCATTTAAGAATAAGTAAAATGTTGCAAACAGTCTTATAGGAAGCAGTGTTAAAGCAGGAATTGTACTCCTTTTCACTATGATTTATTTTATATTTTTCCAGTTTATTGAACATTAGCATCTCCCTGTGAAACAATGACGGACTCTGCCCCTTTTTTGGATAGTTTGTTTTTTGAAGGACCAGATGCAATGCCAAAGTAAGTTATCCTCCTGATCTAAAGAATAATACTTGCTGTGTAAAGCAGGCCTCCATCAGTCTTGAAAGACTATGGTATCGTGCTCTGCGCTGCACACGCTGCATGCAAAGCACGAAAGCCTGGGTTGGATTTGTTATGGAGGATAGGCTGTTACCCAAGCAGGAAATCCCCCCTCTCTACGCCACTGAATTAGTCCAATGGAAAGGCAGAGCCAATACAATTGGATCCAGCTGGCGTCGCAAAGCTGGGCTAAGGACAGCTCACCCTGTCTTGTGGGGCCGACCCGGGTCTTGAACCCTGGCCTCTTGGTTAACAGGCACAGCATCTTAACCGCTTGTGCCACCCACAAGTAGATTTACTATTTGATTCATTTATGGACCAGTCTGATGGTGCCATGCCTAATGCACAGGCATTAACTTTATGAAGCAATCAGTGCCAAATATAGCGCTTTAACAGTGTGTCACTGACAGTGCAATCCTAAGCATATCTACTCAGAAGCAAGTCCCACTGTGTTCAATAGGACTTACTCCCAGGAAAGTGTGGTTAGGATTGCAGCCTTGGTGTGCTGGTGGGAATGTTGGTAAAGGGCCTGAGTCTTTCTACGTGGTATCGCATCTCCTGCTTCTAGCTGAAATAGGAAAGTCAGTGGAAGAGGCAGGGAGGGAGAAATGGGGGTAGGGTAAAGTGAAACAAGGGAGGAGGCAGAAATCAGTGGAATTGGCCATGGTGGTGATGAGACTGGCAGTGCTGATGCCACTGATATCCAGTGCCATTTTGGTGTGGCTGTATCAACAGGGAGGAGGGGGAAGAATGAACAAGCTTAAGCTCTTAGGTTCTATAATGACTTGCTGCTTATTCAAATAAAAAAAGATTTTCACCGTCCATCTATAAAAACTTATCTCTTTAAAAATTTTATATTTACCAAGATATTTTAGTATTTTAGAAATAATTGGGGTCTTCTTTATTCACCCATCATAGAATTGCATAAATTGCAGGCCCTTGAATATTTGCGGCAATAATAATTAGAGTAGTAGTTTATTTTGTATATGAATTATTGTTCAATTTTTTGTTGTAATACATAGTTCCATACCAAAAGATTTCAAGTTGCAGTCAGACATAAGTAGGGGAACTAAAGCCATTAGACAAAAATTTAGTATATGTTGTCAATTGTACAAGATTATGCCCCAGATAGCAATACTTCTCAGAATTATTGGAAACCATAGTCATACAACTGAGCCCTGTTGCATACCAAATTAGTGTTGAGTAGAAGCAGGTTAATATAATCCTTATATTTTAAATCTGACACCCCATTTTAGAAGTGTCATTTTTAAAAAGGATAATTTAGAGGTGACACAACAGTCAATATGTTACCCTGTGGTTTATCATTAATTTGGTAGACAGCACTTAATTTTTTTCATGTTAATATGTTGGAAACAGACATCTAGAAAATGAAGAGCCAACAAACTGGTATCTTGCACCTGTTCCGTCTGTTTTTGACATTCCACCTACGCAAGAGCTACAAATGGAAATGGAAAAAAGAAAACAACAAGGTAAAATGTTTGCTGTTTAGTTCTAATGTGAAAAAGTATGGTTCTTTAAAAAAAATAGTATGGAATTGCCAGCTTCAAGTATCTCAGAAACTATTCTTATAAGCTCCATTCAAATACATATTTAAAATACATCTACTATCTCAATTAATTTTCTCTAGGGAAGCACAATAAAATCATGACAGCACTAATATGATTTCTATGAAATTGACAGAAAACTGATAGGCCTTATTCATATTGTTTCATCATTTTGTTGCTTGATATACAAAAAATACCATGTCATGTTGCTCAACCTGCTGATGGATCAAATCCTAAATTGTCTTTTCAAAGTTCCTCTGGTCTGATGGCATCACTCCTGTGCTCAACCATCTGTATCAGTTGCTAAAATGTTTCTGGGTCTAGCTCAAGGTGTGGATTGTAACTTTTAAAGCCCTATATGAACCTGGATGCTTGAAAAAAAACTGCTGTTCATGATTGCCTGTGATCTTTGACCACAAGTCTGTTCAGAAGTAAACCCCATTATATTAAGTTGGGCTTTCTCCCAGGAAAGTGCATATATTGCAGCTTCATTGTCATCTCAGGTCTTACTTTGAGTCCTGCCTCTCACTAAGACATGACTGGTAAAAACAAAGGACAGATCTTTTATGGTATTATCAGCACAATCCAGAGTAACTACGGGACCTCTTGCATCGATGTAAGAGGCACTTACTCTGGATTGCTCTGCATTTCCCATAGGTAGCACCATTACTACGTTGATGTAAGAGGTCCCATAGTTATTCTGGATTAAAGTTGGCCAAACTGGGAGATCCAAAATGGCCAGTCATCAGTCATCTTCAAACATTTGGCCGAGACTCATTTATTTCAGTGGGCTACCTATTTGTTTAATTTCTGCTGATTTATTATCTTTGGCCTATATCCTAAAGAGAAATTAAGCCGTTTGCTCCAGGGCAGTTAAGATGACTTTCCATAAGATAACACTAGAGGGTGATGTAACTATGTGGACCCATAACTGCTATGAATTTTGCCCTTTGTCTTTTATGTTACTTTAAATGGTTCTGTACATTTTAGAAAAGATGGTGTTTTTATGTCTATGATCAATTGTTTTACAATAGTCATAAGCTATCCACAGGAACAGAAGGATTGTATATACAATTTTTAAAAAACAATCCCCTCAAATGCATGTGTTTTATTAAATATTTTAACAAGCAGATTGGACAGCAGTTAAATTTGGGGAAGTAGATAGAAACCATTTGCAGGCGAGTGACCTGGGTCTGGTTTTAACACTACTTTATGACCTTGATAAGTATGAAAACAGAGCTTGTCAAATGTCTTGTAGAAAGTCTTCAGAAATTAATTAATTTTCCAGAAGAAGACGGTGATGAAAGCGTCTATTCAAAATTCAAGAAAAGGTAGGGGTGTTTTTTTAAGCCAATTATAATAATTCATCAAATATCAGAACCATATTATTTTAGATACATTTGTCAAAAACTGAGCTTTTGATCTTTGAAATGAAAGTGCTTAATAGGGCTCCAGGCGGTTGTGTTAATATTCTTTTGAATGTAAGAAAAAAACTGGAATACTTCCTCTTGGCAATGTTTTAATACAGTAATTAGATTTGCTCTAGGCACAACTTTTTTTTTGCAAAGATTTAAACACAGGGTTTAGTTTATTACTTTAGTTAAGAGGCTTACTATCACATTCTCTCTTAGAAACCTGAGAAAGACCTAGTTCGGTGACATCTTATAGAGAAACTGTAATTTTTTTTTACTTTCAGCTGTCACATGCATACAATCCAGCTCCTGTAAAAACCTGTCATAATAATATTTCCATAGCTTGAATGGAATAGAAATTTTGCCTCTGCCTCTAGAAAAGTTCTAGCTCAGTTCTCATCCCACTATACTAGTTTTTTGCTTGCAGAGAACATTTTACATAAAAGAGTTTTCAAATTGTGATTTCCTTTGTGCTGTATGTGTAGACTATGCCTAAAATCTTTTTAATATTGAAGTTTGTAATGTCAAACTTGAAAACCAACTAAATAATAATGAATATTCAGCCGAGTCCAGGGATGTATAAATTTTTAAAATGCATATTAGCCAGTGAGTTTTTTTCTCATTAAGTACACTGGTCACAAATAATGAAAGTGAAAAACAGAGTTTTTCAGTTCTTCTTACCTGGTGCAGGTCCAGATACAATATATTACATGACACTCCTTGGAATATGTAGCCAGATCAATATGAATGACTTTGGGCCCAGTCCTTCCCTTGCTAACTCATGATGGCAAGCCTTTTGCAACAGTACTGACTGCTGTAAAACAGTCAATGTCTGTCACAAAAAGTGCTCTGACAGCATGCATGTTAGCGCATTGCAAAATCCAAAATCACAGCAAGTTCATCTTCCTATGATCTACATTGCTTCTTTGCTTTGAGAAGGTTATACTATATACCATGAATATAACTAATTTTGGATACACTCACCTAATTCAAATGTGTTTAATGTGTTTCATTTTGAACTACTTTTGAAACAGGAAATTATTCTGTCCAAATTCACAAAAGTTGAACTCTGCCTACCAGTAGATGAGTAAACTTCCCATTCTTGTTTCCTTCCAGGACTACAAAAACAAGATGTGTTTTTCCAAACATGTAACAGATTGTCATGACAGTCTGTGTCTACCTATCTTTAGTTTGGTGGGTCAAATTAGGCAAGCTTGATTGAAGTACAGTAATAGGATATTTTTTGGCACGTGTTGGAGTCAGCAATATAAATAATAGCATATAATTATCATGTAAGTCAATGTATCTGTGCATAATACAGAAATATCCTTTTGCATTTTTACAGCTTATTTAAACCAACTGATTATACATGTGCAAATATAGGCTGCAAGGACAGCATTAATGCCATGGAAGAAATGGACATACATTGTAATACTACTACTAATAAAGAAGTGAAAAAAGGAGACCTATGGCAAAGTAATATGCAGATAGCTCAACATGCAGACTTTAATCTGTTTAATGTAAATGATATTTTTTCTGCCTCAGCAAGAGGAGAAAGAATTGAAGAAGTGCAGGCATCTCCTTGTGTTTCAAAGATTTCTAGCGTGGAAGGTAAATTTCAAGTATTCTCTGCAATTTTCCCTTATAAAAGTTATTTACAGTACAGGCTTCATGCAATATCTGTAAGTAGTGTATATTCATGAACCAAACTGTAGATGGAGCCAGGAAATACACAATAGTTAAGCCTGTTTGAGTAATGTGAAGTTAGTGTTCATGTAGAAGGTCAGAAGCAAATTAGAAAAAAGATAGTCACAGAAAAGTACACATAAGCCAGGGACAACACAAGTAATTATAATGGTATGGATTAAATGTAAGTCTCAAAGAACATAGATTGCTCTATGCTATTTTGAAAGCCAACATGGGTGGCTTATGCACTTATGCAAAAGAAAGTTATGCACTTCATATCTTCCATCACCTTAATATTTCACAAATTACCTTTTCTCTCCCATTTCACACCGATATTAAACTGGAAGGTCTCTGGATAGTGTGAAGATGGTAAAAAAATCTCACAGGAACAGGGGAATTTAAAGCATTATATAATGCTAACTTAGGATGGGGAACATGTGTGGTTAGTGCCTCCAAAGAGAATTTTTCATTAACTACAAGATAAAAGCTACAAGGTAGGAGCACTGCACTTGCACTGTGGAGTAAGGGCCCAACCCTATCTTATTTTCCAACACTGATGCAGCCGGAGTGTGGTACCAAAAATGGAATGGGTTGGTATGGTGAGTTTGGCATATCCCTGTGCACTGGTCTAAACCCTTCCCTCTGAGCAGTGGGGCAGAAGAGTCTTACAGCACTTTTGTGATACCTCTAGGTCAGCAAAGAATTTATACCAGCTTAACTGGAGGTTAGGATTGCAGCCATAGACTTCAAAACAGTTCAGGCCAACAGGCTACCCATATAGTTTTTTTAGACTACTACATCTTTCACTCCAACTCAAAACACTTGATCTGGTTATCTACCTCATAACCAGAGGTATTACATATTACATCATAACTAGTGACAAAAAAGGTAGCGAGCTAGTACATAGTGATAACTACATCCCATCCTCAGCTTGTCTGCTGATATAAGCCTTGTAATTGACTCACAAGGTCGATAATATTTCCAGAAAACAGTATCATTTATATATATATATATATATATATATATATATATATATATATATATATATATATATATATATATATATATATTCCCCTTTTCAAGTGATAAAGCGTTGCTTTATCAAGTGATATTTGATATTTCAAGTGATATTTGGTTGCTTTTAAGGTTATTAATATGAAAGATAATGGCTAAAAAGAAATATTCGTTTTCTAGACACAACTGGAAAAGATTTGATGTTTCTGAGGTCTGTGATTGAAATCCGTATCCTTTTATATAAAGCAAGAATTTTTTTGTTATTTATATAGAACAAGAAAATTTTTAGTATCTTTTCTTAGTTCCATTATCTGGAATGTAGTTCTCTGTAAAAGGTATAAGGTTGGGCATCCCTTATCCAGAATTCTAAAATACAGATTGTTCTGCAATACAGAACTTTTTTGAACGCCAACATAGAATCATAGAATCCTAGAGTTGGATTCTAAATGATTATAAAAAATTATTATAAAAAAAATTGCCTAAAGAAGGGAAAGCTTTTTCTGTTCCTCAGGGTAGGGCTTCAGCATCCACAAAAGGTCTACTCAAATCTAGGCTACCTCTGGAAGTGGCCTGCATCTGAGCAGATGAGAGCAGCCATAGGCTGCTTATTCAATAGGTCTGTGTTAGGAACATGCACAGCAGAAAGTGCCACTCTTGGCATAGCAACCTTTGGTGTTTTTTCTGTTGAAAATCCACTCAGGATGGGGTAAAGAATCTCTTGAACAGGACTGCAGAATTAAGAGGAGGTGCCTCCTCATGCTTGACTAGGAATACTGCATTCACTTGAATCTAATATGCCATCAAATCTAATGTGCACCCTATATTTATAATAAAAATACCATATTTACTCAAATCTAACTAACCACTGAATCTAATGCACACCCTGATTTTGGAGACTGAATTTGACTGAAAAAGGTGAGCATTATATTTGAGTAAATACAAAACTTTGCATTCATGGAAGGATTTGATTAGGAGGTCTTTGCAAAATGTTTGGGTTTTTTATTTGTGGCATCAACATTTCTGGAAATTTAACCTTTCTAAACTTGGAACTAGTAAAATATCTTAAGCCATTTCTGCCCAACATTGCTTATACAACACACAAGCAGGCCTCCGTCAGTTTTGAAAGACTATGGTATTGTGCTCGGCGCTGCATACGCTGCATGCGAAGCACAAAAGCCTGGGTTGGATTGTTATGGAGAATAGGCTGTTACCCAAGCAGCAAATCCCCCCTCTCCACGCCACTGAATTAGTCCAGTGGAAAGGCAGAGCTGATACGATTGGATCCAGCTGGCGTCGCAGAGCTGGGCTAAGGACAGGAGCTCACCCTGTCTTGTGGGGCCGACCCGGGTCTCGAACCCTGGCCTGCTGGTTAACAGGCACAGCGTCTTAACCGCTTGCGCCACTCACAGCCCTACATACATGCTTGAAATATGAAAAAATGCTGGGCTGGGAAGAAATAGGTTAAATGCACATAAAGTATTTGAATGTAAACATTACAGTTGGGCAGCTGAAATCTGCATGATTCCTCCACTGGCAGAATGTATGTTCTGTCTTCAGAGCTGGCAGAATCTAATGGAAGTGCCTGGATCCCATTGGAGGTTGTGCAACAATGTAGTCTGGCATCACCTAGCAGCATCACCACCTGAGCAGAGCTTCCCTATACATGGCCTGCCTGCCAGGGCAATTTCCACTGATGAAAGCTGAGGTGGTGATGGACAGAGCAGGGAAGGGAGGGATAGTAATGAGTTTCTGGACAAGGAGGGAGACAGAAGGGCAAGGATGTGATCAAATCCTATCCCATGTATTTTCCTCCGCTTTTACATGATTTGGTCCTGCGCCAGCAAAATAGCTGATGCATGACTGAGGAGTAGTTCCATAAGGACTATAGGAGCTTTCATCAGGGAAGTGAACAAAAGTTCACATTACCAAGGAGTTCTCTAACTCCCACATAGGTTGTAGCATTGCCTTCATGGTATGCATACACTGGCAAGGAGTGGGCTGTAAGTTGGAATGAGCTGTTATGTTTTATCCACTAAAATTGTTTGACTCCTTAAAATAATTTTAAGCTACTCAATTTAGAAGTATTTTCAGTGAATTCCCATATTTTAATTATATTCAGTCAAAAGCTCTGGATGATGTAAGTATGATCTAGTTTTTAACAATGGGGCACAATCCTTACCAGTTTAGGCTGACATAACTCACCGGGCATAACTTTCCATGGTGGTGTGGGGAGGTCGGTGAATTCCCCCCCAGAGTGTGACAGAAAGCACTTAAGGCACTTCTGTGGCACCCTTAGGTCAGCTTGGAGGTTACAATTGCAGCCTTACCCTACAATCCAGAGTAACTATGGGAGCATGTAAGAGAGACATTACGTGGACCCGTAGTTACTGCACCACCTAGTGAAAATCTATGGGAAATTCATACTGCAATCCAGAGCAAATTGTTCTTACACCGGAGCAAGGGCTCCCCGTAGTTACTCTGGATTGTGCCCATAATTTTAAATTGTTCTTACATTTATAGAAATGTCTGTAGAAATGTTATTTTGTTGCCAAGTTCATTACAGTAACTTATCAGCGTCTGATCCCCTAGCACGTAAGACTCTTCCTATTTAGCAGCATATTTGGAGGTATTCTATTTTGCTGCTTGCCTCTTGTTGCAGAAGTACAGAGTTATTTGTTTAGTGTTTGATTCTTTGGCTTGCTGAATTAGAAAATGAACAAGTTCTTAAGGTAGAAATACAAATAATCTGTGCCTACTCTGCAAACATGCTATTCATTGTGCATGCCGTGAGCTGATTGGCCATCTGAAATATTTAGGGCTGATGTGCCAAAATCACTGCATTCTTTATAATGTCTGCAACATCAGACCATTAAATAGATTGACTTTATTAGAAAGAAAGCTTTTTGAAATGTGATCTTTAGAAATGAACCAGCATTAATTTAATGTTCTTCATAATATCAAAATTTGTCGGAAGTTTACAACCCAATCCCACAGGACTACCGTTGGGGCACCTCTGCAGCTAAATGTTGCCAATGTGGTGTAAAGTAGGTTTATAGTCTCCAGAGCTTCCACTTGGTGCTGCGCCAGCACCAGTCCTTCACTGGTTCCATGTGGCTTGATGGTCATTCTGACCACCAGGTGGAGGAGACATTAATTGGAGCATGGAGGGAGATAGGGAGGAGGCATTCTGGGACAGGGGGAGGAGAGGGAGGAGGTGTTGTGGGGGAGAGAGTGGGGCAGGAGGGGGTGGGATTGGTGGAGCTCAATTCCACTAGATCCTGAGCCTCTGTGTAGTGCCTCCAGTGTGAAATGGAAGTTCATGATTCTGCGCAAGCTCCAGAGCTGCTGCAGAATTGGGTACAGGTATTATACATAGATTTTTTTATATATGGATTTAACTCAATATGAATGGCCACTGCAAATCACAGTTTAAAAAACTGCTTTTCTACTGTTGTAGAGAGATGATCATACAAGCAATCTTTCCCCTTTTCAATCCCCTCCAGATATGGAGGTGCTACCTTATTCAGTTAGGTACAATAGAGGGGCAAGAAACCTGGAAGTGGGTCTTCTATTTTTCCATTGTTTTCTTTATACATGGATTTTTATTATCCAGGGGAGGTTCCGGAATGGAAGACTAGTGGATAACAAGGGACACCTTTCTTCCCTCTCTTGGGAAGTAGGCAGTGGTGGGCTCCAGCAGGTTCTCACCTAATCGATAGAACTGGTTGTTAACGAGAGATAGGACATATAAAGTTTAAAAATAGCCATTAAAAGTGGCAGCCAGATGGGCATAGAACCGGTTGTTAATTTCTTTGAATCCCATCACTGGAGGTAGGGGACAAACGTCCCCTTGTCCTGAGGAGCTGCTGGTAGTAGCCTACAGTTCTCAAGGTACCAAGGCAGCCATTGTATGACTGCGGTAGTCCTGGCGCTGCAGACAGCATAGGATTGGGCTGTGTGTACTCAACCTATCCTCTCTTTTTTGGATAAGTAAAATTTGCTACAGAATGATGACTTTGAAACTCCTCTAAAGTGTTGCTGAAGAACCGAACTTGTGGTATATTTTTAATGATAGACTACTGGCACTCCCCATCATTTTTATGTTTGCTGCTGCCCCCTGAGACTTAAGAATAGGTTTTGTGTTGGCAACTACTGCATGCTTTGCTCCATAAGAGCTTTAGCTGTACCATATATCTTTTGTAATGTACTCAGTGTCAGATACCAAGGGGGAAAAATCTAGTTTCTGTTTTACCTTTTTTGCCCTTGTATAAAGTTAAAGTTCACACCCAGTAAAAACACATTTAGTTTTAAAAAATTGAGCAGTATCATATCATCTGTGATTCAGTAGGTTTATATAGCAATACACTGATAATAAAAAATGTCATGTGTAAATATTACCAGTCATATTCGTCAGAATAGATGCACCTGTCTACTTATTATTTGTTGTTTTTTCCCAGCTCCTTTACACAGACAGAAATTTTGTGATCTGCGCACCTACTGGTTCTGGAAAAACTGTAATGTTTGAGCTTGCAATTACAAGATTATTAATCAAGGTGCCAATGCCTTGGTTGAATATTAAAATTGTCTATTGTAAGTATCCAACTCTTTTGAAGAGCTAATTGTTATTATGTAACTATCTTATTTTAACTACAGTACCTCGTTGACTTTCATGATTGCTTCCAATGTAGGCCTGTGATCGCAACAAACTCGGCACGAGTTTACTGAATATAGGGTGCAATCCTATCTATGTTTTCTCAGAAGGAAACCCCATTGTATTCAATAGATCTTACTCCCAGGAAAGTGTACTTAGGATTGCAGCCATCTTCTAATCTGTTTTGAGGCAAAACACATTATTCTCAATACATTCTTCCTTTCTGTTTCTCATGTTGTGATAGACCCCACAGACTGCTGGCTTCTTTCCACCAACTTTGTCTTGTCTTATCAGTGTCAGTAGGACATACCTTCTGCTTCTGTTTATGTGCAAAGCTCCCCACCATCCTCTATTGGTTTCCCAGGTCTTCCCTTCACCTTTTTGTCTCTCGGGGAGAAATTTGTTTTAAGCATTTGTTTTAACTGGCAGACACACTTTTAGAAATACATGCATTGCCAGTGCAATATAATGGGTAGTTCAACCCTCAGCCAAAATGCTGGTCAAGGAAATCTGATAAAATTGCCATGTTTAAAAATGGCCATGCAGGATACACATAAAAATAAATATTCATATCACAATGGAATAATCAATGGAATTATTTAAGGATAATGCTTTTAATTCAATATTTTATTATTACTATTAAGCTGTGGGAAACAGTTATGAGAGTTTTTGTCTGATGAACAGATCATTGTAGAAATGTATTTGGAGATCATGTTTTTCCAGTTTTTGCTACTTCTCTATTATTTTTAGTGGCACCAATAAAAGCTCTCTGCAGTCAGCGTTTTGATGACTGGAAAGAAAAATTTGGACCCATTGGACTCATTTGTAAGGAACTAACAGGAGATACAGCCATGGATGACTTATTTGAAATTCAACATGCTCACATTATTTTGACTACACCAGTAGGTTTCAAAACATGCACAATTTGCTGTTGGGTTTGCTATTTTTTTTAAAAAAAAAGATATTGTAGTTAATATATATTTAAAAGAAATTTCATACAGCTGTTGTACTGTTATGTAATTTCTTCAAATTTCCTGTTACGTAATTTCTTAAAATTTCATATTTCGTCCATTCTATTTTTCCCAATCATATCTTTTATTTGTATCAATCACATGTATAAAAAGTTATCTGAGTAGTCCCATTGAGGTGCTTACTGCACAACATGGGTAAGAGGAAACATAACCTTTTACTCTGAGTTGCACAGGATTTACTTCCTACCCTGCACTGGATACTGTGCAGGCTTGCCAGCCTGCCTTTTCCAGGGCAGGATAGGATTGGGCTGCCGGTTTTTTCCAGTGCAATCCTATACATGTTTAGTCAGAAGTAGGTTCCATTCTGTTCAATGGGGCTTACTTCCAGGTGAGTATAGAGTTGGAACTTTGGCTTATTTTTAAATTGTTCTAGTTTTTTGTTGTATTCTTTTATGTTGAATTTGTTTTTATTCCCTGAAACCCCAGAGGGGCTTTATTGTTATATCCTGAGGTTGTTGTTACACCCCAAGGGCTTCTGTGAGGACAAAAAGGTAGAGTAAAAATATCCAAATAAATTAATAAATATTTTTGATCTGTCATTTGCATTAAAATGTCACCAGCAAGGTATAGGAATCAGTTTAAAAAAGTGGTTTTTTCCTCAGCATTGCAATGATCGTACATTTATGGAGGTGCAAGAGTAATAACACAGATATATATCACCAGACTATATTCTCACAAAAGCCATTAAAAATGTTGAAGGATAGTAGTGATGGAGTACTCCAATAAAGTTACTAATGAATAATAAACTCTCTGTTTCTCTTTTTTCTGTTAGGAAAAGTGGGATAGCATGACTAGAAAATGGAGAGATAACATATTAGTTCAACTAGTGAGATTGATTCTCATTGATGAGGTATAGCAATAAGACACTATTCAAAACAGAAGATGCCATATGAAGAGCATGTTTGACATAGTATTTAATCTATATCTTTTATTTCACTCTATAGGTACACATTGTGAAAGATGAGAATCGAGGTGCTACTCTTGAAGTTGTAGTCAGCCGGATGAAAACTGTTCAGTCTTCCCTTTCATGGCGCCATGAAAATCCTATCTCAGTACCCCCCATGAGATTTGTTGCAGTTTCTGCAACAATCCCAAATGCAGAAGATGTAAGGAAAGTTAATATGAGCTATTTCCACAGTTCAAAAAGTTGTGTGCTTCTTTTACTGTTCAAAAGCCTGTAATCATACTGGTTGATTCTTGGCATTCATGAAGGTTCCAGTCCAGGAACCGGTATGGATACTGATTAAAAGCAATTGAAAAAAAGATACTAATTAAAAGGAATTAAAAGATAAATATTCCTTTAGACAGCATTTTAAAACAAAGCCTGCTTAACATGGTAATGTGGCAGGCAGGCAATCATACAACCAGACCCTCTCTGTCTTCAGAACATAGATGAGCTTTCTGCAGGGAGATAGACCCCTTCTCCTGAGCGTGAAAGAATGCAAATGATATAGATTTCTCTCAGCATGCAAGGTTTAAACAATGAAGTTTAGGCTGCAATCCTGAAGACACTTTTGTGGGGGTAAGACCCATTGAACACAATGGGCCTTACTTTTGAGTAGACATGATTAGGATTGTACTCTTAGAAGAACTTTGTTTCCACTGAGAGGCAAATCCCTTCTTCATCCCCTTCTGCTGCAATGAAAGTAGGCAAAATAATAATCACTTTCTATTATTATACTTTATATTATACTTTCTGAGTGCTCTTTGGGGAGAAAGGCAGAGTATAAAATCTAATAAATAAAATAATAGCTTTGCATTCTGACATGTTCTTTAGAGGGAAGAGAAGGGGATGTCTCTGAGTTGATGCCAGGGCATTATATCGCTTCTGGTTGTGACATCACTTCTAGGGCAACATTTTGAGCTTTGCACTGGGGGCTACCCAATTATTAGCTGTGGTAATAGCTGGAAGTTGGTGTCAGCTAATGAAGGAGATGCAGGATAGGAGAAGGCAAAGACAGGCAAGAGAAAGGAGCCAACAAAGGGAACAGATGTGATGCAGAGGAAAAGCATGACCAAAGGGGGATAGAAGAAGCATAGAGAGAGAGAAAGACTAAAGTGAGGAGGTGACAGAAGGAGGCATGAAAGAGAGACAACTGGGATGATAAAGAGAATGGGGGTAAAATATAGAGACTAGAAGGGGATCAAGAAGAGACACCAGGACAGGGATGAGGAGAAAGCTGTTCAGGGCAAGACCATGACCAGGTTAAACCCTGAGAGGAAAACTGCTTTTTAAAGAGGATTTCAGTCAATGGGAGTATGTTTCCTCTATCCACAAAGCCTGGTCTAAATCTGAAGAGCCTTTGGCAAGGAGGTACCACCTCAACTATATGACTCATGACTATAAACTACTAACTTATGGACTGTAAACTACTATAGACCTACCAGTCCTTCCCGGATAAGCCCTCTTATCTGGTTGAACCAGCCTCCCCTAAGAAGGAGAGGGAAGCAGTAGGTGCAGTTTTGTAAACTGGTAAACAAAAACCACCAAGGGAGGAGGGGAGAATGTTTTTCAGGGATGGGCCTGTTTGGAAAATATGTCCCCCTCCTTTGCTGTTCTGGCTCAGCACTAGGCAACGCTGGGCTAAAAATACCAATCGTAAATTTCCCTCATGATCATATGTGAGTAAACTCTCAGTCAGAGGGAAATGTTTATAATACAGTCTGCAGGACAATATGTAATCTAAACTACAGTACAAATGCCAGGTTAGTAGTTTATTGTCATAAGGGAGAGAATCACATTAAATCACAGATACTGTGAACCTAAAGGAGTTCCCGTGGCATAAGTGCAGTTTTATGAGCACGTAGTTTCTGGATTTCAACTCAAAACCCAGTTTTCCAGCGTCAAGCATAACATGCTTTCTTTTCTCTTTAAAGATTGCAGAATGGCTTTCAAATGGCAAGAGGTCTGCTGTATGTCTGAAAATAGATGAAAGACACCGACCAGTGAAACTTCGCAAAATAGTGCTTGGATTTCCCTGCAGTAGTAATCAAACGGAATTCAAATTTGACTTAACACTTAACTACAAAGTGGCTAGTGTTATTCAAACGTATTCTGAACAAAAGCCAGCCCTTGTGGTATTTCTTGTGACTTTCCCCTTGTGATTTTAGCTTTCTTGAATATAGTTCAGCATTATTAGTACAAACAGTGAATTTTCTTATTTACAGTTCTGTGCCACAAGGAAAGGAGTACAGCAGGCAGCGTCTGTCCTAGCAAAAGATGCTAAATTTATTATGAGTATAGAACAAAAACAAAGGTATCTTTTTGAAGATAGACCTTTTTCTGAGTTAAAGTCTCCCTATGTTAAATGAAATATTAGCAATAGTTGTTAGTTCTGTACCATGGCTAGAGGTGGATGAACATCTTTTTACTTTCCCCTGGATTTTGGTATTTTCCAAAGTTAGAAGTGTAGAAAGCAGTGTTATGTGTTTTTATTTTGTAATAAAATTTTATTTTATTTTTGTAATTTTAATTGAAAATTTAAGTAGTAATCTTCATATAAGTTTTCCTGGTGACTGTTGGAGATTATGGGCTGATATGGAGGACAGTCCTAACTGAGGCTGCAATCCAGAGTAACTACAGGACCTTTTACACTGACGTAATTACGGTGCCACCTATGGGAAACCTATGGGAAATGCATAGAGCAATCCAGAGTAAGTGCCCCTTACGTCTTCCCGTAGTTACTCTGGATTGTAGGGCATGAAAATCAAAAGTTTGATCTGCTGTTCGGCATGAACCATATATATTCTGGACTTGTCCACTTTGCGCCATAGAGTTGTCAGCAAATGAGATGTGGGTGTTGAGTAATCCTACTGTTTTTGTTCAGTCTGCATAAAATTATAAGTTATCAAAATTCATAAAAGCTGTTTTCCATGAACTGAAAACATAAGAACATAAGAGCTTTCACTGGATCAGGCCAAAGGCCCATTTATTCCAGCTTCCTGTATCACACAGCGGCCCACTAGATGCCTCAGGGAGCATGTAAAAGACCTGCATCCAGGTGCCTTCCTTTCTGGCATTTTGAGGTTGTCCACCTCTACACACCCCTCATGGATTGTAACCCATGATCATCCTTTCCTTTAGGAATTTGTCCAAACCCTTCTTAAGGGCATTGAAGATAGATGCCATCACCACATCCTTACTTTTCAACAAACTTTGTTCTATAAGATCACCAGCTTTGGTTAATCTCAGACTCCACTCTAGATAGACCAACATGTTTTTGTAAATAATGGTATTTATTGCACTAGTAATGTGCACAGAACCAGAGCACAGCATCTGTATGTATATTATATTTTTGCAATGTGTTTGGTATCTCATTAATTCTACCATTTTGATTTTTCCTCTTTTTTTGAAGATTACAAAAGTTTGCAAATTCTATACATGAAGCCAGACTGAGGGGTACGTAGGGTTAAGCCAACTGGAGAAAATATAGAATAGTGTATTTGTGGTAAGAAAATCTGGTAATGTTTGGATTCTAAATTTCATTTGTAGATTTCTTGATCTGTGGAGTGGCTTATCATCATGCTGGCATGGAGATGTCTGATAGAAAAACAATTGAAACAGCATTTAATATGGGAGACATACCAGTTCTTTGTAAGTATAAACATTTGATAGTCACAACCCATGTTACCACGTTGATACTTCTGTTTGTAAAAATGATATTTTTATTTGTGAAAAGCCCAATACATTATTATTCTGACATTCCTTTTTTAAGAAACACTGATAATAATGAACAGTTTCATAGTCTTTGAATTTTCTTTTAACCTGTTCTGGTGCCTCTTCTGCCCTTTGTTCAGCCTCCTTGATGCTTGGGCTGTTTCCTTGGTCTTTCTACAGCTGTCCTTCTCATTCTTTAGAACAGATTTCCTGATGCTGACTCAAACATTTTGACATATGATTGAGCCAGTGATGGGCCCAGCCTAGCCCAAGAACCGGTTCCCAGGAAGTGGGTGGGGCCAGGCTGGGTCAGGGGGCATGGCCAGGGTAAGGGGCCAGGGCCGGGGAGAATTTAAAGGGGAAATTTTTTTTTTAATCTAAATTTTTTTTAAAAAAAATTAAGTTTTTGTTAGTGCCCCCCAGCAACCTTAACCACACTTTCCTGGGAGTAAGCCCCATTGACTGTCATGGGACTTACTTCAGAGTAGTCATCCTAGGATTGGGCTCTCAGGCTGCAGTGCCAGCCACAGTTTCCTGGGAGTAAGTCCCATTGACTGTCATGGGACTTACTTCTGAATAGACCTGCACAGGATGGGGCTCTGAGGCTGAAATCATCCCCTCACTGCCCTGGGAGTAAGCCCCATTGACGGTAATGGTGCTTACTTCTGAGTAGACATGCATAGGATGGGGCTGTCAGGCTGAAATCATCCCCTCACTGGCCTGGGAGTAAGCCCCATTGACGATCATGGTGCTTACTTCTGAGTAGACATGCATAGAATGGGCTGTGACTGTGAGGCTGCAGTCCCAGCCACACTCGCTGGAGCGGCAGGGGCAGCCAGCTGGCACTTTTAAATTTGCCGTCCAGCCCCACAAGCCCCAGCGGCAGGGGAAAGGACCTGGCAGGCTGCACCCTTTAACTTCCGAACCAGTCCCCTAGTAATCGCCCCCCCCCCACCGCCGTTGCTACCAGATTGCCACCGCCAGGAAATTTTAACAACCGGTTCTATAGAGTAGGTGCGAACCTACTGGTGCCCACCACTGGATTGAGCTCCATCTCAGTCCCGCTCCCCTTCTCTCTACCAAAGAGACCTTTGACTTCTTTTTTCTCCATTCCTTTTTCTGAGGACATTTTACATACAATACTTGACAGAAAGTGCCCTGTCTATTATCTTGTGCTTTAAATCAGTGTTTTTCAACCAGTCGTACTCGTTCTGCTAGTGGTATTTGAAGTGGTTCCCAGTGGTACACACTGGACTTCCAGACCCTGGCAGTAAGATGAGCAATGCAGCATGACAAACTGCAGTAGGAGGCATACAGTGCAGTCCTAAGCATGTCTACTCAGAAATTGCATGGAATCCTGAAGACACTTTTCTGTGAGTAAGAGCCACTTAACACAATGGGGCTTACGTTTGAGGAGACGCAGTTAGGATTGCACTGCCTTAAATCAAAATTGCCTTAAACCCAACCCACCCCCCAAAAATGAATTAAAATCCCAGGGGGAAGAGGGCAGGAGATGAGGCTTGAGTGGAGTGAGAAGAGAAGTTTGGACTCTCATCAAGCTTTACAAATTAAAAAAATTGTTCCCTTTACCTTCTGAGCCAGTTACAGTGTAGGGGGCTGCCTTATAGAGCACTTTCAAGCTGCAGGTGCCTGGGATCATGGCCATTCTGGAGACTTGCACCTCCTGGACTGCACCCCTTTGCACCTTCCACTCACACCAGCCACAGCACGTCTGCTTACTCACGAGTAAACACGACTCTGCAGTATAGCATTCAATGAGAAAGAAGGGAACTTTCTCCTGGGGTGATTTTAGTGGCTGTGTTCATTGGATCAAGACCCTTCTGGTGTCCTTGGATTCCTCTCAGCTTCCTCTTTCTGGCAGACTAAGGCGGGTTCACCTAAAGCAGGCCTCCGTAAGTCTTGTGAGACTATGGTATCATGTTCGGCGCTGCATACGCTGCATGCGAAGCACGAAAGCCTGGGTTAGATTGTTATGGAGGATAGGCTGTTACCCAAACAGCAAATCCCCCCTCTCCACGCCACTGAATTAGTCCAATTGAAAGGCAGAGCCAATACGATTGGATCCAGCTGCGCCGCAGAGCTGGACTAAGGACTCACCCTGTCTTGTGGGGCTGACCCGGGTCTTGAACCCTGGCCTGCTGGTTAACAGGCACAGTGTCTTAACCATTTGTGCCACCCACAGCCCAAAGCAGGTTCACCTACTCGCAAGTAAAGCTGCAATATGCAAATTTGGGGGCTTTTTTGTTTATTGGCCATAACTTTGGCTAAGAAAGTACTATCTCAAAATGGGTTGTAGAATCAGACTGCTTTTTAACATGAATCCAGTGACATATGGCATAATGGAGTAGTGCACATCATCGCGAAGTTACTTTTTGGGTGTCCCACAACCCTCCCGTTCGCTTGGTGACACCAGTACAGCCAGGAAAGCAAAGAAACTATATTTTAGACTACTGTATTTAATACTAGGAAGAGCTGAATTTGTAGATTTACAGAAAGTGCCCTGTCTATTATCTTGTGCTTTAAATCAGTGTTTTTCAACCAGTCGTACTCGTGGGTTTTTAGGGGAGAGTATATACTTTATATCTGTTGCTTTCTGAAAGATATTTCTGAATAACTGACCTGCTTAAAATGCTTGCAGTTACTACTAGTACTCTTGCAATGGGGGTAAATTTACCAGCACATTTGGTGGTTATAAAATCAACAATGCATTATGCTGGAGGAATTTTTCAGGAATACAGTGAAACTGACATCTTGCAAATGATTGGAAGAGCTGGAAGACCTCAAGTAAGTTGAATGCATTATAAAAATAACAGTTTTAAAATAACATTTTAAATAAAATTTTAAAATAAAATTTTAAAATAACAGTTACCATGTACTTACAGTGATACAGACACAAAAGTGTTAAGTGAAAGTTCTGTAGTCATCATTATTTGTGAAAATTTTATTTGGAGTAGAGCTATTTCTGAATAATTAATAATGCCTTGTTTACTAGAAAGTTGATGCTACAGGCTTGAGTTTGCAGTCTGAATGAGGTTCTATGTTATTTATTTAAGAACTGTCTGCCAAATATTGATATAAAAAACAGGAAAGTTCTCATACAGTATAAACAATTCATAGTTCCATCTGATTTATCTACATCTTTCTTAACTGAAAACATCTATCCACAATGATGTTTGTAAGCTGTCCATGCTTTTTAACATGTACTGGGCACGCATGTTATAAAAATGTATTTCATATGTGTCTAAATCAGTGATTTTCAACAAGCGTGCCATGGCACACTGGTGTGTCGTGAATGGTCCTCAGGTGTGCCGTGGAAATTTGGAGGTCATTAATTAATAGGAAAATTAGGAATTTGAATAGCTTGGTGTGCCTTGTCAATGGTCAAAACAACTGATGGTGTGCCTTGACAATTTCAGTGCCTTGTTAGTGTGCCATGAGATGAGAAAGGTTGCAAATCACTGGTCTAAATGAAGCTCAGTGCTTATTTCTCAGTAGATGACTGGAAAGAAGGAATGAAAAATGAAAGTCATGCAGTGTGACAGTGTAAAATTGGCTGTTATGTGTTATACTATTATACACATGTAACGTACACACATGGAGAACTACTTCTTCCTGTGTGTACCTGCCTGTAGTATGCCTGGCACAGTAGATACAACCAGTGTGTGGCTCATAGGCTTGGATAATATAGTTTGGGAAAGCCTAGCCTGACTGATGTTCACTTAAGTTGCAATCATAATCCCCAGTTAGACTGGCACAAGACCTGTGCTGGCCTTGGAGTGTCACCAAGGCACTTCTGTGACACTCCGGGGTGGGGTGGGGGGGTTAGGCCAGTGCAGACATGCTCCAACCTCTCCACATCACCATGAGAACAGGGAGATGGATGAGTTGTGCTGGCCTAAATTGGTTAGAGTTGTGCTTTTGAGTTCCCTTTACACCTTACTCTACATACACACATGTGCACACAAACACACACAGCAGGACTGTAGCCTTAAATGGAGCTAACTTGTAGTTTTACTTTATTCACTCAGTGGTAGAAAAAACTATCAATTCATTGGAGGAGATTGCAGAGATAAAGAAATCCATTCTTGTTCCTCCATGCATTAATGTAAAAATAGCAGTCTGAAGTTACTCTTGTATCTAAGGATTTCTGCACACATGTACTGTTGAGAAAGAAACAAATGCTCCAGTAATCTGAGGACAACTATGCAAGCCTATGTGTTTCCTCACAGAACGGATTGTGCTACTGTACTTCTTTACATACAAAAAACACACTGTGTTTTTGACAAAATTTTGACAGTGGAATATTTTCATGACTCAGCCTCATAATACAGTATATGTTATGACTTCTTCATTGTTGCCTTCTGAATTGCTTCAGTTTTAGCCAGTTCTTACTCTGATTTCAAAATGTATTTCTGTATATATATATTTATTAGTTTGATACAGCAGCTACAGCAGTTATCATGACAAGGCTAAGTACAAGAGACAAGTATGTTCAGATGTTAAATGGTGCTGACACAATAGAAAGCAGGTAACCAACATCATTTTCCTTTGTGCTGTTGAAAATTTTGCCCATAAAGTGTTTTTGTTTCTTTAGAAGTGTGTTTCCTGAATCATGAAGACAGAATGGTAGGGTAAGATAGGCTTGGAAAATCTTTATCTTCCAGCATGTAGAAGAATACTGATCATCTGATGAAAAATAATCCATAGCATTGTTTTCCTTGACTTTACTGTCATAACTGGTCACATCCTGAGCCTCTAAAACTGGGGTCAGCTTAGTTCTCTGGGGAAGATGACACTATACAGGGGCCTCCTTGGGGTATACGTCCTTTATGGGACAATGGGTAGGAAAACAGTCCCACAGCATTTCATATAGTAGTATAATAATCTGTTCCTCAGGATTAGGGGTTATGCAAGTGGTCAGAATTGGCCCCCAGGCATCTAGATGCCTCTGTCTCACTTTGTTGGGGAAATAGGATACAATGTTATTAGCAAACATTTGGTGTGTTCCATCTGTATACAGTAAAACCTTGGATTGCGAGTAACATGTTTTGTGAGTGTTCCAAAAGACGGACATTTTTATGAGCAAAAAATTGTGAGAATATGCTTGTTTATTCTAAAGTAAGCCCCATTATAATCAGTGGGGCTCACTCCTGTATAAGGGGGGCAGTCTGCAGCCTGAGAGACTAAGGGCACAATCCTAACCATGTCTACTCAAAAGTAAGCCCCATTGTGTTCAATGGGCCTTAATCCCAGGAAAGTGTCTTTAGGATTGCAGCCTACGGGCGCTATCCAGCGTAACTACAGAGAGTCCTTGCTCCGATGTAAGAACAATTTACTCTGGATTGCAATATGAATTTCCCATAGGTTTTCACTAGGTGGTGCTCTAACTAAATCAACATAGATGCATCTTATGTGCTCCCGTAGTTATTCTAGATTGTAGTCTAAGGCTGCAATCCTAAAGACACTTTCCTGGGAGTAAAACCTATTTAACACAGTGGGGCTTACTTCTAAGTAGATATGATTAGGATTGTGCTGTAAGGCTACAATCCTGAAGTGCACTATCTGGCACTTGGGCTGACCTAATGCCAGATTGGCCAGCCTAGCTGCACCAGTATTGTAATCATTTTTATATGAATATTTTTGGATTGTGGAACAAATCTTCTGAGTTTCCATTATTTCTTATGGGGAAATTCGCTTTGATATAGAAGTGCTTTGAATTACAAGCATGCTTCCAGAACAAATTATGCTCATAAACTAAGGGTTTACTGTATATTAATCTGTCTTTTGTTTTTGTTTTAGCTTGCACACACATCTTGTTGAACACTTAAATGCTGAAATAGTGCTCCACACAATTACTGATGTGAACATAGCTTTAGAATGGATTCGCTCAACTTTCCTTTACATCAGAGCATTGAAAAACCCAGTTCACTATGGTTAGTTCTTAAGCTTTCTTGATTGAAGCATTCAATTAAATTATACTATGACATGGCTGTAATAAAGTAGGGTACAATTAAGTTGTCACACCCTGGGAAATAATTACATAATTAATAATCAGAGAAAGAATTACAAATGCAATAATATCAAATTAACGAAAAGTGGGGGATACTTTTGGGGGGAAGGAGATTTTTTTGGGGAGAGACTTTTAGTCCTTGGTGTTTCTCAATAGTTATTGTAGGCAAAGGTCAAAACCTACAACCAGTTTTGCTGATATAACCTCTTTATTGGAATGAATAAATTTTTGCTGCCTTTCTTTCACATACACATGCATATTTGCTTAGTTTTAAAGTTGTGAGTGTTCTTTCTTCTAGATGTTTTACCTGTCTTAATTCACTGTGGGCACAATCTAGAAGTGTAGATATAAGTTATAATGGGCACAATCCATAAGGTAACTTGGGTTACCTTATCTATCACTGGGCTGACCTAACTGCAAGATGGGCCACCCTCGTTATTCTGGAAAAGGCTTGGGGCACCCTAAGGCAACATAGGCTGCCCCGAGACGGGTGGGCCTCGGCCTCCCTAGCTGGGACAACCTAGGCAGTTCAGGAGATGAATGTTGAGAGCATGTTTAGGGCAGAGCAGTTCTTCTGTATCCAGAGCCTGTTTCCTGGCCAAAAATTCCCTCTTCCAGCTCCTCAGAGTTATACCACCTCAGGAGCAGGTATAGTAATGAATAGACCCATAGAGGTCCATGATAAGGCCGAGTAAGAATGGCAGTTTATCTGAGTTCTTGGCCAGCCTAGCTGTAACACCTGCCTCTCAACTTCAGAATATGGTACAACTACAGCAGCCCATTAACCTGGGGATACAGCAGGCCACTCCAAGAAGCCCCTTGTATTTACTGTAGACTGTACTGGCATCTCATCAGGGACTCCTCCTAAGGCAGCTTTTTCTTGTTCAGTGTGATCTGAGGGGGGGTTTCCTCAGGAGTAAGCCCTCCCCAGATGTCACTGACTTGGTGCCTATGTAGCTTGCTCTGGAGCAGTTAGGCCAGCCCATGCTTCCCGACTCTCTGGATGCAGTATAACTTTCTGCTCTGGATTCAGAATAGTTGGGGCAGCCCAGCTGTGGCCCTAACTCTGGATTGTGCCCTTCATTTTTTCTATTTTTAATGCTCCCTATAGGCTGCATTACTGCTTTCTACAGGCTCCTTTCAGGAGGCTATAGGAAAATTACATTTTCTGTAAAACTGGGAAGGAATTGAGGCTTGTGCATTTCACGGTGGGTTTTTATCCCTACCTCTTCCCCCACAGTGCAGGTGCCATCCATTAGATGACTTTCCCTTTCCCATATTTTTCCACTCCTGTTCGTGCCACATACTGTACTCTTGCGCAGTGCTCCCTTCCACTGGACTGATAGCCTAACTATCAGCTTAGGATAGCATAGGATTGCAGCCATAGTGATCAGTAAATTCCACTAAAATTGGTAGCATATGTTTTTGAGTAGACTTGTTTAGGATGGGTCGATACACTAATTTAGAGCACCTCTGTCATACTTTTACTTCCTGGCTGTATATTTCATACCATCTTCTTGTTGCAGATTGCTAAGTGCTTTAGAAAGTGATGAGCCTAGACTACAAAAACAAGGGTTTATTACTTGGCATTTTGCATGTAGCTAGCGTCTAAAAAGTCAATATTACACACCAAAGGGGACCTTCTCTTTTCAAGCTGTGCTTGAAATTCCTATTTGACCTTGCTTAATAGTAACCATGCCCTGAAAGACATAAGTACAATAGCATGAAGACTTCATTAATATTATTTGTACAGTATAGCTTTAGGAAACCATCAGAAGTGTGCTGGAAGGTGGTACTGAAAGTTCATCACCTCTACTAGTCAGTATATTCAGTTCTTAAGCTGCTTTTGAACACAATGGAATTCACTTTTACTAAGAGCCACATGGTATTTTTTATTTTCTGTTAAATAGATTTGTTTTCTAGAGGATCAAATGAAAACATTAAAATTCAGAAAAGCATTTCATATAAATGAAAACAGATCTATTTCCTCCCTGAAGGCAGAGCTTCTGCTTCTTTACTGATCCTTGTTGCTGTCAACACCAACAGCAGAAGGCATTTTGAGGTGTTCAGCACAGTGGGATCTCTCTGTGCATGGAACAGCTGCTTTTCAGAGCTGTGAACGAAAGGAAAGAAGTGGTAAACAGAATAGTTACTTTGTTGAAGTGCCCTTAAATGATACGAGTTAGGACATTTAGCACATCTCTCCGTATCTTTTTTCATACTGGCTGATTCTTTTAAGATACACTAACCCTACAATCCAGAGTAACTATGGGAGCCCGTAAGATCCATTTACATCGACGTAGTTATGGTCCCACCTTGTGAAACCTATAGGAAATTCATATTGCAATCCAGAGTAAATTGTTCTTATGTCGGAGCAAGGACTCTTTGTAGTTACTCTGGATTGCGCCTATAAAACCATTGTATAAGTAAATATACAAAATTCAGTAATAAGATCTTCATAAATACGTAATAAGCTATATACTTATATTAAGATACAAATATATATTTCTTTAACCTGGAGTATCAAACCTGTTTCATAAAGTGGGCCAAACAAGCATTCATGGCACCTGCTGAGAGCCAATACCAATACAAAGTTTATATACTTAGGGCATAATCCAGAGCAAGTTCAGCCTGCTCTGCCCTAACTGCTCTCTCCTAACTATTCTGTATCCAGAGCAGAAAGTTATGCTGCATCCAGAGAGTCAGGAAGCCTGGGCTGCCCTAACTGCTCCATAGAATGCTAAGTAATTGACACATGGGGAGGACTTGCTCCTGAGGAGACACCCCTCAGATCATATTGAACAAGGAACAGCTATGGTGCCTACAGTGGTGACACGACTTTGCGCATCACCTGGTGCGGAAGTCTGTACGTCACCCGGTGTGGAAGTCTGTGCACACACCCCCACCAGGACTGCGCAGTCGCCAAAGTTGGCGCCTGCACAGTTGTTTCTGAAGCCAACTGGCTTTAGAAAGAGTACTGCACAGGCACCATCTCTGACGCCTGTGCAGTACGGCATCAAAGTTGGTGCCTGTGCAGTACTCTTTCTGAAGCCATTTGGCTGCTGCTCCACCTCCTGAGTGAGGCTGAATGGCCGTGCAGAGGCACAGACTTCCTCCACTCTAAGGAAGTCTCCTCTGAAGCTGTTCGGCATGCTCAGTGTGTTTCTGCGCAGTGTACCTCAGCTGGCTGTTCGGGCCAGCTCCTCAGACAAGTGGCAGCTTCTGGCTGCTGCTCTGCCTTGGAGCAGGCCTGAATGGGCACGCTGACGCCTGGGGCCTGCCAAAGGACAGTTAAACTCCTCAGGCGCATCACCCCATATGGAGCGCATCACCCAATGCAGCCCACACCAGCCGCACCAGTCTGGTGACGCCACTGGGTGCCTGCCTTATAAGGAATCCCTGATGAGATGCCAGTACATTCTACAGTGAATACAAGGGGCTTCTTGGAGTGGCCTGCTGTATCCTGAGGTTTGTGGGCTGCCATAGTTGTGCCATATCCTGAGGTTGAGAGGCAGGGATTGTAGCCAGGCTGGCCAAGAACTCAGATTTTTGGTCAACACTGCCATTCTTACTCGGGCCTTATCATGGACCCCTATGGGTCTACTCATTACTATACCTGCTCCTGAGGTGGTATATCTCTGAGGAACTGGAAGAGGGCATTTCTGCCTTGAAACAGGCTTTGGATACAGAGTAACTGCTCTGCCCTAGGCAATGCTAAACTTGCCCTCAACTTGCCTCTCCTGAGCTGCTTAGGCTGCCCCAGTTAGGGCAGAGCAGGTCCACCTCTCTTAGGGCACCCTATGTTGCCTTGCTCTGCCGTAAGCCTCTTCCAGAGTAACTGGGGTGGAGCATCTTGCAGTCGCTCCACCCTAGTGATAGATAGGGCAACCCAAGGGCTCTTATGTGGACAGATTAGTTGCTCTGGATTGTGCTGCCTGAAACCAAGGATTACAGCAAAGTACAAGCAACAAATTTTTACAATTATTTAAAAAAATAGGAGTTTAACAAATAAAAATTATGGATTAGATAAGAATTTCCTAAAACTGAGAGTGGATTTTATTTGCTGCAAGGATGAATTTAGCAGTCTGTTGGATAATACACTCATTGTCTCCAGCAGAAGAATGCATAGCTGAGGTGAGAACCAGAAGTGACATCATTAAGCCAATGATGTCCAGAAATATGCACTTTGTTCTCACATAGAAATGAGATGCAAAAGACAGAAAATATGAAAGTCTTGCTCATAATTTCAAGATATTAGACCGCCCAGTTATTATGCTGCGATAGTATGAAGATGGATTGAGGCACAGAAGGGTGGAGTTGCTTCCAACAATACTGCCTGCTTCCCGGCTTCAGCTCACACACCTTTCTGTCCCATTTCTCTCTATCCCCTTTCTGCCCCCCACTGCCTAACTGCTGTGCTGAATTACAGGCATCAGGGCCATAAGCACTGATTGCTTATAGCAATGGTCTGGCTGCATTCATTGGCAGGTTGCATTTCATGACCACCATGGAGTAGGTGCACTGCTGGAACACATGGTCCAGTGCGGGTTCCTAAATAATTAATTCTGCCTATATGAATGCCTGTAGGAATTATTTGGCTAGCATCTGCTTTTCTTCATTTTTTGCATGCAGGCTCTGTCCCTGTCCTTACCTTTGTTATTTTAGTTGCTGGATGTACCTTTGAGGACTTTTTTGGCGGCGGGGGGGGGGGGGCGGGAGGAATAGAGCTCAAATTATAAATATATAAATAAAAAAATATCCAGCCAATCAAATAAAAGGCTGCATTTTTAACCCTTCCCTGAATTCTGCAATTGAAGGAGATACAGGTGAACAGGTGCAGGACAAGAAACTGATGGGAAAATACTTGAATTCTATTTAGAGATTGTGAAGATACGAAGATAATGCCAAGCTTAAGAAAACAATCTATAATATAGATTTAAGTTTTCAATCATAATTCAATCATTGATTCTGTGCAAGATTCAAATCATTTTAGTGGCACTTGTGAAGAAATAATTGTAAATAGATTAATTTCTGCTTTGGTGGGTGTTGATGAGAGGAGTAAAGAACCAAACAACCTTTTTTATATGTTCTGCAGTTTTATTAGTTGTAAAACCACTCTGAGAATTTAACTATAACCCTCAATTTCTGACAACACTACGTTGAGATTAAGAAACATATACTTGCTGAAGATTTGAGCCTTTAGTGAAATACTCAGATCAGACTACATCAGATGGGATGTAGTCTGCATCAAATTAGACTACAGCTGACATATAAACTACATTGGCTCTCAATATAGTTTATTTATCTGAATGATAAATAAACCCTATATCTATCATTTGTTTGTGGTGGCATTACATTTCTAATCTTTATACTTATATATAGGAATTTTATAGATGATTTTGTAAATGTTTGTACTGTAAGTGAAACAGTTGTTGACGGGTATGTATCAAATTAATTCAATAGTAAAAAATGATTTTTTTAATGAAGGATTCTCAACTGGATTGGATAGAGATGGAATTGAAATGGAATTACAAGGTTAGTAACTTTTTTAAAATATAGAGTAATACATTTTTAAAAGGTCACCATCTGTTGTATTAAACGTATATTCAGCCCCACATCAAAATTAAATGTGCCCAGGGTAAGGAATTTTCTTTGCCCTTTGCTGAGCTGCAACTAGGCCCAACCATTGGATACAGCGCAGGAATCAGGCCTCCCATTTCCAGCACAGATTAGGACTGGGCTGTTACTGTCCAGAGCAACCTTTTACTCCGGGACCTTTTACTCCAATGTAAAAGTGCCACCTATGGGAAATGCATAGAGCAATCCAGAGTAAGTGCCTCTTACACCTTCCCGTAGTTAACTCTGGATTGTAGGGTTAGATAGATAATATATACAGTATATAAGAGCTTTACCAGATTAATTAAGGTATGAAGTGGTCCTTAGTTTCTAAATTGCAGAAGTCACTGAATCCATACTGATCGTATAAGACACAATTCAATAAAAATTAGTACTGCTAAAATCTATCCTTTTATACTAAGGAGATATGAGCTTAAGAACACCATACAAACCTGATCTTGGACCAGCTCAGGTTTCTTGCACAGACTCAGTACTGCCATCTATGAGCTGTAAGCAGTGGTGGGCTTCAGGGGGTTCTCACAGTTTCTATAGAACCCTTTGCTAATGAGCGCCTGGTTCTGAGAACTGGTTACTAATGGGACATAGAACCTGTTGTTAATTTATTTGAATCCCACCACTGGTTATAAGGCATGTCTGTGCTGATTTGGGAGTTGAAGAGTCTGGCACAATGAGTTGCATTGGCTGAGCTCCCCATGCTGTATCCAATCCTAGTGGGGTATGTTTTCATTGGTTGAGCTTGGCTGACGCAGGAAGGAGGCAGGGGGGAGTTGTTCCAGGACTTGGGAGGGCAGAGAGTGAGAGATGGGACCAGGGACAGCAGTTGTGCTGTATCCTAGCTCCATTTCTGGGAAGCATTGAGCAGCTACAGGCTGGTCCATTCTGTTTAGATCTGCATCACCTTGTCAGGTGGTGCAGATCCAAGTAGTCTCATGGGGCTGCTGTGGCTCTCCTTGGGGTGAATGTTTCTCCTTGTCTCAGGATGAGCCACAGTCATCTCCAAACCTGTACTGGATAGTGCGGGCCTACAAGGATTTGTAACTTACAGCACAGTCCGGAGTTACTACGGAAGCTCTTACATTGACGTAAGAAAAATTTACTCGATTCTTCTATAAATTTCCCTAGGTTTCCACTAGATGGCACCGTAGCTGCCCCCGTATTACTCTGGATTGTGCTGTTTATCTGAAAATCATGTTCTTCTCCTGCTACTTAACAAGTGTAACTTGATACAAGTTAGCATTAATAATTTTATCAAATTGTATTTATTGTTTCACCCTTACCAGAATTGTGTCTTAAGAATTTGAATGATTTAGCATCATTTGAATTGATCAAGATGGATGAAAAACATTATTTCAAACCAACAGGTAATATTTACTATGTAGTCTGTAGACGGATGACGTTATTAGAATAATAGTACAACTTCAGTCAAATGCAAACACATTTTACAAGAGATACAAGTGTATGTTTTTAAAATTTAGAAAATTGCTTTCTACTAGAAGTTCCTTTAATAAAAAAAACTCTGTAACAGGCATTCTGAGGTTCACAGATGCCATAGATGGATACAGGTGGTTTCTGCAGGCCTTAGAAAGCCTCCAGAGCAGTGACATTTCAACAACTGTGCCATGGCACACTAGCAAACTACAGATGGTCTGCAGTTGTCTGCAGGTGTCGCATACCACCAGCATGGTGTGCTTTGTCAATGGCCTAAAAACTGATGTTGTGCTTTGACCCTTTGAATAACTTATCAGTGTGTCATAAGATGAAAAAGGTAGAAAATCACTGCTCAAGGGTTGACTGGAACACAACTCTGGTCTCATTTGATGGTTTTCAGGGACATGCAATCAGCAGATCCAAATACCTTGAGTATCCAAGCCACCTTAGGTTTCCTTGTAAGTAGAAAGGCGGGGTATAAATCTAATAAATAATAATAAATACTTGCAGTTTTCCGCATGCGTGGGGGTTTTGGGAATGGAATTCCAAGACCAACCTGCAATTTAAAATGCTGGAAAATTGTCTATTTGTGATGTGTGCCACCATACATTAAAGAGAATTATTTATTTTTCTATAGAAACTGGGCGACTAATGGCTTGGTATTATATTACATTCAGCACCATGAAAAAATGCTTCAAAATTGAAGGAAAAGAGAGCTTATCTGAACTGGTAATTTTATTATTCAAAATAAGAATATGCAGTAAAAAGTTGCAATATCTGGTACTTGATAATTTGATTGCCCAGAAAGCTAATGGTTGATTGGATCAGCTAACTTACTAGCCCCAACCTCTCGTTTGCAGCCAAGTAATGACTATAGAAGTTACTCTGGAGCATTTTGAGCAGCTCTGACAGTACTCTGACGCTGACAGTATTCTGAATGAAACTTGAGTGACCTGTGAAACTGACAGCTTAGGCCATGTTTTAGCCATGGAGCCATTCTAATAACTGGAAATTACAAGCTCTAACAACTCTTTGGTCCCTGAAATGCTGGACATTGCAACTTTTACTATTTATCTATAACTCCTAACTAAAATGAAAACTCAACTTCTTTTTTAAAAAAAGTTTGTTTACAAAACGATGAGTTGCACAGTTTTTGTAACATTTTATATAAATATAAATGTATCAAATTATAATATGTATTTTATTGTGTCTTTCTTGTTGTTGCTCAGTTGTTTAGTTGTGTCCGACTCTGTGACCTGGGACTGTAGCACACCATGTCCCCTATCTTTCAGTGACACTATCCAACCACTTCACCCTCTGCCATCTACTTGTCCTTTTGCCTCTAATTTTTCCTATCAGAGTCTTTTCTAAGGAATCCTTCCTTCTCATGTGATGGCCAAAATATTTGAGCTTCAGTTGTCCTTGTTAACATTTGACACACTGCTTCTATTCTATAGTAACTACATCTTCTCATTCAAACTCAAGCAGCTGAATGAGCAAGTAGAAATGAAGCATGGCAATCTGAAGACTATGCCCTGCTCTCTTACTTTGAGCTCTAGTGCTGCCTCCTTGCAAATTATCCTGTTTGAAAAAAAAACAGAATGGTTGGAGTATGCTGGGAGATTTTGGGAGCAGTGGATGCACAGTGCGATGGCACAGTTTCCTCTGGGACCACTCCTGGTGTTATGTTACCAAACCTTGGATTCATACTCTTCGTCACCCATCCTTCTTCCTTCACACTTGCTTGATCCTGTATGGCTTGATCCTGATTTTTAGCATAAATGCAAAATATAGTTCACTAGTTTGGATGTAATTAGTTTGGATGTAAATTGTTTGGCAGAAACCAGGAAGCAACTAATTATGCAGAGCTCTTAGGAAGAGTGATGAAAGAGAGTGTGAGCAGACGGCTTATTCTCATACTGACAAATTATGGATTGGTGTTATTTGTTAAAATATGGTATATTAAAAATTTTGTAAATCTGTTGCTGTTCAAACTGATTTAGGTAGCTGAAGCTTTGCCACCTTGAGATTTCCAAACCTAGACAAACCCTACAATCCAGAGTAACTACGGCAGCACATAAGAGACATTACATGCACCCGTATTTACAGCACCACCTAATGAAAACCTATGGGAAATTCATATTGCAATCCAAAGTAAATTGTTCTTATATCGGAGCAAGGACTCCCCGTAGTTACTCTGGATTGCAACCATATAATAGGAGCTAAAAAAAACAGAATATGCTATGAAATTAAACTTTCTTATTTTTAAGTACAGTGGTACCTCACGTAACAGAATTCATTCATTCCGGAGGCAGTTCCTTTACGTGAAACTTTCTTTACGTGAAGCGGATTTTCCCATAGGAAATAATGAAAACGCAGAAGATTGGTTCCACAACCCCAAAAATATTTATATAAAAATATTAACTGGATGTAAAAATGATGACAAAACACTGTAATTGAATTCAAAACATGCATTCAATGGGCATGATCCTATGAAGTCTACTTAGGCTGCAATCCTAAAGACACTTTCCTGGGAGTAGGACCCATTTAACACAATGTAATCCAAGACACTTTCCAAGTGTCTCCCCACTTTCTCCTTCTCTTCATCCTGAGCCTCTCTCTCTTTCTCTGCTCCCTTCTGGCTGGCCCTGAGCTGCTTCCCTCTTCTCCACTGCTCTTCTCTCCCTCTGCCCAGCAGATGTCTGGCCATAGGAGGAACAGCATGGAAGTGTTGCTTTCACCATGGGCAGGTGCGCTAGGCAGCCCTGACACTTTTTAAACAGGTTGCTGGCCAGCGCGTCTACCCTAACTGCCAACGAATGTTTTCTTTACGTGAAGCACTTTCTTTACGTGAAGCAGAATCCTAGAGAAATTTTTTTTTGTTACGTGAAACTTACTTTACGTGAGGCGTTCTTTACGTGAGGCATCACTGTACATTACATCTCAATAGCTCTCATTCGTTACTGAATATCTGGATCAGTTTTCTACCTGGCGGAAATCATTTTCTATGGTAATTTCCAACAACTGGCTAGTTTGCTGCTATCAACACAAAAGGCAGTTCTGATTTTAAAAAGAAATATTTTACTTACAGTTTTTCAAACATACATATCTTCTGAGGTAAGAGGAGTGTCTATTATGTAAGGAATAGCTCATCTATAGCTGTTCTCTTTGTGTGGATATGAGTGGGTGCTCATCACCAATGACTGCCTGCCATGCAGGGACAGAGTGCAGCAGCTTGGGCAGCTTACCTCTCTTAATAGTCAGGATGAGAAAGAACAAAAGGGAGGAAGAAAGTTGCAAAGTGTCAGATACCACCTCAAGTACCACAGAGGTTAGGTAAGGGGTTTCAGGTGCCTGGAAAATACACTGACACCCAGAGTCCTGCTATAGCTGATGTTGCATCCATATTCCAAAAGTACCCACAACAATATTTATGCTAATGAAATAGCAGTACTTATGCTAATGAAATAGCATAAGCCACCTTGCTGTCCCCATGTTATTTGTGTAAGTGATATGGAAATGCCAAAGAACATTGAATATTGTTTCATTATGGTGACATCAGAGTGAATAGAACAGAACATTACTTTGCCAGTATTAAAATGATTAGGAAAGGCTAAGATGAGAGAATTTTAAATTAATGAAATAAATTATTGCAGGTCATGCTGATATCCAGCTGCAATGAATTTTCTGATATTAAATTAAGAGCAAATGAGAAAAAAATACTGAATACTTTGAATAAAGACAAGAACAGGATAAGTATAAGGTACATTATGAAATGTCAAATTATTCCAAAATAAGGTGTGATTTTAATTAAGTAGCTGCCCTTCACATAGTTACATGCTCTTGTAGTCTCTGGTATCTACTTACCATAGGACAGTGATTTTTAAGCACTGTGAGCCCCAGATAGTTTTCAGGTGTGCCGCAGGACTTTGAAGGAGTCAATGTATTAGTAGGGCAAACCTACTAATACATTTGAGCCCCTTACATGGTATGCCTTATCAATGGTCCAAAAACTGATCGTGTGCCTTGAGAATTTTAGCACCTTGTCAGGGTTCAGCAAGCTGAAAAGGTTGAAAATCATAGACTATGGGTGCAATCCTGAGTAACTACGGGGAGTCCTTGCTCCGGTGTAAGAACAATTTGCTCTGGATTGCAATATGAATTTCCCATAGGTTTTCACTAGGTGGTGCAGTAACTACGGGTGCACGTAAAGTCTCTTACGTGCACCCGTAGTTACTCAGGATTGTAGGGTTAGGCTGCAATCTTAATCTACCGTTGTGACGTGCGAGGCCCCAGCATAAGTCCCATGCTGGCCTGGAGGTGTCACAAAAGTGCTATAAGGCACAACTGTGCCACTCCTGAGGGAGGGTTAAGCCAGTGCACCGACATGCGCTTGCCTCCCTACATCATCATGGGAGTGGGAAAACCATTGTTGTGCCAGCCTAGGTTGGGACTTCACCCTTAAAAGTTAGGCCTGGTTCTATAAGAAAAGTGGAAAGAGCCTCCACATGGTCAGAAGCCTCTGGTTAGTTGTAGCACCAGAATCCCTGAATCTGAAAGGGATTTCAATCAACTGTAGAGCCCCATTCCAGTTGTCTTTTTGTCATGCTGCTCTCTCATTCATTCTTTAACAGTGCAGAAATTCTTGGAGAACCAAACAAGCTTGTTTTGCTCTGTTGATACTAGAAACAGTTTTGCACATGCCAGAGTATAAAAAAGTGGGTCAATAGAAGCACAGAGATAGGATGGCTTTAGTGAAGAATGGGATTCTCCCTCTGTTAGAACCAATAGGCTGTTACAGCTCCGGGAATTTTAAGACCTTATGGTGACTTATGTATTCTGTACAGACTTGTATATTCTGTACAGACCAGGCCCGCTGAATTCAGTGGAACTTACTTCTGAATACATCTACCTGTACCATCAGTCCCAAGACAATCTAGCAGCCATATGTTGTACTGTATTATTATTATTATTATTATTGTAATCCATCAGTCCCAAGACAATCTAGCAGCCATATGTTGTACTGTATTATTATTATTATTATTATTATTATTATTAATAATAATAATAATAATAATAATAATAATAATAATAATAATAATAATAATAAAAAAGCAGGCCGCCGTCAGTCTTGAAAGACTATGGTATCGTGCTGTTAATCAGCAGTTCAATTCTAACTTGATTGATTGACTGACTGATTGGAGGGAGTGTGATGCAGAAGTGTCAGCAGAGGATATGCTGCATCCATTGGGTGTCTTCATATCTGTGTCAGCTACTTTCTCTTTTTGCTAGCACAGAACCAAAGAGAGGAGGAATGGGAGAAAGAATTGGGTTAGGATCAGTGGTGGGCCCAGCCTGCCCCAACAACCGGTTCTCCGGAAGTTGGGCGGGGCCAGGGTCAGGGGGCGGGGGAGGGCACACCACCTTAACCCTTAGTTTACAAAAAAAGTATCACTTGTGATGGCATAAATCAGTATTAAGCTCCTGAGTTCAGTGTAATTTATTCCTATGCATTACACTTTGTTATGCTCTCAGGGGGAATGTGTGCCACAAATAAGAACATAAAAGCATAAGAAAAGCCTCCACTGGATCACACCAAAGACCCATCTAGTCCAGCTTCTTGAATCACACAGCAGCCCACCAGCTGCCTCAGGGAGCACATTTGATACTTGCATCCAGGTGCCTAAGTACTAGCAGACACTACCAGAAGTTTCACTGGTGGTACTCATACCACTGGTTGAGAAACACTGATCTGCAGTTTAGGACCAGAGTCTGTGGTGTCCCCTCTGCAGGCTGAGGTTTGCCTCTAAGCCACTACTTAAGGCTACAATCCTGTCCACACTTTCCTGTAAGTAAGTTCCATTAACTGTGATGGGACTTACCAGTACTTCTGAATGGTCATACCTAAGATTTGGGCTCTTAGAATCCCAACCTCTTGCTGCAATATAACACTTGCACCCAGGTGCCTCAGTACCAGCAGACACACCTCAAGTTCACAGGTGGTACTCATAACACTGGTTGAGAAACATTGATCTACAGTTTAAGACCAGAGTCTGTGGTGTCCCTCTGCAGGTTGAGGTTTGCCTCTAAGCCACCACTTATGGCTACAATCCTGTCCACACTTTCCTGTAAGTAAGCTCCATTGAATATAATAGGACTTCTGAGTAGTCAAGCAAAGGACTGAGCTCTCAGTAACTATCCTTTGGCTGCAAACCTATTCACTTTCCTGAGAGTAAGCTCCACACACTCTAATGGGACTTACTTCTGAATAGCCAAGAATAGGATTGGGCTCTAATGCTGCACTCCTCTGCACAAATTCCTGGGAGTAAGCTTCATAGATTGAAATGGGATTAATTTTTGAGTAGTCAGGCATAGGATTACAAGCTCTTAGAAACCAGCTTCTTTCCAGGGAGTAAGCTTCACTATTATAATGGAACTTACTTCTGAGTAGACAATGATTGGGCTTTGAGGCTACACTCCTATCCTCACAGGGGAGTAAAACCTGACTTTAATAGGATTTACTTCAGAGTAGGCAGTGGACTGGGCTCCTGGGGGACAGGATGGGAACTGCATGCTGCCTGCTTATAAGGAAAAGGAGGACAATGAAGATTTATTGTGGTCCTGGAAAAAAGTATGGATAATAAGAAGACTCCATGTTGCCTGCTCATAAGGAAAAGGAGGAGCAAAAAGAGGACCTGTCCTGGGAAAGGAGGACATATGGTCACTCAGTACTTGCTTCTGAGCAGCCATGCAGAGTATTGGGGTCTGATGCTCAAATCCTATCCATACCTACCTGGGAGTAAGCTCCATTGACTAGGATGGGACTTGCTTCTGAGGAGGCATGCATGGATGCCTCCAGTGAATGGAGAGAGAAGAGCAGCCACTCAAAGGTCCTCCCTCTTTCCCTCCCACCTCAAGAATTTTTAGTAATGCAGACACAATTGGAGGAATAAGGAGGGCTTATTTGCATGGACTACCTTTGCAAAAACAAGAAAATACCTCTTCAAAACTTGCTGGAAATAAGGTTTTTAAGCAAAATAAGATGTTAAGCAGAGAGGGGCTTCCTTCCAAGCCATTAAAGCAGAAATTGTTTCTCACACTCAATGTAAAGAATGCAGCTGTTTTAGACAACCACTTAGGCATGGGAGAATTTAAGCTCTTAATGGGAGCCTGTTTGAATAATGTCTTTTGCATGTGGTTAGCAAAGTAATTAGGAGGGGGGGGGGTGTGCTTGCCAGGGAACTCCTGGCTGCTTGACTTGCATGTAAGGTGTTTGTATTTTAAAAAATACCCTTAGGGAGGAGAAGGGAGGGGAGGGGGGAGAGAGAGCCCCCTCAGAAGGGGAGGGAGTTGAGCTTCCTCTGGCAAGAGAGACCCAAAGGTCCTTTAAGAGAAATTCAAACACACTTGCATGCAATTCAAAGATGATGGGCCCCCAATTAACAACCAGTTCACTAACATCAGCCCCAAATTAACAACAGGTTCTACAGAATACCAGCACACAGGACTGCCATCCCATTCCTTCTGCCTCCCTTCCCCCCTCCCCTCCTAGACTTTCTTCATTCTTCTCCCCTCTCCCCATTTACCCCATTCTACCCATTCCTCCCATAGCCTATCATCACTGCCAACCTCACCAGCATTGGCATGATGGTCCATTAACTTTCACACATGGCTGCCAGTTCATCACATCTGCCACTGCAACAACACTTTCAATGTTGCAGTGGCACTTCAATCAGTAGAAAGCATAATTTGCCAGCAGAAAACTCTGTTAGGATCAGGGTGTAGAGAGCAGAAAAGTATCACTGAAGTGGACAATTGAACTTCCAGGACTTCAATACCTTCAAAGCAGTGCTAGTCAAAGTAGCAGCATTCATGAGCCATTTGGTGCTCATCTGCAGTAGATTTCCAGGAATGAAACAATAGTAATATAGGGCACAGATATGGCCCCAGTACATTGCACATGATCTGCCACATCAGATAGTTTGCGAAGTACTGTTTTTAGAGCATTTAAATGTTTGTAGTTGTCTAGTTTAAAGGAACTAAAAAGTAGAAGATGTTTTTTCACGTGCAGATATCCAATGGAAGGAAAGATAAAAACAAGAGAAATGAAAATCAATTGGTGAGCATTATGTACTATTATATCATTTTTAGTTTGAAATAAAACAGTCAACAGCCGTCATTTAAGTCAAAGATATTTCCTGTAACTTCATTCTTCATGAATCATTGTTTTGTATGCTCTGGTTTTTCTTTTGAACTTGACAAATTTTTCTCAGTAGTGCTCCTAGTGATCATGTTGGGCTTTCGATGCTTCTGATATTTTGAAAAATGTGACATTTCTTTTTCAGTCTTATTCAGGCACAGCTAGGATGTATTCCCATACAAGATTTCACGTTGACACAAGATATAGGCAAGATATTCAGAAATGGAATAAGAGTCACAAGATGTATGGTAACATTTACCTTTTTTAAAAAGACTATTTAAACTGCATGAGAGACTGGGCTCTTTTATAATTTATTTTTTTATCCCTCCTCTGTAGGGTTGTCTGAATTATCGGCCTCCCGTCAAAACAACTTTCTTGTATTATTAAACTCCTTGATTTTAGCAAAGTGCTTCAAATGTAGACTATGGGAAAACTCTCTGTATGTATCCAAACAACTGGAAAAAATTGGTAGGTATTACAGTCATCAAGGAAGTATAAGTTAGTGTTGCACAGGGGGTCTTCAAACCCCAGCCTGGAGACTGGTATCAATATGTGGTCTGTTAGGAACCAAGCAGTTGGGACATAGGTAGGCAGCCGCAGAACCCAAGCTGCACACTCCAGTCTGCCTGGGTCCTCTTGTGTGCCTGCCATCAGTTCCCTGCAGGTTGAAGCTGCCAGTGTGACGGCCTCTCCTCTGCCTGCCTGCCTCTGCCTTCTCCTCAAGGAGCCAAGCCATGAGCAGGCACTCAGTAAGACTTAGACTGGAGTATGCACCACAAACAGAGGGTCAAGGGTCAAGGAGAACCTACACAGACACTGCTACTTCAACCTTACGGGACTACAGCCAAACATCAAGTGAGCTCACAGAGCCCAGACAGCCTCCCAGCAGCAAGTGGACTTGTCTGAGCTGGCAAGGGGCAGCAGTGTGCTTCACCTTGGAGACTGCAGCAGCTCCTCGAAGCCACAACACCAGAGGCATACGTAGGCAAAATGGTGCCCATAGCAAGGACTGAAATTTCACCCCTATTAAAACACCTGAAACACACCTTTTAGATAATGCTACAAGTCAATAATTTTAAATGGGGTGTATGCACCCATGGCACCAGACACGTGCCATACAGCCTCTGCACAATACTGTTGTGTTGTGGGGTGCAAGGGGATCAAGGGAAGCTTTTAACTTCCCATTTTTAGTACACATGGTACCCCTTGCCTTCCCAGATTATGCTACTGGCCCAACCATGGCAGTCCATGGAAAAAAATTATCCATGCACCTAGTCCCTTAAGCCAGTCACTGGAAGCTGCCATTGTGGGTTCTGCATTCATGTAATTTTCAATTTGGTTAGACTCCAAGTGGCCACATGGGACCTCTCACTGGAGTTTCTCCCTGCCTACAACAGATATACAGTGGCAACTTTCTTGCTTTGAAGCACCTTGCTTTTTGCTTGTCTCTATGCTGTGAATTGAATTCCACACTTCCAATTATGTGTGTATGTTATATACATACTGTACCAACACACCAAGAATCTTAAAGAAGGATTTGATTAATGGCTTTAGTTGTATGTTGTTTACAGTTCACTAACTCTGATAGTGTTAGACACTATCTCACTACTCTGATAGTAGTGAGACACTACCTAAGTTTAACCTCCAAATATATCTGAGGATTATAGAAAATTCCAATATTTGTGGCTCAAAACCTGCCTTCATCTTATCTATAAGATTGATTTGTACTCATCTACAGAAAATATGTATGTGTATTTAATATTTGCTTGCTATTGATGAATATAACTCTTATTTATTAAGAAATGCTTTTGGTAAAACCATTATCCATTAATACTAGTTAATTTTCAACAGGTATGTCATTATCAAATGCTATGGTGACTGCAGGTCTAACATCCTTTAAAAAAATAGAAGATACAAATGCAAGGGAACTCGAACTGGTATTTATTTTCCAATCTTCATATTTTGCAATTGAATTAAAAGTACAAATCTACAAAATTGTGCTTTTGTTATTTTCTCTATCAGGCCTCCATCAGTCTTGAAAGACTATGGTATCGTGCTCGGTGCTGCATACACTGCATGCGAAGCACGAAAGCCTGGGTTGGATTGTTATGGAGGATAGGCTATTACCCAAGTAGCAAATCCCCCTCTCCATGCCACTGAATCAGTCCAATGGAAAGGCAGAGCCAATACGATTGGATCCAGCTGGCGTCGCAGAGCTGGGCTAAGGACAGGAGCTCACCCTATCTTGTGGGGCCGACCCGCGTCTTGAACCCTGGACTGTTGGTTAACAGGCACAGCGTCTTAACTGCTTGCCCCAGCCACAGCCTTATTTAAGACATTCTGAAAAATAGTATCCTGGTTTCTCTGGGCATCTGGAAGACGTATCAGGAAGACCAAAATTTTACCAAAAATCTAAAAACATCTTTTAAAAAACTATTTAGGAAGCATCCATTTTTAGCCTTTAGGATTGTAGACAAAATCTGGAAAAAGAATTGAATTGCATTGATTTCAGTTTCCAAATGGACCTGATATAAGTAGTCAGCTAGCAGCAAGCTGTGAGCGATTCAATCCACAACTACAGGCGTACACTTGAAGCCCAGACTATACTGCTCTTTCCTGAGACATGAGAGAGAAAATGTAAAGTGTATGTAAAGTGAGAAATGGTGACAAGGATATTTTAGAAACACTCAACCTTTTTGTGAATAGTTACCTTTTACAGTATTAGGATTTCAAGTTAATGAATGTTTTGAATTAATTTATTTCTATCTGGAATTTGCAGATTCTGAATAGACATCCTCCATTTGGAAATCAAATTAAGGAGTCAGTAGCACACCTTCCCAAATATGAACTTATTGTAGAACAGGTAAATTCTTTGATCCAATGCCATGATTTTTGTGGAATATTTTTTCACTTCTCTACCAAAACAGTTGTGCAGAAAACTCCAGTGAAAATTTAAAAGGAATCAGTAGAGAAGGTATTCTTGTTATAAATGGGGGTGGGGGTGGAAATAAGCCGCTGGCTTTCCTAAATTTGTCTGTACCATTATCCTTTGATTCTTGATTCAGGCAGCCCAATCCAGAGTAGCACTTTGGTTGCCCTATCTATCACTAGGGTGGAGCAACTGCAAGATGCTCCACCCTCGTTATTGTGGAAAAGGCTTGGGGCAGAGCAAGGCAACATAGGGTGCCCCAAGAGCGGTGGACCTGCTCTGCCCTAACTGGGGCAGCCTAGGCAGCTCAGGAGAGGCATGTTGAGCATTGCCTAGGGCGGAGCAGTTATGCTGTATCCAGAGCCTGTTTCCAGGTCAGAAATTCCCTCTTCCAGCTCCTCAAAGTTATACCACCTCAGGAGCAGATATAGTAATGAGTAGACCCATAGGGTCCATGATAAGGCCAACCTAGCTGCAACCCTTGCCTCTCAATCTCAGGATATGGAACAACTATGGCAGCCCACTAACCTGGGGACACAGCAGGCCACTCCAAGCAATCCACTTGCATCAACCCTCCAGTAGAGTTATTGCTATACTGGAGACTCATGCTGCAGCTGTAACAGGTTGTCAGGAACTGCTGGGCTTCCTTATAAGGCAGGCACCACAGTTGTTCCTTGTTCAGTGTGATCTGAGGGGGTCTCCTCAGGAGCAAGTCCTCCCCAGCTATCACTGACTTAGCATGCTCTGGAGCAGTTAGGGCAGCCCAGGCTTCCTGACTCTCTGGATCCAGCATAAATCTCTGCTCTGGATACAGAATTGTTGGGGAAGCCCAGGTAGGGCTCTCGCTGCCTTTTACTCTGGATTGTGCCCATAGTGATTTCACTGTGGTGCTCTTTTCATGTTTCTGAATACACGTGCAAAGAAGAGTTTAGGGAAAATTAAGACATCTAAAACTCAGAAATAGATCTGCTTTAAACTAAATACTCTAGTTAGCTGCTTGGAATGGCAGTGGCAGAATAGGGGTGAGAGGTATGTATCTCCTCAGTCCACTCAGATCTGGTCATAAATTGAACAAATGTCTATTTAAAAAATATTATATTGTTTACCATGTAACATGAAAAGCCAGGGATGTTTTTTCTTCATCCTTTTTAAAAACATATTTTCTTTTTTCAAGCTGGCTAAATACAGTGAAGCAGTAGCTGAAATCCTACTGACAGTTGTATTAACCAATTTTGAACTGCTGCAAACAAAGAGAACTGCACCAGATTTTCACTATGTAACTTTAATAATAGGAGATAATGATAATCAGGTGGTTTTTAAACAGAAGATTATGTGAGTATACTCAAGCCATTTTTAAACATTAATAAATGTACATTTGTATACGTTTAATATCAGGATATTGATACTTTATATACTTGGCAGGGATTCCACTTTGCTGAAAATAGGAAAATGGACTAAAAAGGTTGAAGTGAGAAGAGCTGCTAAATCTGAAGAGCTTAGCATTAATCTAATCAGTTCTGAATATGGTAAATTAATTGATGTGGTTTCATCTTAAAATCTCCTGTGCTAATTTTATAAAGTCTCCATATCAGTGGCATAGCTAATAATAATGTAGCCCAGTGCAAAGCTCAAAATGTTGCCCTGGAAGTGATGTCACAACCAGAAGTGACATCATAGCCAGATATTTTTAAAAAGAAAATTGGGGAAAAACCTGCCACCTCATCTTCAACAGTTCACCATAATTTTCTCTTCTACTAGCAGAGCAAAAGCACCTATTTGTTATCTGGAGTTGGAGAAGATTTTATTGCTCCCCACCACACCTGCAACAACAAAATCAAATTTAATTGAGTAAAAAAATGAAAATTGTGTCCCTTATTGGTTAGGGAAACTGTGCTCATGCAAAGAGAAATGTTTATTCTTTCCCTGCTAAATAGAAGAAAAATACCACTTAGCTTTTCTTAGCTTAGTATACATAGGCTGCAATCCAGAGCAAATTCAGCCTGCTCTGACCTAACTGCACTCTCCTAACTATTCTGTATCCAGAGCAGAAAGTTATGCTGAATCCAGAGAGTCAGAAAGCCTGGGCTGCCCTAACTGCTCCAGCGCATGCTAAGTAATTGACACAAGGGGAAGACTTGCTCCTGAGGAGACACCCCTCAGATCACACTGAACAAGGAACAGCTGTGGTGCCTACAGTGGTGACATGACTCTGCACATCACCTGGTGCGGAAGTCTGTGCGTCATCCCTGGGATGCGCCCCCCCCCCCCACCTGGACTGGACAGTCACCAAAGTTGGCGCCTGCGCAGTTGTTTCTGAAGCCAACTGGCTTCAGAAAGAGTACTGCGCAGGCACCATCTCTGACACCTGCGCAGTACTTTTCTGAAGCCTTTTGGCTTTGGGGGAGACTGTGCAGGCGTCAGAGTTGGTGCCTGTGCAGTACTCTTTCTGAAGCCATTCGGCTGCAGCTCCGCCTCCTGAGTGAGGCCGAATGGCTGTGCAGAGGCGCGGACTTTCTCTGCTCTAAGGAAGTCTCCTCTGAAGCTGTTCGGCATGCTCAGTGTGTTTCTGCGCAGTGCATCTCAGATGGCCGTTCAGGCCAGCTCCTCAGACAAGTGGCAGCTTCTAGCTGATTCTCCGCCTTGGAGCAGGCCTGAATGGGGGTGCTGATGCCCGGGGCCTGCCAAAGGACAGTCAAACTCCTCCGGCACATCACCCCATATGGAGCGCATCCCCAATGCAGCCCACACCAGCCGCACCAGTCTGGTGACGCCACTGGGTGCCTGCCTTATAAGGAGTCCCTGATGAGATGCCAGTGCATTCTACAGTGAATACAAGGGGCTTCTTGGAGTGGCCTGCTGTATCCTGAGGTTTGTGGGCAGCCGTAGTTTGTTCCATATCCTGAGGTTGAGAGGAAGGAGTTGCAGCTAGGCTGGCCAAGAACTCAGATTTTTGGTCAGCACTGCCATTCTTACTCGGGCCTTATCATGAACCCCTATGGATCTACTCATTACTATACCTGCTCTTGAGGTGGTATAACTCTGAGGGCTGGAAGAGGGCATTTCTGCCTTGGAAACAGGCTTTGGATACAGAGTAACTGCTCTGCCCTAGGCAATGCTAAACATGCCCTCAACTTGCCTCTCCTGAGCTGCTTAGGCTGCCCCAGTTAGGGCAGAGCAGGTCCACCTCTCTTAGGGCACCCTATATTGCCTTGCTCTGCCCTAAGCCTCCTTCAGAGTAACTGGGCTGGAGCATCTTGCAGTTGCTCCACCCTAGTGTTAGATAGGGCAACCTAAGGGCTCTTATGTGGACAGATTAGTTGTTCTGGATTGGGCTGATAGCTTAGTATTAAAGCATGTATACCCAGTTAGCATGGGGTAATGGTTTATGATATATGTACTATATATGATATAAGTACTGAGAGCTGATTCATATCAACAACTTATTAGTTCCATACAGTATCAGAATTACATCTCATTGGCTCTCAGAGTCATCAGTAACATGGGAAAGTCTGAGTTAAGAAAATGCACTTTTGTTCCATAGGCTTTTGTGTTTTCATTTTCTGATTAATTAGCCATAACTTTTGGTAGAATATATTCTGATGCAGTTTGTTTCATTGTATTCTGCATAAAATTACCTTTCTAATGATGTATAACATGATGGTATTATCATTCGTATATACCATGTTTTTCACAATTTTAGTCACTAGTATCAAGCTCAGCTTGTATCCCCCCCTAAAGCTGGTAACCCGGTGCAACTGCATCCCCTGCACCCTTCTTAGCTATGCCACTGCTCCATATTTCTGACTGCAAGTACAGAACTATTTTCAATTGTTTTGCTGATCTGTATGTAACTTTCTTCTTTTGGTCAAGTCTAGAAAAGTAATTCTAAATTTCTCCCCGTCTTACAATCATATTTGAACCCTCTATATGAATTGAAATTAATTTAAGAAGTTAATTTCTAAGAAGGTTGAAAGAATAGTTATTTTTGTTAAAGTTATTTTGAAAATAGGAATATCCTGCATCAAACTATAGAAATAATTGGATGATAGACATAATTATACTAGTAATAGTGATAGATACCACTGACAGTGAGTCGCCATTTTTGTTCTGGTTTACAGTGTGAGAGCTAAACCATAGTGGACCAGTTGCACATGAGATTATAACATTTTTCTGTTCAAAAAAACATCCTTGCTTAATGCTGATTATAACTAGTTTTTCTAGAAACTGACTTTCTGGATCAATTTCAGGCTTTCTAAAACAAAATAACATTAGATCAGACGTTGAATTTGAATATTCAGCAATGTATTTTATACCTTCTGTTATAACTTTTGTTGATTTTTTATCCAAAAAGTGGGATTAGACATTCAGCAAAAATTTAAAGCCTTTTACCTAGGACCAAAGGGATTTGGAAATCAAATGATAAAAGTATATGGAAAATTAGAAACTGAATCTTCAACTAATTGTTCTCAATCTTCATCAACAGCAAGAACTAATAAAGGTAAGCAACTGCAATCTGTTGAGCGTATAGTTAACGGCAAACCCAGATTTGCTACTATATTACGTAAGAAATAGTTCTAAGATTTTGAATGAAAAGACATGGAATGTTATATAATCTCAGGGAACTACCTCACTTTAGGGATTCTGATCCTGCTCAGAGTTTTCTCATTGCAAAATATTACAACAGTTTTAAGGAGTAAAGGGCTTTTTTGGACACTGACTGGCAGCCAGATCCAAACAAAGATATCCACTGGTGAAATGCATGTTCTGCTGGTGGAGCCAACAGGATCCAGCAGAAGTACCCAGATTCAGACAGAAGTTGTATGATGCTATCGCACCCTTCAGCACCACTCGCTTCCTTTTGGACAGTGGAAGCCTTCCCCAGGGTAAGTGAAAAAACAGTAACTTACCCTGAGGAGACCACTCCAACTGCGCATATAACAAGAAGCAGAATATCAGCACAACACAGAGTAACTACGGGAGCTCTTAAGTCGACGTAAGAAAAATTTACTCTGGATTGCTCTATGCATTTCCCATAGGTTTCCCATAGGTGGTGCCATAACTACGTCAACGTAAATGGCTCTTACGTTGATGTAAGAGCTGCTGTAGTTACTTTGGATTGTGCTGTATGCTTCCATGGCACAACCATCTTCCTGGGAGATAATTTAGCTTGAACTGGGCTGTTACAGCCCAGTGTTAAGTGCTTCTTACACTGCATTCTGGAACTGTAGCATACTTTATAGCTGTCACAAATGTAATATGTTACAGCGTGTTATATTTTTAGGAGGAGAGGTTTTGGAGAGGTTTACAATCTTTAGGAGCAGTGGTTCCCAATTTTTTTGGAGAATCTGAGGCAAAATTTGAACCATCGTGGAGTGTATGTGGCTGTGGGTGGTCTGGCCTCTGTTTTCAAATCCTGGGATTGCGTTGCTGCCAGAACCCCTCCCCTCCATACAGTTATACTGCTCCCAAATTCCCTTGTAGGAGTTTGAGTAGCACTGGTCTAAAGTGCTCAAGTTAATATGTTCAAACTTTTAAATTATGGCTGCAGTCCTAACCTCCACTTAGGCTGCTCTAAGCCCCAGCATAAGTCCTGTGCTGACCTGAGGGTGTCACAAAAGTGCCATAAGATACTTCTGTCCTACTCCTGGAGGGGTTAGGCAAATGCACAGGCATATACTGACCTGGCCACACCATCACTGAAAGTTAAGCTAGGTGAGTTAGGCTGGCCTAAATTTCTTAGGGTTGTGTCCTATATCTGTAATTTTTATCACTATGGTTAGTGCAACATGGAAATTATCAACTTTTATGAGGGATCAGCAGATGCTATCAATGTGTTTGGTTTCTTTTTTTTTCCAAATGACACTTTTCCAAAAAGAATCAATAAAATTAGTCTTTAATAAATAAATACGTATCACTTTAGGAGGTGAGAACCTCAGCATGAAGCAGGGGAACAGAAAATGCAACCATCACTGTAAAAATAAAGAAACATGTGGACATGACTGCTGTGAGTTCCATCCCTTTTTTGGGAGACTTTCAGTTTTGAAGATCCTTGTTTGTTTGCTATAGAAGTGCAATTATTAAGGGGATAATTCTAGTCTCTCTCATGTGTCAGGATATGTGCTCATACATTCTGCATATACATGCCTAGTTTTTACCTGTTCTGTAAAGGGTAATCTTAATGTGGAAGAGTTTGGAAGGAAGCATTTGGAGAGGGAAAGTTGTAGCAAGAGACTGTGTCATCTCAAACATGTGTATTGTATATTACCTTACCTTTCTCAAGCCGTCCAATTTGGGGTCCCCACGATAGCATATACCCTGCTTTGGCACGGTGTTTGCTATGGCAGAAGAAAGGATAGGATTGGGCTATCACAAAGAGCACAGAATTGCAAATTAAATAAAATTAATTCATTAATTAAAATATAAATTACCGTAAAAGAGCAAAATGTTCTAGCTTTTAATACTTTCCCGTGTATGCCCAGTCCAGGTAATCTCGGTTAAATTTATGGCTACAATGATGCATTAATATTGACTCAGAAATCACAAAACCTATTGTACCCAATATGTAGTAGTGCAAACTCACACCTGAAGCCTGTGACATTGTCAACATTTGCAGAAAAATATACTGAATTCAGATACAAATAATGTTCAGGTGTTTTTAGTTTGTCCCTGAGAGTGTAATCCTGAGCTCTCACTGGACTAGCGCAAGTCCCTAGCACCGGACTGGGGATGTCACAAGGCACTTTTGTGCTACCTGGGAAGAATTAGGTTGGCACACAGAGGTGCACACAGCACAGATGTTCCAGCCTGCCTGTTCTAGCATAAAGTAGGATTGCACTGCCCATCAAACATACAAGGAATGTGTGGATGTGGGTTTGAAGAAAGCTGCTTCCTCTCTCAGTATATCTTGTAGTAGATAACAGCACAGAGCTCAGTGAGCATTGCTTCTGCTAACCGTAGACTGAGACAGCAAAAGACTCAAATGGAAGGACTCACATGCTCTTACACACAGTGAGTGTGTGTATGACTTGAAAGCACAACTTCATTTAGAAATGAAGTTACTGTCTTCACTGACACACAGTGGAGCAAGTCTGGGCTTGTCTTTGTCAGTAGATCTCCAGTGTCTTAGGTGACACTATATGCATTTACCCCTTAGAAATAGAGACAGGTTCGGATTATTGGAGATTTCTATTGCTTGGCATTGTCTTTACCTAACTTGGCTTTGTCAATAATATTTAAAACAAATACAAATTTATAATAAAAACACATTATCTTTTCTTAAAGGTAAAACTGGTGTTTCACAAAAATCTGACTTGAGGAAAGAATCAAAGTTTTCTTCGTATCTTACTGATCTGAGAAACCGGAATTCAGCATCTGCTGTTCCCCCAGTGAAACGATTAAAGGTGAACAGATGCAGAAATTATTTGTACATGGACTTTTAAAAATAGAGCTTCTGTATAATTGCAAATAAAGGCTTTTCATATGCTTATTAGTAAGGTTAGAGTAAAAAGTTGTTTTCAGAACCTTGTGCCCTGTTTTAAAACCTAAAAGTTGAACTCTCTGGGACAGAGTAGAAGAAGGCTGCAATCCTAAAAACACTTTCCTGGGAGTAGGCCCTATTGAATACAGTAGGACTTACTTCTGAGTAGACAGGCACTGTTAGGCATGTATAGACTTGGAACTATTTCCTTCCTTCATGATTTTTTTTCCTTTGTGAAGAATGACTTGGACAATTGATAATAGGTAATAAAACATGGTTAAACAAATCGTAGACTACAGCCAGCCTGGGCTTGCTGAGATGTTTGCATATCTACAAGCTGCCACTAACTAAACTACTTCTTAAATTCATGATTTTTTTTTTAAATTGCTGCACACCTTTCCTATGATATAAAACACCTTTCATGAAATGGGGAAAAAATAATGTGTTCATATGTCACTTTCCCATTCTTGACAAGCAGTATTCATTTTCTAGTTTTATTTATACACAGATAAACCAAACCTATTCTATCGTATGCATACATTGTAATAATATCTACTTTTCTCTCTGTATTTATCTGCATGTATAATTTAAGATGCAGATGTCGAATACATCACAAATTGTGGATCTTAAACGATTTGGTTACACTCCAAAATCATTGCTTTCGGGATTATCGAGGTATTGCACTATTATAACATCATCTATCCTCTAGTTCAAAGATTCATTGTCTTTACCGTCTTTACTGATAATAGTAACTATCAGTTTGCAATTACAAATTACAGTTGTAAGAAAATTGCCTTTTTATACAATTTTGTTCACTTTTATAAAGCTCAGAATGTGTTCAACATTTGGAGTCCGCTTCATTAGAAGAGCAGTCTGGTCATTCTGGAAGGCATCCTTTGCAAACAGGAAGTTATAAAGAGAGTGGTAAGTTGTTAGTGCTGTCTTTCTTCTAAATTCAGCTAAAGTCACAATTATTGAAACATGGGCTTTAGTTGAAATGTGCTATCAGTTCAGCATGCCATAATGGACACATTGAGATGCTTTTGACCTGGCTACCTTCTATCTTCACACATTCTTTTTTTATGGATTCTGAGATACTGTACACATTATTATGTATAATTAGAAGAATTTATTTCTGGTGAGCAAGTTAGGATTACAGCCCAAGACTGCAATTGTAACCTCCAGTTAGGCTGGCCTAAGCCCCGCATAAGTCCTATAGGGTGTCACAAAAACATAAGACATTTCTGTGCCACTCCTTAGGGAGGGTTAGGATTGCACCCGAAGTCTTACTGAACAAGTTGCACCAGCTTACTTTTGAACAAAATAACATCATTATCAAGGAAGGTTGAAACTAAAGTGGTGGGATATGTGCATATGTGGCTCTTTCCTCTACAAATACTAGAAAGGCTTGCTGCCTAAGGAATCTGGGTGGATTCTTGAACAGGGAAATTTCCTGTTCATAGGCTGGTGACCTGAAATGAGGAGCTTGAAACATTTATACAATGTTACTGCATCATTGCTACCCGTAGAGCCAAGTTAAGAGTGAAATAGTTGGATAGATGACTTGAGAGAAGTTGGAGGAAGATGCACTATAAATCTGACCCAAAAATGGTCTAGGGACTAGAGACTTCTTTTGGAACTACACACACCAGGGCCATGATGGAAGCAGAGATGACATGTGTCTCTGCCGTGATTGTACCTGCAGAGAGTCATCCGGTTGAACTTTCCTGAATGATGTGGGGTACTTTGCCTCTGGACCCACTGTGGCCTGTTATGACTGTGTGCATGTCCTGCTACTTAAACTCCTTGAAATAACTCTTTCTGGTGTATTCCCTTCATCTGCTTCTTGCTTTGAGTTCCTTCTTTTCAAGTTGTACAGCCTAAGGAGGTGGACAGGATTCTTCAATCCTTATTTGTCTGGGGGATGGGCCAGGTTGGCAGGGAGGCTGATAAATTTTTCATTTGAAGAGGATGTGGTGCCATCCTGCCTTAAGATAGTATTTGTCCCCCTCTCCTGTTAAAGTGCTCCCTGAACCTTAGGTGTTGGATATCTACTAGCAATCTCAAATATCCCATTTTTGGACAAGGTGTTCGAACGGGTTGTGGTGACCCAACTCCATGATTTTCTAAGGAAGACTGATTATCTGATTTCAATCTGGTCTCTAGCCTGGTTTCTGTTTGGAAAAGAAACAGGCTCAACAGCTCCAGTTGATCTACTATTTACAGTTTATTTATGTTGGGAACTAGATGGAAGAGTGCAGCCCAGTTATCTGAATATCTTCCCCCTCTCCCCAAAAAAGAGTTGAGGAAACAGTCAGCTACATTTTACCTTATATAAGCTGAACAAATTTTTTTCAGAATAGTCTGCAACGTGATGCTGTTTTATTATGCTCTATTACAGGTTTCTTTGTTAGTAAGCAGCCTTCAACTTTAAATGAAAAGAGCCATCGGACAATAATTTCAAATAAAAATCTCAAAGAATCTTTAATGAGTAACTTGACTGATGCTGATAAAAGCAACTCTTTGTTTTCAAAAACTTTGAATGTGAACTTTGAATTGGGAGATGAGGTTTGGGATGATTATGATGATGGAAGTTTAGTGCATGCAAGCACATTTATTGCTGATATGGATAAAATGAAAAATTCAGGTAACTGCTTATAACATTCTTTAACAAAATTATCATTCTTGTGTGTGTAGGATCCACAGTATCAGCATCAGGGGTGTTGAAATCATTTCCTCAATCCCAACCATAATGCAAAACATACAAAAATCTCTTTAAACTATTTTTTCAGTGTGTAGAAGGGGCACAGTGTAGAGCAGAATACAGCTTCTGAAAGGGAATATAATTTGCTTATTTCCACATCAAGGTGAAGCTCAGAACTCAAGCTGTAGCTCTCAAGCAGCATCACTGGATACCGTCTCAACCAGCTACTAACCATGCTCTCTCTTTCATCAATTGATCTGTTGAATTAACGGATTTAAAAGCTGCAGTAAATTGGTTCCATTGAGTTTGGTATCAGAACACAAGCAGCTTGGTTTCAACCCCTTGTTTACCTGCTAGGCTAACCGTTAGGAGTTATATGTAGTTTTAAAGTGTACTAAGACATTAATAGTTATTTAAGGCCATGCCTCAAATATGTTTGTTTTTCAATAAGTATTTGCATTATGTTTTTAGTTGTTTGTTTTATTCTTTAGAATCCTCTCCCCTGATACCTATAAACAAAGACCTTCAGAGTTCAAGAAAAGCTAAATCCCTTTTCCAAAATACACAGGGCAAACATTCATTTTTTAAAAGGTAAATATACAGTAATATGGTGACAATTGTACTATCCTACCACCCGTAATGTATCAAGTATAATTTCAGTTTGTTTGCTGGAACAATTCACTGGAGCAGGGTCAACTGGAACTGTTAAATACTCCTCAGTTTATACATATTTATATCTTGTTTTCCCATTATTTCTATTCAAACTAGCTAACAATATTGGTAATAACACCCACAAAAAGCAATAAGCCCTCACAATTAAAACACAGATGAACCCTACAATCCAGAGTAACTATGGGAGCACATAAGAGACATTACGTGCACCCGTAGTTACTGCACCACCTTGTGAAAACCTATGGGAAATTCATATTGCAATCCAGAGTAAATTGTTCTTACACCAGAGCAAGGACTCCCTGTAGTTACTCTGGATTGCGCCCTTATTCATTTTAGATTTGAAAGCAGCTTCAACTAATCAGTGAAGGAATCCAAAAAAATGCAGATTAATTCATTTTCCCCCAGCCACCGACATAGTGTCAGAGAGATGATATGGCCTTTCAGCTAAAAAGTTTAAAGACCTTCTGCTTTGTAGTATAATCCTATGCATTTCCACTCAGAAGTTTTCTCGCTGTGTTCAGTGGGGTTTATTCTCAGGAACGTATACATAAGATTGCAGCCTAAGGCTGCAGTCCTAAAGACACTTTTCTGGGAGTAAGACCCACTGAACACAATTGGGACTTACTTTTGAGTAGACATGGTTAGGATTGTGCAGGCCTACCACAACTCTAACACATCTCTGTGACACAGAGAAAGATTTCTAAAGCTCATCTTCAAGTTTTGGTATGATAATATGGGGGAAATTATCTTGATCAAACCTCATGAAGGAGCTGTAAAGGATAACAAAAACACTTTGAACTGAGTCTAGAAACAAATAGGTAACCAATGAAGTTGATTTGCAGCTCTCCCTGTTCAGTCCAAATCTCCCTTGCCATTTCAGCAGCTCCAGGGAGGTATGAGCTGCATTCTGTGATGGTTGTGGGGTAGCCAGAGTAATCTCATGGTAAATGAAGTTTTGCTCACTTGCTTTGGTGAAAGTTTTCACTGTCCCTGTGAGACTCTTCAGTCCTACACTATCCGTTTTGCTAGTGTACAAAGCAGGCATCCATAAGTCTTGAGAGACTATGGTATTGTGCTCAGTGCTGCATACCCTGCATGCAAAGCACAAAGGCCTAGGTTAGATTGATGTGGAGGATAGACTATTACCCAAGCAGCAAATCCCCCCCTCTCCATAGAATTAGTCCAATGGAATGGGAGAGCCAATACGATTGGTTCCAGCTGCATCGCAGAGCTGGGCTGACAGGAGCTCACCCTGTCTTGTGGGGACCGACATGGGTCTCTAACCCTGGCCTGCTGGTTAACAGGCACAGTGTCTTAACCACTTGCGCCACCCACAGCCCAACTGAGGTGTTTAATGGCAATGGAGAGAGACATTATTCAGTCTTTATGCTGCCAAACCTGCCCTTTTCATTGTTCTACCCCTTCCCTACTAAGAAACTCCCCTGTTCTGCCCCCCATTCCTCCCACATCCTGTCCTCACTGCTGCCTTACCTCTTACTGGTGGGTGGTGGTTTGGCCACTTCCCTGTGGATTGGGCTGTACATTAGGAGTGGTCCCCAAACTGTGGGGACCTGATTTTTGGTGGGTCATGAAGCTGACAAGGAATATGCATACAGCCCTATGGAAACAGAAGTGAGTAGCATTTTTTTTACTTGTGCGTAGGCAACCTTGCCTTGCTCCACATTTGAAGGGCAGGCCAAGGAGAATACAGTACGACCCAAATGGTCCCAATATTATGAATGTGGAATTCAGCAAATGCCCCAGAGGATGATTTCCCCTTCATAGAAGAAAGGATAAGACTTGAGTGGCTGGAAAATTAAACTTTTTGGGCACAATCCTAACAAATTTAGGTCCACCTAACTCACCTGGCATATCTTCCTGTGGTGGTGTGGGGAGGTTGGCCTATGCCTGTGCAGTGGCCTAACACCTCCACCCAGGCGTGGGGCAGAAGTGCCTTACGACACTTTTGTGACACTCAAAGTCCAGCACAGGATTTATGCCAGAGTTTAGGCCAGCCTAACGAGAGATTAAGATTGCAGCCTTTGTCTTGTAAAGCTAGGTAGGTCCTGATAGAGTGTAGTTTTAAAACAAGGGACATAGTGTGAAAACATTTGGGAACCACAGCATTAGAATCAGTAGTTTGGACCCTTCCTTATCATATAATGAATGAAATGCTTCTGTTCATGGGAGGACAGATGTGCTCACAGAAGGGATGATTATGTGACCACAACCCTCCCTCCCCATCTGAAAGGAGCTTCATCCAACATAGTATTAAGTTAGAATCCAATCCAAAATACAGTATATTTATTACTGTATAAGTTTTAGGCTGCAATCCTAGACACTTTCCTGGGAGTAAAACCCATTGAACACAATGGAGCTTATTTTTGAGTAGGCATTGTTTGGATTGTGCTCTATGTGGAATTGTATAAGGTCACATTTAATACAAGAGAACAATAAGGGAGTGTTGGAGGCAGTGTATATATTGATACAGAGATATTTACAATTTGGAAATGTCTTTTTCTCCTTGTCACTGGTTAAAAAAGACTCCTAATGCAGTTTCTACCTGGAACCAGGTAGTTTTTAAAACTCTAAAGTGGTTTGTTTTCGAACTGTTGATTTTGAAAATGAAGAAAATCAGGAAGGATTCTACAGTGTTTGGAGATCAATAATATGAATGCCTCTTTTTTTCCTTTTTGCAAGTGTTCCTATATTTAAAGAGAATCCTGATATTTGCCTACAAAATTATAAATTTTCCTCATCAACTGCACAGCCGAATGTGAAATCACTTGTGGAATATGAAAATAAAAATGTGGTAGGTCATCTTTTTTGATAGTCAGTACTCAACTGAATGTATGCAAATACTTATTTGAATAAGGCTACAATCCAGAGTAATTACAGGTCTTTTTACACGGATGCAGTTACTGTGCCACCTATGGGAAATGCATAGAGCAATCCAGAGTAAGTGCCTCTTATGTCTTCCCATAGTTATTCTGGATTGTAGAGTTAGGGTGCAATCCAGAGTAACTACAGGGAGTCCTTGCTCTGGTGTAAGAAGAATTTGCTCTGGGTTGCAATATGAATTTCCCATAGGTTTTCACTAGGTGGTGCAGTAACAGTGGGTCCACGTAATGTCTCTTACGTGCTCCCGTAGTTACTCTGGATTGTAGGGCTAGTATTTTAAGTACAATTGAAAGTGCACTCTGATCACAGATCAGAGTGATTATAGCAGTGGAGAGACATGTGGAGATGGCTGCAAGTCTCCTAGACCTTCCCTGACACCAGTGCAATCCTCCTGTAAAAATAAAAGCCACTGGATCACCATGACACCTCAACTGCTGCAGCACCATCAGGGAATCCATTTCCTTAAGTATGCCCTGAACCATTTCCAGTTCCTGTGATGAGTCGTGACCCACCACTTTGGGAACCACTGGTATATAGGATTGCTGCCGCACTGCTAGCACCAGATCATCACTTGTAGTGGTATGGAGTCCGTGCATTTCATTATAAACACTGATTTGCTAGCAGAAACATCCACATCAGTGGGACGTCCAGTATTCCTAGAATCCATGCATATAAATTATGTTTTCTAGTATTCTAGCAATACACTGGTCAGGTTTGGATGATATGGTACTACCTGTGTACAATTTAACTTTTGAAATGGGAATGTCTGTTTGAGTTAGCTATTCTGAAATTCACATTTCTTCTTGTCACTTTTTATGTTTTAGTTTGGCTTTCAAGATGGAAACAATCCCCCACTGCAGCTAAAAAATACGCAGTTGATTACAGCCTCAAAAACAATCTCAGACTCTTACAAATTCACCGGAAAGGGAGACTTTTTTATATGTAACAAAGGAACGACAAAAGAGACTGATCTCAGGTAATGAAAAAGATTTGTGCATCTATTGCTGGAGCTTGGTCTGTATTTTGTATAATTGTATGTAAACAGATATTTTCAGAAAGTTCATAAGTTCACAGGTAACTGGCTGTCTTCAGCTTTTTACGTGCAGGAAATGTTTAATAACATTACATGTTGCATTCCAGAAAAAAATAAATAGATTTCATTAGGTTTGCTATACTGTCTAAATGCAACCTTTCTTTTTGTGCTTTCTTTTTTGCTAGGTATCAGCTTTCTGATGATGACATTAAACCTTTTCTTGGAATATTTGATGACATTTTCTGATGCTTATAACAAAGGCACAGTGCCAATGATGAAGAGTAAGCAATATCAGGTTACGATTTTTCAATTACCATCAAGATTTTTGCTTTTAGGTATATAGAAGTTCGTTAAACAATGACCAAAATGCAGGATGGTTTACTTGCAATATTTAAGATACAATGCTTCTGTAATAGTTATTTCTGTATCTTTGTTTATATGAGTTGCTGTTCATATCTTTGCAAAAGCCAAACATTTTTGGAAGGATTTTGTTGGTTTTCAACCCAAGCTATTTGTTCTGCTTCTTTCAAATTAGAACTAGTTTTAATTTGGGAAATAAGAATATCTTTATAATATGTATCTCTTTATAATATTTATCTCTTGTTCATGCTTGTGAACAACTCCTGTATTATTCATTGAAAAATGTCTTCTATGTGGAATTTTTATTTTGGCGGTTTTTGTTTCCAGTTAAACTGATTTTATAATGCCTATATATTTTGTGAAACAATGAGACTTTAAAATAAAAAGGAATAAAAATTAGTTCATAATTTCAGTTTTCTTTCATGCATTATAATCAGAATTTGTAGTTTGTTCAAAAGCTTTGGCTCTATGTTTGCATCTTAAATGGAGAAACTTTCTCATAATGCTACAAAAGTTGGGGTCAGGTTGTGAATAGAAATATAGCCATATTAAGAGCTTTTCTTCAACAAAAAGTTCACAAAATGGTTTACATAGCCAAAGAAATGGGAAAAAACCTCAGGTAACTATCTTGGGTTTTTAATATAGTTAAATATAGAAGTGGACATCATATAGTTGCTGGAATCTAAATTGCCATATGGCAAAATATAAAGAAGTGTTGAACAGCAGAATCCAATCTTTTTCAGTTTAAAAACGTGGCTTCCAATGCTGTCTTAGTAAATAGCAAATTCCATTTTTTATCTTGAAAATTCCTTCTGCCACTGAGAGATTTGTTCAAATGGACCCTAATTAATGCCTTCAGGAATGGGAATAGACCTAGAGCTAAAGTTGACATTCATTCTCTCTCTCTCTCTCTCTCTCCCTCTCTCTCTCTCTCTCTCTCACTCTCTCTCTCTCTCTCACACACACACACACACACACACAAACACACAGTTTGAATCACCTTATTGTGTGTAAATCAAAAACTGGAGAGGATAATTTTAGCATTTAGATCAAAAGAGAGAAGTTGAAAGTCTGGAGCATGCATTCAATTAATGTGTTATGGGTATAACTGAAATGTATTGGAGGAGTGCATGGTCAGAAAAAGAACTGTCAGAAAACAGATCACCTGCTTGATATCATGAGTATCTTGCATACTCATGAAGGCAAAAACCCACACTCTTATACAAAGCCAAGGTTTAAGGCCTCTGAAACATCACACTGTGATAGGGCAAGGAACTGTCCCAAAGAGACTCATCATTCATCCCCTCCTGTAAGTCCATAAAGGAATTTCAGATACATGAAGGGGCCTCTGGATTTCACCCACTTGAGATAAGTTTGTGCTCATGCCACCATATATTATACAAGGAAGGTCACACATACCCCTTTGTGCATTTACCAGGGTCTGAAGTAAGACATGCCCAATGCTTTAGGGGAGGGAGCGGGGAAGAGTCCGCTCATTTTGCTGTCTGACAATTACCTGGAACATTACAGGTATGGTATTCTGATTAAAGTGAGATAGATTTTAATCACATTTATCTGGCCCACTTAGGGGACAATGGAGATGCTTGGGGACAATCTGGCCATAAAATAAAGATTGGTTGCTGAAGGTGTGATTTCCTAAGCACCAGGGGATTTCATTATCATCCGCTGGAGTTCAGACAGCGACCACTTTGTTCGTCAGCATGTATTCTGACACCCACCTGCATGCCCTAAAAGCAGTTTGCTGGTTGCAGTTTGGGGCTGTTCACCATGATTGGCCTTTGATGGGCAGTTTTTTCATCTACCCCAGACTATATAAGGAGTGATTTTCAACCAATGTGCTGGTGTGCCATGAGTGGACCACAATTGTGCTGTGGGAGTTTTATACAATTTATTTCTTCAATAATAGGGTTACTGGGAAATTGAACACCCTACTAGCAGAATGGTGTGCCTTGACAATTGTCCAAATATTGATGGTGTGCCTTGACAATTTAAGCACCTGGTTGGTGTGCCATGAGACAAAAAAGATTGAAAATCACTGGTATAAGGGTTTGAGTCCATCTTATAAGGTGGGTTACTAATCTGGTCACTTTAACCTGACAGGTGTTTGCAGGTTAGAAGGCTTGATCTGGGCCTTCAATGTGGGCTGCCACAGATGGGCAGAACCACTTTCTGGTCCTCAGGTGCTTAGTGGCTCAGGGGCCGGGACAAAGGGGGGGCTCTAGCAAGGGTTGAGGGGTGCTGCCTCAGGACCTCTGAGATCTAGGGCAGTATCATCCTGAGCCCCTTGGTGGGGTCATCAGGAATAAGCCTGCTGCCTATAATGGGCTAGGCTCGGAGTTAGGTTCATGCCCAGGACTGGGTTGGCATGAACATTTCTTACACTATCCAATGGTCCAGCGCAAGCATCACTCAGTGTTCGTTGTACATTGCTGCAGGTGTACAGTGTGTATATTTACCTTCATTAAAGTGGCCCTTTCTCCCAAAGCTGTTTATTCAGGGTGCACAGACAAGGGAACATAACCTATAATACACAGGCTTTATTTTCTGATTGTCATTTAGCCAATTTTGCTGTCCCTCATCTCTTTTTCTAAGATGACATGTTTCTTATCTTACCTTTTTCCATTCCTTTACATTTTTTAATATATTACACCATGTGTTAAGTAAATATTTTGCTTTTTTTAAATTTCACATGCCTGATCACAGGCCACTCAAAACAGAATAACAGTGCAATCCTAATCCCTGGTTAGGCCAAAGAAGACCATGCTTACCTGGTGTGTTGCAAAAGTGGGTGCCATAAAGCAATTCTGCACCACTCCTGGGGTGGGGGGAGGTTAGGTGAGTGCACAGACATGTGCCTTCCTCTCCACATCACAGCAGGAATAGGAAGATGGCTGAGCTGTTCTGCCTTTATTTGGTTAGGATTGCACCTTGAATTGGTTAGGATTGTATGTCTCCCAGAATGTGTTCCACTACTAGGTATTAAGGGCGCCCCTGGCTTTTGTGGTTTTTCTTGTCTAACTGGAAGGGAAGTTTTGCCTATTGGTTTCTACTGGTTTCCCAGGCTGGGGTGTTGGCAGTGATCTTTTCCCTATTCTTCTCAGTTTTTCACATTTGAAGCAGGGAGCAGGGAGTGGGTGCCAGTCACTAACAATTAAGTGCTGTTTTTTATCTGCCCTCTGCCTACCATTACAGTTAACTGTTAGTAATGACTGCTGGGCTCAGCATCAATTGGTACTCAGCCTGTGCTGATGCTCCTTACACTCATAGGCTGCAATCTTAACCCCACCTAGGGCAAAATCCATAGCAGTTACCTGTCCACGCAGTTACGTCACCCTCTAGTGTTATCTTATGGGATGTCATCTTAACTGCTCCGGAGCAAGGAGCTTAATTTCAGTTTAGGATATAGGCCATAGGCTGGCATAAGTCCCTGCAGAACTCCTGTGCTGGCCTGGGGGGTGTCACCAAAGCTGCACCACTCCTGGGGAAGGGTTAGGCCAGTGCACAGACATGCTATTGCCATTCTACATCACCATGGGAATGTGAATACCAGTGAGTGGTGCTGGTCAAGGTTAGGATTGCACTTTTAGTACCATAAATATGCTTTATTGCACATTTCCAACATCTGCCATTGGAGCTCAGCACTGGCACATAAGAGCCCACAGGATTTGGATAGGAGTCCTAAGTAAAATGAATGGAATGCAATATTCATATTCAAAAAGAAGATTTTTTTATTACTGATAACACCTTGGAAAAAGTTATTCAAGTTACTTTTCTTTTTCTTCTTAAATTAAATCTTGCCCACGGAGAGGATTAGTAGTTATTAATATTTTTATTTCAATCTTAAAAGTGATTAATTTTCAAAAAAATACATTCAAAGTTTCTTCTTATAACAATGTCTCCTTGTGTAATATTCCCTTCATTTTTCATATGCTGCTCATCAATAATCTGTCCTGTATACTTTGGGGAATAACTTCAGTTCTTTTTGCAATATATTGCCCGTTCTTTTGATTTTAAGAGAATTTCATTCCTGTTTTTAGTTGTGTACCATAAGCACACAACAATTCGCCAGCATGCTTATGTTCAGATGTTTCAATGGGGCACCAGTTAAAAAAAAAAGATGGATTGTGTCCATTACTTTAAAGGATTACTGTATTTGTAATATTTTTTCTTAGTCATAAGTTTGCATTCTCGCAGCAAATCAATATCATACAGCATAGTTATTGTTGACAGTTCCCTGCCCTCCAAAGCTGAGTTTCAAATGCAGTTGTTTTAGTAATGCTGAATGTCTAAAGGCACAAATTTTATTGAAAAACTGTGTTTCATAAGTTTCATTTGTCATTTTTGTTTTTGCATCATTTATTCATATTAGTTTTGTGATTCTTTTAAAGTCTAATTTCCCGCTTATGAAATTGCTTTGAAAGTTTTAATAGAAGCAAAAATATTCTGCCTTTTTTCAAAGGAAGTTTTTCTATTACATACACTATTCCCATACATTTTGCCATGGCTTACTTTTCTGGTTTTGAAGTGGTTGTGATATGTGATCAAGATCAAAGGTGATAAAACAGCTGATTAGCATGGCTCCCAAGAAGTATGTAGTTCATGGTGATATGTGACAGAACTTGCTCCCATAAAAGGTAGTTTGAAATTTATAAGTCAGTTTTTGTACCCTCAGTTCTTGCAAGTTGGGGATCCTCTTCTGGTGACCAAGCAGTGCTAATACTGAAGTTGGATTGGAGGTATATGCTATAATGCCCACTTTGAGTACCACTGGACTAGGTGGTCCTGGGGCCTGATCCAGAAGTGCTCTTTTTATGTTCTTATGATACTGATGCAGCATCTGTTGCCTCCCATGGGCTGGCTGGGGGACGAAGCATGTTGGGAGAGGTAACAAATTTTTTTAACTTATCAGCTCCACTGCTTTCTGATCCCTTTTTTGCTGGCATACATTTGTTAGATTAAAGGAGGTATGTTGGACCCAGAAAAGGAAAATTGAATCCAGAAGAGATTACTACTGCTAAAATCTGACACTGTCTTGTCCTATTCCATGCCTACTAACATACCTTGCTGATGACCAATTTGCAGGTTGCCAGCTCACAACCTCTGGTCATCACACCACTGGCAGCAGGGCACCTGCCATCCCAATGGTCCATGGAAAAAACTGATGGACTATCAATGGGTTGCATGCATAGTATGGGCGAATGAGTTTCACATGCATTTTGTCGTCTTTACCAGACCAGGTCTGGTCTTCAAAGACCAGGGAACAGAAGAAGGTGAGAAGGCCATCAGTTATTTGCAGCAATAGTGCAGCAACTCCAAAGGATTGACAGTCCAATGCAGGGAATCATGCAGGCTTGGAGACAAGAAAGGCATGAAGACGAGAAAGGCATGGTTGCTAAGCTGGTAGGCTATTCATCAAATCATACTATGAAGATGCTCCTTTTAGATCTTAAGGACAATCTCACACAACAAGCAGTTTTACTTAGGCTGAAATCCAGAAGTGCACTTGGGCTGCCCTATCTATCACTGGGGTAGCCCAAGTCCAAGATGGGGCAGCCCAGTTATGCCAGAAAAGGCTTGGGGCAGCCTAAGGTAACATAGGCTGCCCCAAGACAGATGGACTTGGGCTGCCCTAGCTGTGTCAGCCTAGGCAGTTCAGAAGAGGCATGTTGAGGGTAGGCTCAGCATTGCCTAGAACAGAGCAGTTATGCTAGAGTCACAGCTCATAGTTTCCCATGCAGAAATGCCCTCTTTCAGCTCCACATATACCACCTCAAGAGCAGATATAGAAATGAGTAGACCCAGAGAAGTCCTTGATAAGGCAGAGTAAAAATGGCAGTGTAGACCAAAAAGAATTAAGTTGTTGGCCTGCCTATCTGCAACCCCTGCCTCTCAACTTCAGGATATGGCACAACTGCGGCAGCCCACTAACCTGGGGATATAGCAGGCCACTCCAACAAGCCCCTTGTATTCACTGTAGACTGTACTGGCATCTCATCAGGGACTCTTTTTAAGGCAGGCACCACAGCTGTTCCTTGTTCAGTGTGATCTGAGGGGGGGTCTTCTCAGGAGCAAGCCCTCCCCAGGTGTCACTGACTTGGTGCCTACTGAGCATGCTCTGGATCAATCATGCACAGGATTCCTGACTGTCTGGATGCAGCATAACTTTCTGCTCTGGATTCAGAATTGTTGGGGCAGCCCAGCTAGGACTCTCCTCACTGCCCTTACTCTGGATTGCAGCCTAAGTTTTATTGAAACAAATACAAAAAGATTATCTGTAGCATAAGTTACATGTGACGATACTGAAACTATTGGTATCTTGTATTTCTTGCCCTGAAACATAACATCTCATGGGTGCTTTGATTAGAAAGAAAAAAGAATTAGACAATCAATTCTCAGGTGATATGGCAGAATGAGTCGGTCATTATTCGGTAGAAGATTCTGTATAATTTGAATTATAGTGTCTCATAATGGAGCAGAGGAAAGAAAATTCAATATAACAAGAAATCCCATTTGCCATCTTATTGGTCTGAGTCTCTGTAATAAACTGCATGCTGATACCTGCTTTTAATATTACTTCAAGTCCCTTATCTATTTCCTGGTCCTATCAGATACATTGATTTCAAACTATGAAGTGTAGTTGACAAGATCTGCACCTGAACAGAGGAGGAAAAAGAAATTATTCTGTACTTGAAAACCAGAATCTAAAAAAGATAAATAATCTTTTCAGTGCTTAGACATGCTTCCAGTAACACATTGGAGCATACAATATCACACATCAGATAAGCTCATGAATGCAACAGTACACACCATTTTAACAATGTGAAGCAATTTTATGTATAGCATTTTCAATGATGAGATTTTAAAAGATACACAATGAAATAAAAGTGGTCATCAAAAGAAAGAATGCCAACAAACTTGGATCTGTCAGTTACTGTGCATACATACAGAACACACTGTTAAACTTACTATAAAACAAATAAAATAGGACTGTGTAACTACACTTGATATTCATTTGGACTTTAGAATTGGGTAAAGTCTGCAACTTGTTCCAAACTCATTGGGTATTCCATGCCCCATTCATTCATTCATTCATTCATTCATTCATTCATTCATTCATTCATTCATTCATTGTAATTGTATCCCGTCTTTCTCCCACTGCAGGGGATCCAAGGCGGCTAACAACAACACATAATAAAATAAAAATTCAAAACAACTTTACAATAAAATATTAAAAAACATTTAAAAACCAATTAAAACCAAAGACAACCAACCCACAACATCAGTTAAAAGTTCTTAAAAACAAAAAAGTCTTAAGGCTCCTCCAAAAAATCTCCAAGGAAGGCATAGTTCTCAGTTCCAGGGGAAGGAAATTCCATAGCCGGAGTGCAGCCACTGAAAAGGTCCTGTTTCTAGCTGCCACATGCCTCACTTCTCATAGTGGTGGCACAGTTAACAGGGCCCCCTCTGATCACCTCACATGATAGATAGGAATGTATGGATGATGACCGACCCTCAAATAGCTTGGACCTGAACTATATAGGGTTTTAAAGCTGAAAACCAGCACTTTGAATTCAGCCTGGAAACAAATGGGCAGCCAGCATAGCCGCCAAAGCAGCGGCCTGGCCGAGTCAAACCAATGAGCTCCAATAACCACACGAGCCGCAGCATTCTGCACTAATTGCAGTTTCCAGACTGCCTTCAGAGGCAGCCTCGTGTAGTGTGCATTGCAGAAATCTTATCTAGCTGTCACTAGATTACCATCACTATGGCCAGATCCTGGTGATGCAACTGGTGGATCAGCCGAAACTGAGCAAAGGCTCCCCCAGCCCACAGTTGACATGTGAAACCCTAGGAACAACTGGGGATCCAGGAGAAACCCCAAGCTGTGGACTTGCAGCTAAGCTAATTACGTTCTGCATCAGATTTAGAGGCCCAACAGTTGGGCTCACAAATGTGCCATAAGGCACATTTATGACATCCAGGCTCTATGGAGTCCCAGTGGGTGGTGAGCTCTTGGACTCTCAGATAGGATCTCCTCCATCAACCTGCAGACATCATCCTATTTGATCAGTACAGGAGAACAGAGAAAAATTCCACCCAGGTAGTTGAAGCAAATGAGCCACATAAGACACCCTATACAGAGAAGCTTTGAAGGTCACCATCCAAGTTGGGAGGCGTACCCCACAACTGTAGGGCTCATTTCGTACAACATTTCAACACTTATTGTAGGGTTTTTACAAGAAATCTTGTGTGGATGATGATGAAATGAAACATACTCCAGAAGGAGGAATGCTTTTGTTTGGGTAAATGAAATTTTGTTTCTCTTGTAGCTGTGAAACTTTCTATTAAAAGATGCATATAACTTTCAAAATATGAAGGAGGCTTGGAACTGCAAATAGATATGATAGATTTGCTGCTCCCCCACATGTTTAAAGGCAAAACCTATTTATGAGGCTTTATTAAGTGCAAATAATTCCCAGGGCTTCAGCAGAGAAGAAACAGCTGCAGAATGTGGACTCATTTGCATATAAATGACATGATTTCAGCTCAGAGAGGAATATTGAAAAATATACATTTCTACAGTGAAAGCCTGGAGAGCTACACATATTAAGGTCAGATTGTGTGATTTTTCCCCCCTAAGCTATGGCGTGTCAGTGGCAGCGATGGATCACACTTCCAAACGTGCGTAGGTGGTGTCAATTTTATCCACTCAAAGAATGTATATTTTTAAAAGTGCACTAATTAAGCTACCACTTTTTAAACACACATACATTTTTTAAAAAATTAGGTCAACTATATAAGCCATTTTTAAATGCTGGGAAGATTCAACAATAGAAATGACAAACTTGTGAAAATTTGTTCTCTCTAGTTTGAAGAAACAAGATAGTAGAGAAATATTATTTATAATAAAACAAATGAAACAAACAGAAATTAAACCACTCACTTTAAGAATGTAATTGAACTCAGGACTAAGAGCCAAATCCAGACCAGGTGTGCTTATTCAGACTTACCTTTCCCAGGAGAAGGGACTGAATGGCTACAATCCAGAGTAACTGCGGGACCTTTTACACAGACGTAGTTATGGTGCCACCTATGGGAAATGCATAGAGCAATCCAGAGTAAGTGCCTCTTATGTCTTCCTGTAGTTACTCTGGATTGTAGGGTATGTACCATTCCCCAAAGAGGCTTAGGCTGTAATCCAAACCACACTTTCCTGGGAGTAAGTACTATTGAATCCAATGGGACATACTTCTGAGTAAACATGCTTAGGATTACACTGATAGAGAGCTAACAATACATTTAAGATGTTTGAAACTTTCTTAACTGACCCAGGGACCAAGGTGGAGTTGTCCAGATGAAACAAAAACCATTTAAATCCTAGAAAAGAGAATGGGAGAACTGGAAGCTTAGGAAAATAATGGGGCATTGATGGAAGAACGGCAGACAGCAGGTGGCCCAAAAGAAATCCTTCCTCATTGCTTGGAGATCTGAGCTGAACCTAGAAGGAGAAACCAAACTCTTCTTGTTTGCATTCTTGTTGAAGTTCCTTGGGGAGGAAAAGGTTGGGGTCCTGGTTAGCTTTTGGGTTGAACCTAATTATATGTCTCAAAGCAAATGAGATTGGCTCCTTAAAATTGAAAGATAAACATCCCTTAAGTTAATGGTTTAAAGGCAGCGTGCTTACCATGGCAATGTGGTCGAGAATTAAGCTTGCATTAGAAAGGTTCACAAAGGAGCCAACTTTGGTTTTAGGTTACAGCCGGGAGGCCTAGGTAATCTAATGTAGCCTTTCACTTCCCCCATATGATTATCACTTCTGAATTGCCTTGGAGCTAGAAACTAAGCCAATTTAAGCCACTTGAAAGGGAACTTGATTCATTGCCTACCTTGTGACCATGCTAAATAACTGCTTTTGTATAATGCAAAAATAGGTAAATCGCTGAGGTTCCTGGAATCAAATGTCGCAAATGGGAGATTCAACCTGTAGTTCTGCTTTGCTTCTTCAAGGAGTCTCAGTGAAGACCAGAAAACAATCCTGATACCAATTGTGACAATGTGGGGTTGTTTGCCAAAACAGGCAGGCTACAATCCTAACCACACTTTCCTGGGAGTAAGTACTATTGAACCCAATTGGACTCCTTAGAATTGCACTGGCAATCTGGCTGGTGTGATAGCAACTCAAATCCTCTCCGTTCTCTGGAAAGTCCAGCCAGCTTTCCAGAAAACCAATTGGTTTCTTTAGACTTTCCCTCAAGGAGAGATAATCTTGAGCTTTTCCTTACATATATGGGGCCAACTGCATTTGTCACCTGCACCCCAGACATGGAAGTCATTATGGTGGCATCATCATCATCACTGCAGTTACTTCTTCTTTTGTCAGTTAACTTTGAAGGAGACAGCCCAGGCACCATCACACCACCACTAAGAGCGATGGGAAGTGATGGGAAGCAGTGCATGTGTCCTGCAATTCAAAGGAGCCACATGCCACTTCTAGCTCTAGTGGAGCCTAACTGTGAAAGGTCCATTGGAGTGTTTTGGGACCATTGGAAATGGGGACCAGGAAAGAGGCAAGCATAGCTTCCAGAAGGCTGTCCCCTTTCTTTAAAAGGAATTAGGGGTTGCCCTCAGATGTGAACAGGAACTGTGCTGAGAGTGGTCCCTAGATTATCTGAGTGTCATCTTCCTCTCCTTGAAAGAAAGAGTGCTCCTGCTGCCACTCTTGTGCAGTTCGTGGTGTACCCTGGGGAGAGATGGATCAGTGCCCCCATAGCACCGCACCCAGGGTATTTGTCCTTTGCCTTCTACAATCTGGTGACATATTTTTTAACATGAAGCCCTGAAGTTCTTTTGTATTTAAGAAAAACTACACCAAAGCAGTGGGGGAAAGAAATCTTGTCTCTCACTGTCCCTCCTCCTCTTGAATGACGATCTTTGCATGGACATTTATGTTGCATGAAGGATATCAGACAAGTGCTTGGGTGCCCCAATGGTGATTCTTCTGCCATCCTTGGAATCTATTAGATGCTTGCCACTGTGTATAATTTAAATATCTTTTAACTTCACCCATGGAAAAAAGCAAGCAAGGTAGCAGACATTCTTCAATTTGTACCAACCTGAAACCAGGCATTCTTAGGAGAGCCGTTGAAAGATGGAAATCGTATAAAAGGAAAACAAGTCACCAATGCGAATGCCGCCTTCTCTTTTTTCTCTGAGGTACGATTGTCTCCAACAAGCATGTCAGTGAAGGGCAGGACATATTCACACATCCCTGGAACAGCTTTACCGAAATGCCAGCATATATTGGGGATGACGGTGATAAAACAGACATTGTGTCCTGCCGGAAGATAAAGTTGGCAGTTTAGATGGTTGAAAAACAGTTTGTGATAAGCTTGTGGTTCCATAGAAATTAATCCCAGCCCCTACATTTTCTATCAGCCAATCAGAATGTTCTTAAAGTTCAGGCAGTTAATAATATCTCACATCTTTGTAGCTTAAGGGATACGGTTTTCAAAATTATTGTAGTATGGGAACGATAAATTCCGGCACCACAAAGGCTGCATGCCATATAATTTATTTTAGATTTCCATCTAGGGTGCATTATGACACTCCACATGAAAGTCAAATTGTCCATGTAAAATGCTTTCCAGGTGATAAGTTTACCCCGAGGGTTCCAGTAAAATAATAGATTCAAAGTTATATCTGACTCTCACAATCTATAAAGACTAGTTATCAGCTCTTTGAAAGATCTGGTAAGCAGGAGCAGGAAAAAAGGCACTTGGAGACTGACACTTTTGTCATTATGGGGAGTGATGTTAGAGCCAGCAGCTCCTTCTGGATTCAGCTGTAAATACTCTGCTGACATATATTTGGGGATGTTGCCTTTCTGAACAAGTTAAAGTGTGTTTGTCTAACCTTGTTCAAAGAGTAGGAAGCGCCAAGCATTTGTAATATTTCTGCAACCTGCATGTTGCCCAAGAATGTTTTCAAGCATGTTCTCTTGCTATGTCTTCACTAGTTGCAAATCCATCTTAACAATCACACTAGATCTGATCACATGATTACATCAGTCTAATACATCAATGTAATATACAATTATAATACACTGCAATACAACTGGATTGCAAATTATTTTCCCATTTTGTTTGTTGGGGAAGAAGTCTTCCTTCAATATGCAATGTTCTTCACATTGATTTCTTAACTTATTTTGTTTATTCATGTATATTTATCCTGCCTTTGTCTCCAAAGGAACCCAAAGTGAATCACAGTACAAGACAATGAACAAAATCGCTATTCAAAAAACCAGTGAAAACAAGAAAGCAGCTCTTCACAGTTAACAACATCATAAAAAAGCAATATAAATATAAATACAGTAAAAAGGCAAGCAGCATCTTATAATAGCCCCAAACTATCAAAACCTAAAATGTTAAAAACATGGTAGAAAGCCCAGGATCTCAGAAGTAGGTTTGCCATATGTCCCCCAAAACTGGGATAGTCCTGCGTTTGGAGGATTGCATTCACACAATAGGAAGTTAGACAGGGAGTCCTGTCCTGGTTTTGTGGAAGAGAATTATGGCAACCCTACTCAGAACATTTGTCTAAAAGACATTTTAAATTTAATTTAATTTTTAATTCTACAGGCCTCACCAGAAAGTTTATAGGGAGGGAGCAATGTATACGTCAAGCCGGAGAGAGCTCTATAATGTTGGTGGCACTACTATAAGGCCTTATTTCTTGCTACTGACCCAGATGGCAGCCCTGGGTAGCAGCCCATGCAAAAAGGCCTGAGGGGAGAAAAAGGTTTATTTAGTTTATACAATTTTGCAGTCAGGGTGAGCCTTTTGTCCAGATGTCCTGCAAAAGGGCTTCATTGTCCTCCATTTTGGTTTCATTTTGGAACTTTGCAATGGTGTGCAGGACCCCATCATGTCACATGTCGTTGGATTCATGTTGAAGAGCTGAATCCAATGCAAAAATTTGAAATATCTCCTTCCTATCCCATAAAACTAACAATAAAAATATACATTGAGCTCTATGTGAAAGTGAAAGTGCCCAATATTGTGACTTTACTTGTGAGTAGGCAAACATACCATTGTTTGCCAGAAACGCCAGGCTGAGAGGAATCCAAGACCTTGTCCTCCTTTAGGGGTTCAGGCATCTGGTCACCCTGTTCTCAGTTAGCTTGTCTGTAAACCATATATAGAGTTTTAAGGTCAAAATCAGCACCTTGAATTCATCCCAGAAACAAATAGGCAGCCAGTGTAACTGCTGGAAAAGCAGTCCTGCGGACTCCTTTCCACTACCTATTTCCAGTGACTACATGGGCCGCTGCTTTCTGTACTAAGTGCAGTTTCTGAACTGCCTTTAAGGGCAGCCCCATGTAAAGTACATTACAGTAATCTAATCTCAATATCACTAGGCTTGGATCACCATGGCCAGATCTGCAGGGTCCAAGTATGGCAGTGATTTTCAATCAGTGTGCCATGACCTGAGAACAGTTAGTTCTCAGGTATGCTGTGGGAATTTGGGGATTGACATTCATTAATAGGAAAATTGGGGGATTGGAACAGTCTGGTGTGCCTTGTCAATGGTAAAAACAATTAGTGTGCCTTGACAATTTCAGTGACTTGTTAAGTGTGCCATGAGATGAAAAAAGGTTGAAAACAGCGGACTCCCAGCCACAGGAGGAACAGCGCAGAAGTGTTGCTTTTGCTACGGGCAGTCGCAGGCATGCTAGGCAGCCATGACACTTTTTTAAAGGGCTGCCGGCCAGCACGTCTGCCCCAACTGCCACATGTGCTTGTTAAGTGAAGCAACGCTTGTTATATGAGGCAGAATCATAGAGAAATTTTTGCTTGTTATGTGGCTCACTTGTTAAGTGAGGCACTTTTTAAGCGAGGTACCACTGTAATTGACTCCTGTTTGGCCCAAAGATTTACTTTTTAGAGCTGGCCAAGATGCTTTTCTCGCTTTGTGGGGAAGGCCGCTGCTTCGCAACCAGCCTTATCTGTTTGGTTTCTGACTTTCTTCCTGCCTACACACTGTCCATAAGCAGCTATTACAAAAAGCACTCCAAATATCCAATACGTTCTTTCCTCCAAAAGAAACTGACCCTGTAAAGCTTCCCTGGGACTTCCTACCACCTGGTGGAGGGTCAGAGGGGAGGAAGGAGAATGAAACAATAGTTCCCTTAACATTGCCTTGACGTTATGAAATAAATGGCACTTAATAAACATTCTGTGAGCGTTCATCAATGCACATTTGGCTCTAGTTATTCAGGCACTTATCCTGCAAGGCGCTGGCACATTTGGTGCGTTCAAAAATGTTTATTCAGAAAACACAGCCAGGAATTGCTTCTCAGGTTGCCTTCCCCCGCGTCTCCATACAACGTCTTAAACAGCATTTGTTTCTGCTCTTCCGCCGAATGATTTGAAAACAGATCATCTCCCCATTGATATTCCCTGTTGCTGCACAAGTGGAATGAGAAATGCCAGGAAACGGCATTGGTAATATTGTTTCATGTCCTGGCTAACATCTGTAAACATCTGTGCTTGCATACAGATTTCGACCAGAGATTTCAGAACATATTTGTTTAAAAGGTCAAGGAGGAATACAAACCCCATGATGCACTGCACGCTAAGTGTTTTAATATGGCTTTCATACAGGTCTCATATTGGACATTTCCCTCTCTTAATTATGCTAACAACCTCCAGCCCGAGGCATACTGAAGAATCCTCCATCTGTTTTGGAAAAAGAAGCACAGAACCTCCTCCCCCCTTAAAGCAAGCATTTCTTGTTGTTTTCTGATAGAATTAAAGAGGCACAGTTACTTTAAAAAATACATTGTGTTCAACATTTTTTTAATGAGTGGATATGCTTAGGGTATTGTAATGAAACGCATACCTTGTAGGTCAATAACCTACAATGAAATGCATACCCTGTAGGTCAATAACCTACAATGACCCTGTAGGTCAATAACCTACAATAACCACTTTCTTTAGTCAAGAGCAGTGGCATCGCTAGGTCACTTGTCACCGAGGGTCCCCTAGATTTTGGACACCCCATACACAGGGGGTGGGGGTGGGACTTATACCCAACCACCCTCTCTTCCAGAGGCTGCTGCTACTGGGTTGCTCCACTCCAAGATCCAGTCACCGCCAGATCTGGTGGAGCGATCTCTGTTTGAGGTCAGGCTGATCCAAGCGACCACCTTAATTTCCATCTTCTCAGACTTCGGCTACCTCCAGAGGTGGCCTAAGTCTGAGTAGACCTATTTGGGTTGCTGCAGCCCTACTCAGGGAAGGGGACAAGCCTCCTCCTCCCCGCAGTAGTGCAGCAGCATTCCCAATCCTTGCACTGGACACAGTGCAGGTTGAGACAGCCTGCCAGTTTCAGCGGAACTTTGGACTGTCAACCCCATATTTTTTACATAATATATCATATCATTTCCCTTCATCATCCAGCTAGTGTTATCTAAACCAGTGGTTCTTGAGTATTTCAGTCCACACCTCCCTTCTGAAAATAACCCCCAAGGGGTGATGTCATCAATGTGGAAGTGATGTCATGACCAGAAATGACATCAAAGAGAAAGTGACATCACTGTGATGCCAGAGCTCTTCCATGTCTATTCATAAAATAAGTCCCATTGCATTTGGGTTGCCATAATTCTTCCCCTTTGGACTGGGAGGGACAAGAGAGGAGGAACCCAGAACAAAGTCCCAGATATCCTTTCCCTTGTCCCACCTCTCCCACCTATGTACACACAACCTTAGTGCATGCGCAGTAGGGTTCCTCCGCAGCCTACTGCAGAGGAGCCGTAATGCGCACACTCTAAGGCTGTGCATGCGCATTAGGCTTCCCAGCCTAATGCCAAACTGGTCTGTTTGGAGCTGGGCTGGGGAGCCCTGCCATTCCACCCATCCCAGTCTGACCTTGGCTGGATCATGTCCCTTCGACCCAGGTATGACCCAGATTTCCAGGAGGAATGGCAACCCTACATTTGTTCAATGAGACTTACTGCCAGGATATTATGGATTGTGGCCTGAGTGCCCCATTCCAAAATGGTGGTGTCCAGGATCAGATTTCAAGATGGCTTTTCATGACCATCACAAAATGAAGTCAGGACCCGCCTCAACAGGGTCTCGAGCCCCACTTTGAGAACCACTGATTTAAACATTCTCACAGCCAGAGATCAATCAATGGCCAGTTTTGCATTTTATTGCCTCATCCCAACAAGTGAGAGAAGGATCTGTAACAAAGAAAACCTCACTAGGAGGACAGTTTGGGATGCCATCTAACCTATGATAAATTCACAGTTATCAAGGACCAAATTGGTTTTATCTGGACAAATATTTGAAACAAACTTTCTTGATGCATTTTTTTAAAAATTCCCCTTTTTAAATTCTTTCCTGCCTTGCAAATAATCACTGTGAACCCAGGGTGACTATATGTTCTTGTTTTCTTCTTCTTCACTTTGTGTTCTGAAAATTTTTTCTTTGTCCACCTTTTCCTTGTGAACAGGCGGCATGTAACCTTCTTGGAATTGAGAAATTATCATGTAATACATTACATCTAATGGTTTTAAATGTAAAATTAAGCAATTTAGTGTTTAAATTAATATGTCTTCTTAGCTTTTATTTTTCTTGGACGTCCTACGTTTTGGGGGACTATGGGTGCAATCCAGAGTAACTACGGGGAGTCCTTGCTCTGGTGTAAGAACAATTTACTCTGGATTGCAAGATGAATTTCCCATAGGTTTTCACTAGGTGATGCAGTAACTACGGGTGCACGTAATGTCTCTTATGTGCACCCATTGTTACTCTGGATTGTAGGGTTTGTCCTCTTTTTTGGTTATGACATATGGTCACCCTTCTGTGAACCAAAATACTGGATAATATTGATTTTTTCACTTTTATTTCCTTAAATCTCTATTTCTTTGATTCTAAAGGGACTAACTTCATGTTAATGTGATTCAAAAAAAAAAAGCTTAGATCAAAATGAAGTCTTTCCACCTTCTATACGATGCAGAGTTATTTTCTTTATGTGTGTGTTTTTAAACTGAATCCCATAGCGTGCAATCCAGAGTAACTACGGGGAGTCCTTGCTCTGGTGTAAGAACAATTTGCTCTGGATTGCAATATGAATTTCCCATAGGTTTTCACTAGGTGGTGCAGTAACTACGGGTGCACGTAACATCTCTTACGTGCTCCCGTAGTTACTCTGGATTGTAGGGATAGTGACTTTCTGACTTCCTGTTCACATCAATAAGGATTGGGGATGGTGGAATCTTTAACAAGACCTCAAAGGGGTGATAAATCTAAGCAATTGTTCTTATTAGTTGTAGATTAGCCACTTGGGACTTCTAAGAGCCATCACAATACTTAAAGGCATTTGAATGAAAGTGGAAGGTTTCCCACAACCTGTGAATCAGTTGCCCAGCTCTTCAAATTAAATTAAATGTTATATTGTTGATTTGCCACATTTTTCAACATGATGGTTTTGGCTGAAATATTTTAAGGATTTGGCTCAACCATATTCAGGTTATGAAATAGCTAGTAGCCTACACAAAGGGAAGTAAAATATATTCCCAGCTTCTCTCTCCTTTGCTTTCTTTGTGAATGCCTAATAATAGACCCACCTAATAAAAAGTGGGTCTCATAGGCATTAGGAGGGGACTCAAATTTTTATTTTTATTTTTAGATTTTTTTCATCTTTAGTTTTTTTGTTTCACTGGGCGTACAATGAAACAACAATACAACAATGATGCATAGATTGCTACCGCTGCCACTGCTGTGGAAAATTTATGGGTAATCTGGCCGGGTAGGCCCTCTGATAGGTGTGGGTCCCTTGGCCTGTGACTTATCTGGCCTGCTTTGGATGTCACCCCTTCATTTGCCCTACCATAATCTGGGTTCCATGTTCACATGATACAACTTCAATCTATACTTATTTACCAGGGAATAAGACCTAATGAAATCAACTGGACTGACCTATGAGTAGATCAGCATAGGCTTCTGTTGAGAGCAATGAATCCCAGGAACATGCCATATCTTCCCATCATCATCACCCACCTCTCTCTCTCTCTCTCTCTCTCTCTCGCTCTCTCTCTCTTGTATGTGTGTGATGCATTTCTTCCTCAACTTCTAAGGCTAGAATGTGACAAGAAGCTAAATGAATATGTAAATTAAATATGATAAAATAATCCCACGGGAAAAAAATACCTTCCTTTCTCCTTCCAAATAAAACATTACTTTCATGCCTTCCATAGTATTGTAGAGCAGCGGAAAGAACAAAGTTTTTATCACAGCATATACAGAGGTAGGTTAGCCTGGAAAAGTAATGAGAATACTAAATGATTACTAATAACACTTAATCAAGATGCCAGTAAGCCTTTTCTATATTAATGCTCTCCTTTTGAGGATAGATTGAGTCTTGTTTTATTAAAGAAAGCAGAAAGTAACTCAGGAGTAACTCTTTAATCTTCAGCTGGAAAATGCAATTTTGAAAACCATTATCTTAGGAATGCAGTAATCAAACCAAGTAATCACAGATGTTAAGCCTACTTTGAATATTATTTAAAATACTTCCTGGATGAAAACAAAAATTGACAAGACTGTGTCAGCATCTGCTGGGCGCCTGCTTTGTTTAAGCAGTTGCACATATTAACAAGAAAGGTTTATTCAAATGTGTTTTTGTGCTGGTGTGATTCTTTCTAAAACTATCAAAGACACTAAAGGCATTATGCGATTCATAAATATTTTCATTTTCCATTTGTTCCTACACATACTTTTAGGATTACACCACAATTATTATTTTTTCATTTTAATAATCACATTCTTATAAGAAGAACAAATAATTTTCACCTACTGTAACGTGCATTTTAGAACATGCAAAAGGAAAGCAGCATCCGGTCCACTTCCTTTTGCATACCGTACTGTAGTCTAAGAGCACAATCCTAACCATGTCTACTCAAAAGTAAGCCCCATTTCAATGTTCAGTGAGTCTTACTCCCAGGAAAGTGTCTTTAGGATTGGAGCTTTACTTTCACCTCAGATTGACAGAACGCAATGGTAGGAACTGAGATGGCAACAATTCAGGGTGACCAGATATCATGATCTCAAAAGAGGACAAAGTCCCCCAAAATATAGGATATCCAAGAAAAATATAGGACATGACAAAATAAAAGCTAAAAACTCTCGTATATATATTGCTTTCCTGGAGTTAATTTGAGCCCTATATTACTTATTATTAAATTTAAAACTATTATATATAATTTATTATATCTTATTAATGATAAGAAGGCAACATGCCACCTGCTCATAAGGAAAAGGAGGACAATGAAGACTTTTTTTCCAGGACAGAAAACATAAAATGAAGACATGTTCTAGAAAAAGAGGACATATAGTTAGCTTGCGCACATTGTTGTGGATCAGCTTGAGCACACTGATGTGATGGAGCACATTGATGTACACCCTAGCCACTGACATTGCCTTCAGTATGTGATGCTTTTGCTCTTGGAAATGGATACTGTTTTGATGCCTCCCAGTAAGCCATCTCCTTGAGTTTGAACCTCTGATGGATTTACCGTGGAACAGGGTCAGGTGGAAGATGGAGGGTGGGGAACTTGTACCAGCCTAACCAAGGGTTAGGATTGCACTGTGGGTGATTCAGGGAGTAGCAGCAGTGATCCTGCTCTTTGATCCAAAGCTGTACTACTGCAGTCTCTCCTCCTTGCCTTTAAACAGCATGTGGTGGCAGTAGCTGCACCGGAGATGGGATGGGAGCAACACTGCTTTAGAAGCAACTTTTGCTTGGACCAGACCTGGAAACAAGTGACAGCAAAAGTCAGGAGTCTTCACTATAGTTGTACAGTACTGATGATCAGTACTGATACTGTGATTGGCCACATCATGAGAAGGGAGAATTCCTTAGAAAAGACCCTGATTCTGGGAAAAACTGAAAGCAAATGGAGGAGGGAATGGCAGAGGATGAGGTGGTTAGATAACGTCAGACTTCGGAAGCTAGTGGAGGATAGGGTGGCTTGATGTGCTGCAGTCCATGGAGTCATGAAGAGTCAGACACGACTGGACAACTAAACAACTAAACAACAACAACACTGATTATCAGGATTATCACAAAATAGACATTTTAGGAGATTGACTATATTCCTAAGTGGTAGAAAGAATACATTCAGTCCAGGTTTGTGTCTTTTGCTGGGATGCAATAAGTGCATTTTTAAAATTAATCTTCAATTTGATTGTAATTTGAGACTCCAAATCCTTAAAGAAAGGGCATACATGGTCCATCAGACTGTGTGCAAAAAGAACCAGGCTTAAAATAATAGTGAGCTGCCATCTGCTGGTAACAGAATGGAACCGGCTCTCAATTTGGATTTCAGGTTTTCCTAGATAAGTGTGTGGGTCAACAAGCTCAGCACTGATTTAGTACCTGGCAGGATCCAACCTGTGCTAAAGATAGTGTACAGATCTAGGTGTATACCCTTCACAATATTTTAGGAATTAACATATGATAGTAAGCTAACTTAGAACTATACCGTATTATGATTTTCAATCTCCATTCTTTTTTCTCTTACTGGTTCCAAAGCTTTGTTCCCTTGCTAGTCCTTTGCTTGCAAAATGAGGCACACTCTGGACTGAGAGGTACCTTACAGCCACTTTATTTCTGTTGTTGCATCAACATAAACAAGCATTTTCTACCCTAGTACAACCTGCCTTTTTATAATATTTTAATATTCTATGCCATACATACATGCTTGTCACATTTAATCAAATCTGCTCCTATAATATCTCACAAACTTGGAAAATCAGATGTAACCTAAAACAAACAATGAGCGGTTGAAGTAGATACACATTTTTAAAATTATATTTATTATTTAGCACATGGCTTATAGATTATAGATAAGTCATTATAATTATAGATACCATAAGTTATGAAGGAGTTCTAGCCAGAGGAAGGCATTCAGGAGTTTTACTGTAATCCTATATACTCACTTACCTGGTAGTAAGGCCCATTATATGTAGTGAAACTGATTTGGGAGTATAGGTATACATAAAGCAGGCCTCCGTCAGTCTTGGAAGACTATGATATCGTGCTCGGGGTGGCATACGCTGCATGCGAAGCACAAAAGCCTGGGTTGGATTGTTATGGAAGATAGGCTGTTACCCAAGCAGCAAATCCCCCCTCTCCACGCCACTGAATTAGTCCAATGGAAAGGCAGAGCCAATACGATTGGATCCAGCTGGCGTTGCAGAGCTGTGCTAAGGACAGGAGCTCACCCTGTCTTGTGGGGCCGACCTGGGTCTCGAACCCTGGCCTGCTGGTTAACAGGCACAGTGTCTTAGCCACTTGCGCCACCCACAGCCCTACAGGTATACATACATACACAGAATTTTACCATGAGTGTTCATTCAGCTTCTAGGAAAATATTGTAGTTTTGTGTCCATGAGTAAAAACATTTGTGCAAAGACATATGGGGCCCTTTAACTGAAAATGAGCAGTTGAACATATTGAGGGAATTGCAGTACCGTATAAACAGAACCAGCTAAAATGCAAGCAGCCAGTCAATCACATTTGCTGCCAAAATCTGTTGTTTCAGGAAAGTGGAACTGAAAAATGAATCTTTATATCCGGTTTTAAATATCACTATAATCAAATGATATAGATTCCACCTTTACTGTAATGCAGGGTTAGACATTATTTTTAATCTTGTTCTATGGCAAACAAGCAAATACAATCCACTTCTGACCCCCACTTATGATAGCATGTAACCACACTGAAGTGCACTGGTGCCATCCCCCCAACACCACCACTGTACTGCGAGCCATTTTGAAAGACCACTTGAAAAGTGGTTGGAGGGTTTAAAAGAGGGGATGGGATCCTGGCATCAGTCACGGCTGTTGGGATCCACTCCCTCCCTCCTTCTCCTCACCCCTGCCCTCTGCCACCCCTTGTTCCAACACAAACATGCTTCCACTACAAATTTATTGGTGCAGATGAAAGCCTTTGGGCTGCTACTTAGCACACTAAGCCACTGCCCATATGTGGACGACCAAAAAATGCCATTTGCCACCAATTTTGGCTGCGCAGGGCAAACACAGGATTGCATCCTTATTACTTTTAATGAACTGAGCACTCACCATTACACCACTACAGATATAACTTACAGCAGCGGATTTTTCTGCCAGTTTTTTCTCCCATTCTCAACATGAATGAGATAAATGGAAGGATAAACACCCCTTTAGATTTAAAAATAGCCTATTTATGATGCTAATTCAGCAGCTAGGCAAAAGATTAACCTCTCTTCCTCTATCATTTAGAAGAACTGCCTTTCAGCTGGGAGGCAGACCTGTCCATTTCCCCCGGAGCACATGACAGAATGTAAAGCAATCAAGGTGTAATTATTACTTTGCATTATTATGCAATTATTTGGGGATTGTGAACATTTTGTGCCTCCAGAGGTCTTGAGAACCAGTTAAAGAAATCACCAACTATAAAGAACATATATCAATACTCAGTTACTGAATTATAAAGAACAGAGATATCAATACTCAGATATTCCAAATATGGAAATATGAAAACTAAGTGGGCTCATTTGACAGAGATAAAAGAGATGAAAGGTAAATAATGTGTATGATTTAAAATTCATGTTTATTTATCTGTGTATCTTTAACATGGCATTCATTTCATGCAGTGGTTCCCAAACTGTGATCTGTGAATCCCCAGGGAGCCACTGAGAAGATGCAGAATCCTCCTGGAAAAACCTGCTGCTCTATTGCATGTACAGCATTATTGCCCCAATGGAGGGCCTTGGCCAGTGAACCAGTAGGTCCAGGGAGCCACCAGTTGGACAAGGTCCCAAATGTAGGACAAGGTACCAAAAATTTTGGGAAACACTGAATTAATGGTTTATGTTATATTGGTTTATATTATAATCTTTATAACAGTGGTTTCCAAAGTCCTCCTTAGGAAGAAAGAACAATTTTCTGGAACTGAAAGACACCCGTCTTTCCCCGGCAGCAGTGCAATCCTGGGGATCACATTGCTGCCATCCTCATACCCATGATCGTTAAGGGGCCTGGGGTGAGTGCCTCCCTTTTGTGCATGGGAGGAACCAATCAGTTTGGAAACCATTGGTTTATAAGACTGGCTGTATGGACCTTACCAGTGGTGGGCTTCAGGGGCTTCTCACAGGTTCTATAGAACCCTTTGCTAATGAGTGCCTGGTTCTGAGAACCGGTGACTAATGGGACATAGAACCTGTTGTTAATTTAGATAATTAGGTATAGAACCTGGTGTTAATTTATTTGAATCCCATCACTACTTTTGTCCCTTTTTATTTTGAAGCTGGAGACATAGGCTGCAATCCTAAAGACACTTTCCTGGGAGTAAGATCCATTGAACACAATGGGGCTAACTTTTGAATAGACATGGTTAGGATTGTGCTCTAAAACTGAGTAGAAATTGATGGGAGCATCTCATTTTGGGGTTTTTTTTTTGTTGAACATCCTCTTATCTTATGTGTTACCTCTGCACTTAATATATACTATTGCGGTTTTGCTATGGATTGGCATGAGGCCAATTTCTAATTTCTGAGTGCAGTAAAGAGGTTCAATCCTATGCACACTTTCCTGGAAGTAGAGCCTACTGAACACAATGGGACTGACTCCCAAATAAACCTGGCTAGGCTGTGCTGTTGAGTGTTCCTTTTTTAAAAACGTCTGCGCAAAATGGCACAGCTTCCCCTTAATTTTATTTGTTTTAAATCCTATTGTAACAGCTTCAAAGCAGTTTCAAAGGAAAGGGGCAAGAAGAAAAAAATAGGTCAGCCCTTTATTTGAAATCCTAGATGAGCATGTATTTGTAGTGCTCCCCAGGTTTGTTTCCTCAGAGCAAGGTTGGCAGGTATGAGAGGAAGTTAAAGATTTATTTTTGGTACTACTTACCAGATGTCATGCTTGCTCTTCGGAGACAGTTGCTTTTATCTTCAGCGGTACCTGTGCTCGTAGCGATGAAAAAGTGATTTCCGTTCCATTTTAAGCAGTGTAGCACATACTGTTTGCATGCCATTAAATGCAAGGGGGGATTGTTTGAGAGGCTGCAGGCGGAGGTGTCATTTAAAAACTCAACGTATTTATATCCACTTTGTTAGTTCTGGGGAGGAGAAATGAAGGACTATGTCGAAAAAGTGAGTGAATGTGAAACTCAATGCTGAAAGAAGCCTCACAGTTTACAGGCTCTCAATCACTGTCAGAAGAAGAACATTCAGTCAGAATTTCCTAGTCCAATGAAAGACGTTACCTCATGGAGAACTGTCTTCATGGTGTTCATATTTTGCTTTCTGGGGCCATAGTAGCTACTAAAATGTTGATTTGCTAAGAAAGATTCTCAGGTTGTCTTTAGATCTTTCTACCCCAGCAAGCGGTCTATTTAAGGATTTCCATAAAGGCCATGGTTGTTCTTGGCCAGGCAGCCAGGGTGACCAGATCCTAAAGCCAAAATGTAGGACAAGGTCCCAAAAGTCCGGATTTTCAATGGAAAAATCCAGACTTTAAAAAATGTAGGACAAAATGTAGGATGTATTTAAGCACATCCTACATTTTTTAATCACCCCCTGACTGAGTAAGCTCCATTGACTTAATGGGCTTTCTTCTGAGAAGACATAGAATGGACTGGGGGCTTACCTTGGGAGGCTCAGGCTGCTGGTGCTTGGTGCTTAGTATTACATAGTGGCTGCCCTGGCTGAGTTTGGCATTTTTAAAAGAATTGCTCTGTATATGCACGCACAACCTGTATTTCGGAAGCAAAGCTTCCAACGCTTGCTACGTGGGCGGAGCATCTCCTGGGATGTCATCACGTGCGCGCCTCCAATTAAAGGCCTTTGATCCTTTGAAAGTGAGATCAAAGGCTTTTAACTGGATGGGCGCACATGGCGACATTCCAGGAGGAGATGCTCCGCCCACAAAGTAAGTATTGGAAGCTGTTGCTTCTGCAATATAGTTGCTTCGCATGCATGCGCAGTGTAATCCTTTTAAAAATGTCTGCCCGGACAGCCAAAATTCAGCTGCCCTGTGTTGTGGTTGCCTCTAACTGCCCCCAAGTGTCCCCAAGCACCCTCCCATGCCCCCTCCCCGATGGCCGGACATTTTCCTGTTGGACCAGATGGTCCAATAGGCAAAAGCAGGACACGTCCGGCCATTTCTGGTCATCTGGGAAGACTTTAGGCAGCAAGCATGCATATAATTGGAACAATTCACTCGGCATCTCCTCACTCTTTCCAAAGGTATATGGCAGTTTGTGGGTGGTGCAAGCAGTTAAGGTGTTGTGCCTGTTAACCAGCAGGCCAGGGTTCAAGACCCGGGTCAGCCCCACAAGATAGGGTGAGCTCCTATCCTTAGCCCAGCTCTGCAACGCCAGCTGGATCCAATCGTATGGGCTCTGCCTTTCCATTGGACTAATTCAGTGGTGTGGAGAGGGGGGATTTTCTGCTTGGGTAACAGCCTATCCTCCATAATAATCCAACCCAGGCTTTTGTGCTTCGCATGCAGCGTATCCAGCGCCAAGCATGATACCATAGTCTTTCAAGACTGATGGAGGCCTGCTTTTTTATGGCGGTTTGTGGCATCTAACAGTTAGGAAAGGCCACAGTTCTAAGAAGACTATTCGCTGATCTCAACTATGGAAGTTGATGGCCTTAAAGTGGGTGGGTTTGTAGAGATGTCGTTTCAACCCACTCTTTCTGTGCTGCACTTTCCCTCCTTACAGAATTTAGGGGGAAAGAGACTGGTTAGATAGTACACCTTTTGTATTGGTGTTGTTTTTAAACATCCTGTTGCTGTTTCATTTAATGCCACATCTACCTGCTTTGCATGTTTAGATCTATGCCAAACAGAATTGGCATACTCTCCAGCTGAGTGGCATAATCCTAAAGCAGAGGTACTTAGTATCTTCAGTTGAGCTCCCTACTGTTATTTTCCTTAGGATATTATTTCTGGTGAAAACATTCTATTTAGTGTTGGAACAGTGGTTCTTAAAGGCAACTGTGCGATCCAGGGTTACTCCCAGATATTTGGGGTAGCACAGTGTTCTATTTCCATTCCACCAAACCTGCAATGTTCTTGATGCCTCTTGATCCTTCAGATGGAAATCACAAAGTTGTATCTTTACACAGTTGGGTTTTAGTTTATTATTCCTGTAACACTCCTTTAATGTCCTTTTGCTCCAAGCCGTCCTCTGTTGTATATTCTGGGTTAAATTAGAAATTTGGGGTACAAAGTTTTTAGCGGCTCTGAAACCTCCTTGCTCTGATATTAGAAAGGAGTCTTCTATCTCACTCAGTCTATCTCGCTCAATACAGCCAGGGATGGGAGACTTTCCCCCCAAATCCAGAGTAACTATGGGAGCACGTAAGAGACTTTATGTGCAGCCATAGTTACTGCACCACCTAGTGAAAACCTATGGAAAATTCATATTGGAATCCAGAGTAAGTTGTTTTTACACCGGAGCAAGGACTCCCCATAGTTACTCTGGATTTTGCCCTATGAAAGGAGAGTGGTTTCAGGAAAAAGAAAGAGGTGGGCTGGTAGGTGGATTGGGACTGAAAAAGGGTTGGGATTGCCTGGAACAGAGATTGCCTAACTGAACTACTGTTCCTGGCCTGACCAGCCTTACACAGGCAGCTTGGATTTTTACCAACAACAATTGCACTGGCACAGACCTGAGCAGCCTCATAAGGGCTCAATATGGACTAAAGGGAAAAATCTAGTTTTATCCCAAGATGACCTTCAGCCACTTCCTAACCTGTCCTGGATACAGCAGAGGCCAATCAGCCTGCATGTTTCAGAACAGGTCAGTACTGGGCTGCCCATGACTTCACTTCAGCACTGAACTTGCAAAGTGGTCTTGGATGAGCCACTAGCCATCTTCCTTGATCCATGCTGAATATATGTCATAACCAAAAAAGAGGACTCCCAAAATATAGGACTTCCAAGAAAAATGATGGACATGACAAAGTAAAAGCTAAAAACACTCATATATATTGCTTTCATGTACTTAATTTAAACTCTATATTGTTTATTATTAAATTTAAAACTACCATGTATTATTTATTTTATATACTGTAATTTATTAATTGCACAAAGTCTACGTGTTTCTTGGAAAAGGAGGACATTGAGGTTTTTTTCCAGAACACAAGGAAACATGTCCTGGTTAAATGTGACATATGGTCACCCTGACCTTGATCTCATATGAAAAAAATAATACTGGCACATTTTATCAAGTTGAATTATAAGATCATTCAACATATAAAGGGGAAGGGGCATCCCAATTCTGAGTTGCCCAGCATGTGAGACTGCTGTGGCACAAAAAATGGCTGTCACGGCCTTCTCAGCACATTGAACAGCTGCCAGCATTTCTCCTTCCCCCAGTTAAGGAAAGTAGCCCTGCAGTGGGGCTACTTTATGTCAGCCAATTAGCCAGCACAGAATCAAGAAAACTTATGTTGGGCTACAAGGTCCAATATAGGGCTCCGGATCCAGCAAAACCAAATTCTGGCGGCCGCTCCCTCTTATTACTTTGATTCCGGCCATGCCTCTTCTCTGCCATCCCTCCACTCCAGACAGGGTGACCAGATGCCAAAGCCAAAATTCCTGAATCCCAAGGCCAAAATTCCTAATCCCAGGCCAAAATTCCTACCTGCTGAAAAAAATTGCCAAAAAATATATTTTTTTGTTTATTTTTTGTTTTTTGACCATAACCTTTGATAGGAAGGAGATTTCTCAAAACTGATTTTTGCATTGGATTCTGCTCTTCAATATGAATCCAACGACATATGGCATGATGGGGTACTGTGCACTATCACAAAGTTTCAAAATGAAGCCAAAATGTAGGACAATGATGCCAAAATGTAGGTCACCCGTTCAGGAGGCTAAAAATCCAGACAAATCCGGCTTTTTCCGGTCATCTGGTCACCCTGACTCTAGAACGCCTCCTTCTATTTCCCCCTCCTTCGCTTGCCCCATTCACCTCTTAGCTGGACCAGAGCTGGGCAAGCGCGGGCTCACACTGGGCCAGTGTGGGCTCATACTGGATCAGCATCAGCACTGAGCCTGCAGTACTGCTTGCAAATGTGCTGTAAGTACATAACAGTGGTGAGCCAGCATGTGATCAGGTCTTGAGACAGCTACCCAAGCCGTTGCTGCTTGGCTGTCAATGGTTTGGAGAGTTCCCTTTATAACCATCCATTGTCAGTATTCATAACAGTATAAGCATCTGGAGACCTTGGGCAGCGTTTGGAACGATTAACAGGAAAATGCCCGAACTCTAGGCATTTGTCAAAGTGAAACTTCATGAATGACTAATATCCTAATCAGCTAGGCGGCGTGTGCATAAGAGAATCTGAACTGCAGTCTGCCTGCCTATAGGAATTTGGCCCATGAAGATGTGAGATGAGTAATCTGCTAAGTTTTTTTTCCCCTTGAACTATTAATGTTCTCTGTTTGGAGCAGCGGCCTGCAGCTCATTAAAGCGTAGAAAATTTGAATTTAAGTGTGAAGGGCAGTGCAAAAATATTCTCCGCGCATCCTGTGCTTGAGCCTGGGAGATTAGAAAAATAAAGTGGTGAAGAAAGTTCATCCTGTGATCACCATGACCCAGTGCTTTTTTAAAAGTGTCATACTTGTCAGGAATTCTTTATATAGATATACAGGCAGAGAGGGACTGAATATAAAGCTGTTAGGAAGTTGTGAGAAGGTACGCAATTGTTAATGCTGAAGAGGGAGGATAGGAATGTTCTCAGAGCTCAGGTTCCTTTGAGGAGTACAACTAACTAAAAATTTAAATGATTCTTATCCGAATTTAACTGTCATAGGGTGCAGTCCTAACTTAGGGCAAAATCCAGAGCAATTATGGGAAGTCCTTGCTCTGGTGTAAGAACAACTTACTCTGGATTCCAATATGAATTTCCCATAGGTTTTCACTAGGTGGTGCAGTAACTACGGTGCACGTAAAGTCTCTTATGTGCTCCTGTAGTTACTCTGGATTTAGAGGTTAGACCAGCACAACTCGTTGGTCTTCTCTATCCCATGGTGAAGTAGGGAGGCAAGCACATGTCTGTGCTTGGCACAAAAGAGTGGCACAAAAGTGTCGTACAGGTCTTTTGTGATAACCCCAAGTTAGCACAGGGCTTGTGTTGAGGCTTAGGCCGGCCTAACTGAGAGTTAGGATTGCAGCCACAGTTTCTCCAAAAACCCTTGGTGATTTTAATTTGCTTAAGTGCTGAGAGAATTATCTGCTGGAAATCCATGGGCCCCCTAATTATACTCAGCATGTGTCCTCCTTCATGCACATACAGAGATGTATGTACCCATGCGTGCACTAGTCTGGAATTTGAAATGGTATTATCTCAAACGCTGAAATTATATATGAATTAAAACTCCCACTGGGTGAGTGTTAAATGTCAAGGGAAATTCCTTGCAATTATCCCTGCCTTCCAGGTAATTTCATTTGTTCATTCTCTTCCAAGGTATGGGAATCACACAAAAACAGCCTCCATACATTGAATGAATGTCTAAAAGAGGTCTGAGTTTATGAAAGTTTAAATGCCAAGAGTTTTACAAATCATATTTCTCCACAGAATGCATCCCAATCTTAAGAGGTTATTGAGCTACTCATAGAAACGTGTCCCGTTGTATGATGTCCACAGTTATGGTGGCCCATTTTTCAGCCACTCTGCTAATGGGGACTAGCTTCTGAGTAGGTGAATCTAAATGTTTGGAAGATAATTAACATGTTTGGAAGATAATTCATTCTCCATATTAATACTTCTTAGTACAATCAGGACATCCAGAGTGAAATCAGGAGAAAGATTTTGTTAATGCAGAAAATTAGGACGGGGGGGGGGGGAGAGAGAGAGAGAGAGAGAGAGAGAGAGAGAAATTAGCAAGCAAGGAGTTAAATTTAGCAGTGTGACAAGGTGTGGAATCCTTGATATGGGGTTAGGTGCAGAAAGAATCTCAAAGTGCCTAAAAATTAAGCTAACAGTAACCACAAGACAGAGCTCTTCTAAGATACTATACAGGTCCAACTTTGATATACACATTTTTTTTAATACAGTACACTGTTTTGACTACAGCTACTTCAAAACAGTCATAAAAACTGCTTTTCTACTGTTGTAAAGAAGCAAGTCCTGCAGCAAGCAATAATTCTATTCTTCAGTGAGCCAGGCAAAGGTAGGGGGTCCTTTGCATTTCTAATTGCTGGCTGCCTTTCTACAGCAAGAAGAAAAGTTGTTAAAAAGGACCCACTTTTTAATTTTTAAAACTGCTTTTATTCAACACATTTTTTGGTAACAGCAGGGATTCCCAGAATCAAGCCACTGCAGATATTGAGGCACAACATTAGGAGCAACAGAAGAACAAGAGACTTAAAAATGCATCTTTAAATCTAATTTTTCAGTTTTTTATTCACTTATTTTAATCCATGAGATGTTCCAGAATGGAACCCTAGTGGATAATAAGGGCCACCTGTAGTTTATTAAAGAAACACAACAAAGTAGCAGAGAAGTACAGTACTTGCAGATAGCTGTATTTGGACAGCAGGAGTTAGTTGGGAAAATTACCAGATCTTCTGGATAAGAGAGAGAGACAGACAGAGAGAGAAAGAGCTATGATGATAAAAAAAAGAGGAGAGTAGAGATCATCTACCTGAGTCTGTGGGAAAAGAACAAAGTCCTTTCTGAGTGGCAAGGCAATGCTGCAAAAGTTTCCAGGTTCTCCTCAAACTGTTTCTAAAGTGGTTCTCCAATCCCAATTCTGCTTCCAGAACAAAGAAGTTAGGATCATCTGTCCTTTTTTCTCCAGGACATGTCCTCTTTTTTGAACTTGTGTCCTCTTTCTTGTTATTCTTTTTCTTGTGAGCTGGCAGCAGATAGCTATAATAATAATAATAATAATAATAATAATAATAATAATAATAATAATAATAATAATAATAATAATGTTATGTACAGCCTGATGTTGACAGGCTGTACCTGCCTAGAAGATCAGGGGGCAGAGGACTTTTGCAAGTGAAGCAGTCGGTTGAAGAAGAAAAACATGCCCTAGCAGATTATGTGCGAGAGAGCCAGGAATCTGCTCCGATTGAAGTCAGCAAGAGAAAGTTGCTGAAAGTGCAGCAGACCAGCTATGAATATCGCAAAAGTGCAATTCAGGCTTGGACTGCCAGTTGGCAGAATAAAGGATTGCATGGCCAATTCCTTGCCAAGATCGAAGGAAAGGTTGATCAGGATAAGACATGGTTGTGGCTCATGAGTGGGACACTGAAGAAGGAGACGGAAGGCCTGATACTTGCTGCCCAAGAACAGGCAATCAGGACAAATACCATCAAGGTCAGAATTGAAAAATCAGCCCATGACCCAAAATGCCGGCTCTGCAAAGAAGTGGATGAAACCATCAACCACATTCTAAGTGGCTGCAAGGAGATCGCGCAGACTGACTACAAACTGAGGCACAACTCTGTTGCCCAGATGATCCACTGGAATCTATGCCAAAAGTATCATCTGCCAGTGGCAAAAAACTGGTGGGACCACAAGCCTGAAAAAGTGGTTGCAAATGAGCAGGTCAAGCTTCTGTGGGACTTCAGGATACAGACAGACAAGGTCTTGGAACACAATACTCCAGATATCACCATCATAGAGAGCAGTCAGGTGTGGCTTGTTGACATCGCCATACCAGGTGACAGCAGAATTGAGGAGAAACAACTGGAAAAAATCTCCCGCTACCAAGACCTAAGAGTTGAATTACAGCATATCTGGCGTAAGCCAGTGCAGGTGGTTCCAGTGGTAATTGGCACACTCGATGCAGTGCCCAAAGACCTTGACAGGCACCTGAAAACTATTGGCGTTGACAAAATATCACTCTGCCAACTACAGAAAGCTGCACTTCTGGGATCAGCACGAATTATACGCCGCTACATCACACAGTCCTAGACTCTTGGGAAGGGTCCGACTGGTGATGTGAATGAAACCAGCACGAAATTGTTCACTGTGTATTTATGGATAAAGCAGGCCTCTGTCAGTCTTGAAAGAATATGGTATCATGCTCGGCGCTGCATATGCTGCATGCGAAGCATGAAAGCCTGGGTTGGATTGTTATGGAGGATAGGCTGTTACCCAAGCAGCAAATCCCCGCTCTCCACGCCACTGAATTAGTCCAATGGAAAGGCAGAGCCGATACAATTGGATCCAGCTGGCGTCGCATAGCTGGGCTAAGGACAGGAGCTCACCCTGTCTTGTGGGGCCGACCTGGGTGTCGAACCCTGGCCTGCTGGTTAACAGGCACAGCGTCTTAACCGCTTGTGCCACCCACAGCCTAAATATTATTATTTATGGATAATAATAATAACAATTGTAAAAAAATTATATGCAATAAATTATATGTAATAGTTTAAAATTTAATCAGTTATACAGTGTTTAAATCAACCACATTAAAGCAATATATAGAATTTTTTTTGCTTTTATTTGGTCATGTCCTACATTTTTCTTGATTGTCCCACATTTTGGGGAGGGGCCTTCTCTTTTGTGGTTATGACATTTGGTCACCCAGCTTACGAAAGAATCTTCCGCAGGACAAAGGAGTTTGGGGAACTTCTTTAGCAATACCTCCTGAGTATTTTTGGCCTAGATTGGGTTTTTCAGAAAACCACAAAGGAGTTTGATGGCCCTTCCAGGGGAATTCCTGAGAAACAATGGTGCGGCAGGATGTATGTCAGGTACAGATTGGGAGACTTCTTGATCCAGAGTCTGAAAAGAACTACTCAATTGAGCAATTTGTAATTTAATTTCAATCAGAACTCAAACAAACAGATTTAGTCCACATCATAGTGGCTTTTTCTTGGGAGCTAGCAACATCTCATGCCTTTTCACAGATCAGGATGGCTTGCACAACTCTGAAACCAAGATGGAGTCTATTTAAACTACATGCAGGTTTGGGAAAGAGGGTCTCAACAAAACTGGAGCTTACCCTTGTAGAGAACTTATTTCTTTTTGAGGGAATCAATTATCCTTTCTAAGAAAATGGCTTTGAATGTGCCCCTTTGATCTCCACATCCCAACATCCCACCTTCTGATCCATACTTAAAGCAAAGACAATGAATTTGGCTATGGCCGCAATCTGAAACACACTGTATTTATCAAGAAATAAGGCTCACATGGACATAATGACCATATGTCATAACTGCAGGAGATGACAGGACCCTAAAATTTAGAACATCTGATAAAAATGTAGAACATGACAAAAGTTAAAAACAACCACATATATGGCTTTCATGTGGTTAATTTAAACACTACCATACTTCACTTTGCAAAGAAGAGGAAACTGAGGCAGGTTTAGCTCATCCTAAAAGGATAAAAAAGCAGCTTGATCCACCCCTCCTGCCTCTTCTTCATCCCCAGTTCTTGCCACCTCCCCACCCACAAAATGGGCATCCTTTGGGGACTCCCTCCCCATCCCACCCACAGTCTGTTCCCATCACTGCTTTTCTATCCCAGAGGGCTTCAGGGCAGCTGCTGCTATGCATTATTAGCGGTGATAGATTGGATGTGGAGGAGTGCTGTAAAGCATGTTGCACCAACAGAACACAAGTCCCAAAGGTGCAGCAGACTCATAGGATTGTGTCTTCCCAATGCAGTGAGCCTTGCTTCCAACTAGACATGCATAGGATTGTGCTTTAAGCATATTAATTATTACTATTCATTGAAACCTCATTTAAAATAAAAAAAATTCAGGATTTATTTTTGATGCCAATGAAAGGGAATTTAGAAATAATATCAACTTCCATCCTAGACTAATCAAACAAATAAGACAGTATGACTATTTAAAAATCCTTTTGTTTTTTTCTTTATATATTTTTATCTTTGATCACCAGCAGATAAAATAACCAGCTAAATAATATGACACCGGAGTCTTGTCATTATGGATTGATAACACAGACATTCAAATAAGATATTAATTTCTTATCCTAATGCAGTCACAGTTTCCTTTGAGAAACCTGTTCTCTTAAACAGAAAAGAAAAATTCCAATTCTGACTTTTTTTTTTGCTTTGAAAATTTCTAACCTATCAAGATGAAAACCTTGAACTATTTACTTAGATGAACGGAGATATCCTTTTCTGAAATAATGGATATGCAAGACTGAGCCATTAAAGTGTTGGGGTAAAATTAAATCCTCTCCAGTAATAACTAAAGACAGAGGAAATCTTTCACAAAAATTAAGCACTTCATCTTAAAATTGGTAGGGTTATTGCTGAGATTATGAAGATTATATAGGAAGGTTTTCATTGACAATACCCATTCGCTACAAATAGAAATATTTGCAGAGAGGATTCTTAAACTTATAAATCTGTTACTTTCTTTAACACAAACACAATGTATGTTTCCTTCTGCTGAAAATTTAGACTATTGCATTCTAATACAAAAGGAAGATGGATGCAGGGGTTGAAGAAACAAAGACAAAATTATGATGCAATATGCAAACTCTCATTTCTGTAGAAGTGCATCATGTATCTATTACCCTTTTCTATGCGTATCTTTTCTGGCTTTTCATTCCAAGAGATGTCGGCATACTCAGCTGATGGGTTGCTTATTTCCTGCAAGTATGTTGCTTGCTTCGGTGGTGTATCTGAAAATGTGAGGCTCATCCAAGTCTTCTCAAAGCCTGAGGTGGTGCGAAAATGACCTGTCTCGACATGGGTAGTGTGTCATGGGCAGGGCCTATGAGAGGGGGGTCCAGCAGATACATTGTTCCGGAATCTGATAGCTATGGAGAGGCCCATGACTGAAGGACCTTTTGAGTGTTTGTTACTAACAAATTAATACGGTATATTGTCACATTACTTGAATACCGTTACATTGTAACATAATGTTTTATATATGATCAATAAATGAACACTTGTTGAAGTTTGTTGCAAATTAATTAGCCTCGATTTTTTTATTTCAAAATAATTTTGCAAGTCTTAGGGGCCCCAAATGGGTTTTGTACCACCTTAAAAAATTTCTCTTGGAGGCCCTGGTCATGGGTAATTCTCCACTCTTTCCCTCCTACTTGGTGATGCGGTGATAGTGCCTGAGGTGCCATGTCCTTGGCAGGAATGGGAGCTGGGGAATAGACAGGAGATAGGTGAGTGGAGGATGGAGGGAAAGCAAAAGGAGATGAGGGAGAGAGAGAAGGTGGTGGACAGGGAGGAAAGCAGTTGGTGACTGATGTTGGGCAGGGTAGCATTGTATATATGCCTCCAAACTTTTTGGCAGTAGGACTACATCGTCTCTCTGATACTGTGTTGGGGGCAGGAAAAAGGAATTGATTTACGTTTCAAATTTAAATATATACGGAAAGCCCTATGGAAAGTGAAACAGCCATATATATATATATGTAATAATATATATATATACATATACACACACACACACACATACACACACACACACACGTGTGTGTGTGTGTGTGTGTGTGTGTGTGTATACATACACAAATTCATATAGTTTAGATGGAACTTATATGAATGAATGAATGAATGAATGAATTCAGACTGGTTCATAAACAGGACTGTGGATGGCGCTAGTGGTTAAGACACTGTGCCTGTTAACCAGTAGGCCAGGGTTCGAGACCCGGGTCTCCACAAGACAGGATGAGCTCCTGTCCTTAGCCCAGCTCTGCAACGCAGTTGGAACCAATTGTAATGGCACTGCCGTTCCATTGGACTAATTCAGTGGCGTGGAGAGGGGGAATTTGCTTCTTGGGTAACAGCCTCTCCTGCATATCAATCTACCCAGGCCTTCATGCTTCGCATGCAGTGTCGAGCACGATACCATAGTCTTTCGAGACTGATGGATGCCAATGTTCATAAACACTTCCTAACACTGGGAAGGGGGTGGTCTTCAGTTCATATGCACTTTCATGAGAGAGATGTGTGCAGCTTTTAAGAACACCCTCCAGAGGCAAGGGGAACAGAACTTGCAGAAGAGGATTCACCCACAGCAGAGGCATTTCAGGATGGGGGTCCTGGGCCCGGGGTTCCACCCTCTAGGGTTCTGCACAGGGGGTGACCATAATCACACAAATTGCTAAAATCCTTTGCAGTAATTGCATCATGTCATATACCATTGGATGCATGTTTTTGAACTTAAGCTAATATAAAAAACAACTTTGAAATATCTCTTTCCTATCAAAAGTGATGGCCAAAAAACTAAAAAATGCATGGAGCCCTATGGAAAGTGAAACTAAGACATATTGGGCCTTTACTCATGAGTGGACAAATGTGCCTTAGGACAAAATCCAGAGTAACTACGGGAGCATGTAAGAGACATTATGTGCACCTGTAGTTACTGCACCACCTAGTGAAAACCTATGGGAAATTCACATTGCAATCCAGAGTAACTTGTTCTTACTCCAGAGCAAGGACTCCCTGTAGTTACTCTGGATTGCACCCTTAGTCTATTGGAAAGGGCAGACTGAGAGGAATTTTAACAACCCATGAACGGTCCTGCTCCAAAGAATGCATATATTAACCCAGAAGCAAGACCCTGACAACTGCACTGAGCCCTATAGAAAGTGAAACTGAGCTACGCAGCCACATTTATTCATGAGGAAACAAAAGTGCCTTGGCTCGTGTTCAGGTCAGGCACAGAGGAATGCAAAGCCACCAGAATGGAGCCAGTCCTCTGAAAGTGGAGCTCAACAAGTGCTTCAGAAGGCCACCTCATCCTCCCAAAAAATAAAGCAAAGGTTTAATTGGTAAGGTGATTTTTAAATATGAAAAGTTTAATTGCTATCTAGTTAATTGTATTAATTAATACTGATAATAATTAATTAAATAATTTTGACATAGGGGGTGACAAAGGAATTTGTGAGCCTTGGGTGACAAATGACTTCAGTACAGCACTGACCCACAGGCAGGATAGAGGGGGCTTGCTGTGGGCCACATGGAGGCTTGCTATGGGCCACATCTTGCCTCCGGTCCAGGTTTTGGACACCTCTGATATAAATGAAGCTTACCTCCCTACCTCCAGTGCTCCCCTCACCTCCATAGGGGGCAGACCCAATCCATAAGTAACATAAGTAGACCCAGTCCATGGATACAATCCATAAGTATTCATAAGTAAGTTCAATAATACTTACTCCTAGGAAAGTGTGGTTAGGATCGCAGCCTGAGTCTGTGGAAACAGGATCTGTAGATATGAAGATCTCTTCTGTATGTACGTATATGTGTATATATGTGTGCATGCAACTCACTGCAAACATAAAATGTACAACTGTCAGTTTAATTAACAAAACAATATTAATGGTTCTTTTCTATCTAGAATTGGACTGGTGTGATCTGGACTGCCATAGATGGTGGCAGCTTTTCCCCATCTGTCACTAGAGCACCCAGAATCTGCCAGAGCAGCTAAGGCAGTTGTGGGGTCAAGGAGGGTGCCAGGCTCCCATAATTTAGAGCACAACTTTGTTTATGCTGCTTTAGTAGTAGAAAGGATCAAGTCTTTGCTATCTCTCGGTGCGCACACAAACATGTTTTGTCCAGCATGGACTGCATGTGGAAGGAAGTGGTGAAGCTGTTAATCTTTTCTGGTTTTGTTTTGGTACACTTAATTCAAGCACTCAACTGACCACTTCTGCATTCAGTTTGGGCCAAGAAAATTCATGACAGAAAGAATCTGACTCCAGAAAGAAAGTCAGGCACAGTTTTACTTAAGCTTAAAGTTGTATATCTCATACAGCAGGCCTGCATTATGTGCAAGTTTCACATCTTTGGATTTAATGAACTGTGGAATGAACTGTAGCCTTGTTTGTCTTATGTCTGCCCATTTATGCATGTTTAGACAATTTATGTATGCTTTAAACAACCCACAATTTTCACAAATTTACATTATTTGTGCAACTTATGTAAATTTAAACAGCTTACACAAATTTATGCATTATCTGAAAATTTATGCAATTTTTGGTGGTATCCTCTGTGGACTTGATTATGAATTTTTATCTGAACAAGGTTCTTGAACCAAACCCTATGGGTATGAAGGCTGCCTTGTAATCGTATTTTACGATTGTTGTCAGCATCCTTGAGTTTGAATGATAGAGCAGGGTGGGTATATACAGTGGTGGGCTCCAGCAGGTTTGCACCTACTCTATAGAACTGGTTGTTAACGAGAGACATGACGTATAAAGTTTTAAAATAGTCATTTAAAAGTGCACCTATTCTATAGAACCGGTTGTTAATTTCTTTGAATCCCATCACTGGGTATATACTGATAATCTACAAAGCAGTCTGAATTATTTTTGACAATAAATGAACATGCGCAATACTCAGTGGTGGGCTTCAGGGGGTTCTCATAGGTTCTATAGAACGCTTTCCTAATGAGCGCCTGGTTCTGAGAACCGGTGACTAATGGGACATAGAACCTGTTTTTAATTTAGATTATTAGGACATAGAACCTGTTGTTAATTTATTTGAATTCCACCACTGGCAGGGATTTTACAAGTACAACTGATGTGTTATCAGCTTCAGCTTTGACCAAAGAGTTTATTTTCCCCCCAGTAGCTTTTAGCTGAGTTGTGAAGGTTTTAACCAGTTATGTTTAAAAACACAACAAAACCCTCTTTTTTAATAACATTTGTAATTTAACAAATATCATCCTGTTAGCTTGCAGTCCTATAATTATCTATCTACATGTTGGCTTTGGCCTGGCCAACATTCTGTGTCAATCAAATAGGCTGAGGGTTCTACAGTATTCCAATGTCTCTAAGGCCAAGAAGGCTGAGGAGAAGCAACTGTCAACATTCCATTCACATTTCAGCTGACATTTCTAACTGTCTCTGGGTCCATTAAGAGGCCAGGTTGAGACTAGAGGGACAACTGAAGAGAGCCATTGGGGAGAGAGGTGGTGAAAGGGCATTTGAGGGGGAGGCGAGGAGAGGCATTGAGGAGAGAAGTGGCAAAGGGGCAGCTGAGGGGAATAGTATTGGGGACAGCTGCAGGCTGTTACTAATTTGAGAATAAGCTCATTGAACTGACTGTACCTTACTCCTGAGTAGATATGCATGAACATGTGCTGTTATAGAAAGTTCTCATATTGTCAGAAAGCTCTACAATCTTATAACGTGTAGAAATTAATGCAATAATAAAATAATAAAAAATAAATGACAAATTTGACACACATAAATCACATAAATGACACACACTGGAGATGAGAATCTGTTCTGAGGGTCCAGTCCTAACCAACTTTCTAGTGCTGATACAAGAGCCCTGCAAATGGTGCATATGCTGCATTCTGTGGTGGAGGGGACAGTCACATTATTTGACATATTATATAGTTACATGATTATTTGTGCTGCTGTTCCTACAATCTCAAGTGGAAATTAAATCTTATTCTGTTGCTTTTCTTGGAATCTTCAATTTTTATTCTACCGGTACTTAACAATTTTCAAGTGGCTTTGGATGAATTGCAAGGTTCAGTTCAATGAAATCCAGGGCATGGTAAGTGCATGTCAACATGTGGTAGATTTATCAGTTGGTAACTCACCTCCATTACTGGATTACTGCTTGATATGATAACAACTGAATGTATGATAATAGATTATTATAATGTCATCTGTGCTTTATCAGTATTGCAATGCATTGGATAAATCAGTAGCACACATGTGTAGATAGAATTAAAGGTATCAACAAGATCACTGAGTTTCAGCAATCACACTTAATAGGTAATTAAGGTTGATAAACAGCTTAATAGGTTGATAAACAGCTAATTTATTTGGATAGGTAAGGCAGGGAAACTTGGGTATGGCATTTAAAAGTTCAAAAAGGAGATACAGTACATTAAGGGCCCAATCTTATTTGGCCATTTTACTGTCAGAACTCATGTTCCAACAGTGCTCTATGCTTTATGACTATCCCTACAATCCAGAGTAACTACTGGAGCACATAAGAGATATTACGTATACCCATAGTTACTGCGAAACCTAGTGAAAACCTATGAGAAATTCATATTGCAATCCAGAGCAAACTGTTCTTACACCGGAGCAAGGACTCCCTGTAGTTACTCTGCATTGCGCCCTATGTTATATGACTGTCACAAATGGCAATATGCCAGCACAGCTGGGCCACTGCAATGAGTGGCAAGTGGATGTACCGGTATATCAAGGAGCCCTAGAGGCAATAAGGCATCACAGGGGTGGACAGAATGGGTCAGGGAAGGATAAGGCAAGCAGGGCAAAGAGGGGATGTATTGAACTCAGGAAAGAGGTAGTTTTGGTGGCAGCAGTACTGTTGATATCTGTTCCCAGCCTTGATTGAGCTTCCTATGTGCATCTGGACTTCTGTAAGCAGTCATAGATGCATTGCCGGGGTTTGCGGGTTTGGTTACAGTTGGGCTGTAAATCTTAAACTAGACTTCTATGGGTGCTTATTCAATAAATATTGTATTCAATTAATATTGTAAGTAATTATTCGATTAATAGTAATTGTTCAATAGTAATAGCAAACCTCAGAGTACATTAGGTTCCTATTTTCCAGGACTTTGTGCACAACACAACCATGGTGACCTTTGTTTCTTCTCTATAACGAAGGACCTTTATACAAAGGTCTTTACAAATACTATACAGGGGGACCTCACGTAACAAACGCCTCACGTAAAGTATGTTTCATGTAACAAACAAAAATTTCTCTAGGATTCTGCTTCATGTAACAAACTGTGCTTCACATAACAAATACACTTGTTGGGACAAACGCGCTGGTTGGCTGCCCTTTAAAAAAGCATCAGAGCTGCCTAATGCGCTTGCCCACAGCGAAAGCACACTTCTAACGCTGTTTCTCCTGTGGCCGGGCATCCGCTGAGCAGAGGGAGAGAACAGCAGTGGAGAAGAGGGAAGCAGCTCAGGGCTAGCCAGAAAGGAGCAGGGGAGAGAGAGGCTCAGGATGAAGAGAAGGAGAAAGTGGGGAGACACTTGGAAAGTGTCTTGGATTGCAGAAGAAAGTGTCTTTGATGGCAGCCTCCTGTCTACCCAGAAGTAAGCCCCTTTGTGTTAAATGGGTCTTACTCCCAGGAAAGTGTCTTTAGGATTGCAGCCTAAGTAGACTTCATAGGATCATGCACATTGAATGCATGTTTTGAATTCAATTTTAGTGTTTTGTCATCATTTTTACATGCAGTTAATATTTTTATATGAATATTTTTTGGGTTGTGGAACCAATTGTCTGAGTCTCCATTATTTCCTGTGGGAAAATCCGCTTCACATAAAGAATGTTTCACGTAACAAACATGCCTCCAGAACAAATTAAATTTGTTACATGAGGCGCCACTGTACAAGGGTTGTGAAAACTTCATAGACAACACCCAGGCTGTAATTTGCTCTGACCTCATACTCTTCCTTATTTTAAAGTTTTCCCTTCAGCAAGGCTTCTATTGCTTTTTCAAGTCAGGGTCACAGCAGGGCTATTGGGAATGGTAGTTCCTATGGCTCATATTTTTATTACATTTTCTTCCAGGGAGTGATGCATGTTTACATCCAAGCTAAGCAAAGTGATAATTTTTCAACCTTTGGGGAGGTATTGTCAAGTCCCATTTAATCTGAATTAATGTTTTTCCATTGAATCTGGGCCATCAGAGACTAATCCTATCCAACTTTCCAGCACTGATGCAGCTGTGCCAATGGTTGGCTTGTGCTGCATCCTGTGGGGGTTGAGGCAGTTAGAGGCCCCATAGGTAAGGAAATATTTATTATATTACCTTTGGGCTGCACTGTTACTCTTTGGGACTAGAAGGTTGTATACGATTCCTGATCCAGATGGTTGCTCACCAGCATGGATTTGCCCAAGTCAAATGTGATTGAATTCTCCATCACAGGAAAAATTGCCTTATTTGACTGCTTCTGCAAGATATTTTGACTCCACAAGAGATGTGGTCTGGAGGATAAGATGGGGCATTGCCTGTCCAACAATGATGACGATGACGATGATGATAATATACTTTATTTATATCCCTGCCTTTTTCCTGGAGGACTCAAGGCGGTTAACAGAATCAACCAAAACCATAAAAACAACAATTAAAAAGCATGAATAGCAATTAAAAACAACATTAAAACATTCATCTTACATAGTACAATTAACAGTAAAAATATCACCATTAAAAACAACTTGTAAAAGACATAATAAAAATATGATTATATAAAAAATCACAATAGAAGTAGCGGTGGCAGATTTTTTAAAATCACTGGGCTAGGGAATAGGAGGGCAACTATCATTGTCCAGAGAGATGCACAACTGTGTGATATTGCTAGAAAGGCAAGTGACAGTTTTAAACTTCATGAAAATTAATCTTAAGAATATTTTAAATATTAAGAATATTTTAACTAACTAACTAAACAAACAAATAAATGCACTGATGACTGCACCAGAGGTTTCATAGAAACTCTCTCACTATCCAAGTAGGAGTAATGTTGGTTGTGATTTGGATGAGTGACTGATGCCGCTGTTAGTATGTGAAGGTATGGTGCTATGGATTGATAAGTGATAACAGCAATAACTGATAAGTGGAGGAGGGTCAATGAGGGTCAGGACCCACTTTGGGTGTTGGAGAGTCCAGATTCCACCTTGGCACTGGGCTTTCCTGGGAGTAATAATTAATAATACCTGACTGACTTGTGTAACTATGGAGGGCATGAGTAAGAAAAAAAGAGGGATGACCACACCATGAGAGAAGACATATGGAAATGTCTTTTTCAATTAATTGTAAAAAATTAATCAAAACATTAATTCAGTGATAGCCAAATTCATTTAGGGCATGATTAACATGATTGCAAAAGTAGCATATGCTATGAGCCTTGCATGTTTTATTGCTCATTTTAAATGCTAGCAAGTTGTCTCTGATGAAACTGGCATCTCACAAGGTGGAAACTCTGTTTATATGCTGGGGAGATGCATGGTACATAACCATTACTGATGTCCTGATAAATGCAAAACAAATAATTTTGTTCAAACTTCAAGTCTTGTTAAATGCCATGAGGGTTACTTCTGTGTAAGCCAGTGGTTCCCAACTTTTATGGGCCTGCAGACCATGAAGGCAAAACTTGGAATTGTCATGAACCACATGCAACAATCCTATCCCCTGTTCATGCACACGTACCTGCCCAACTTTGTTGCAATAGTGCTATAAAGCAGTGATACTCAGCGAGGGTCAGGATCAATGGTGGGCTCCAGCAGGTTCGCACCTACTCTATAGAACTGGTTCTTAACAAGAGATAGGACATATAAAGTTTAAAAATAGCCATTTAAAAGTGGCTGCCAGATGGGCAGAGAACCGGTTCTTAAATTTTTTGAAGCCCATCACTGGTCAGGACCCACTTTGGGGGTTGGAGATTCCAAATTCCATCTTGGCACTGGGCTTTCCTGGGAGTAAGTCTCATTGAACACAGTGGGACTTACTTCTGAGTAGACATGGAGGAGCACTGGCATCACAGTGATGTTGCATCTCAATAAGTCTGACAGGGTCATGGACTGGTTTTTAAGTTTGAAAGGGTGTCTCAGGCTAAAATGCACCACTGCCATAAAGCATTTTTATGCCAACAGAACGGGAGATACGCCAGTGCATGTGCTGGCCTCCCTATGCTGATACGAATCCTGAAGAAGGTATGTTTGTGCTGGCAGCCAGACTTGGGGATCTGTGAGTGTGTGAGAAGGGTGAAGAGTAAGCAGGAGGGAGGGGTTCCAGGTTTAGTCTGTATAGTTTTTATGTTGTCATGTCCTACATTTTTCTTGGGTGTCCTACATTTTGGGGGCCTTGCCCTCTTTTTCAGTTGTGACATATGGTCACTTGGTCTCATGCGCCACTTTGTTAGGGCAGTGGTTCTCAAAGTGGGGGGTCAGGATCGCAACTTCATATCACGGGGATCAAAAAAGCTGGAATCTGGCACTGAGTGCCACCATCTTCAAATGGGACACCCAGCCTGCTTACCTAGTCTCCCTATATCACCATGGGATCTGATGAGAAGACAGATGAGTTGTGCTGGCCTAGTTTAGGATTGTATTCTGAAGTCTATGGGATTTACTTATGAGTAGACACAAGGAGCTTTTACATCAAAGTGATATCACTTCCGTTTTGATGAAATTTATAGCTATAACATTACTTCCAGGTTGCTGATATCACTTCTGAGGGAGGGTCCTGGACAGTGTCATACTCAGAAGGGGACCCAAGGGTGACCATTGGTGTGAGTTCTGTGCGCCTGAGGGACCACTGTGTTAAGAGTTTCAGAGAAAACTTGATGGTCCATGGACCACAGGTTGTGAACCACTGGTGTAAGTCCTGTGTGCTGGAGGAACCACTGCTTGAGAACCACTGTGTTAGGGTTTCAGAGACCACTTAGTAGTCCATCGACCAAACATTGGGAACCACTGGTGTGTGTCTTCTGTCCCTGAGAGACCAGTGCTTGAGAACCACTGTGCTAGGGTTTCAGAGACCACTTAGTGGTGCACGGACCAAACATTGGGAACCATTGGTGTGAGCCCAGTGCGCCTGAGAGAACAGTGCTTGTGCACCACTGAGTTAGAGTTTCAGGGACCACTTAGTGGTGCACAGACCAAACATTGGGAACCACTGGTGTGAATCCAGTGTGCCTGAGAGACCAGTGCTTGAGAATCACTGTGTTAGGATTTCAGAGACCACTTAGTGGTCCATCGACCAAACATTGGGAACCACTGGTGTGTGTCTTGTGTCCCTGAGAGACCAGTGCTTGAGAACCATTGTGCTAGGGTTTCAGAGACCACTTAGTGGTGCAAGGATCAAACATTGGGAACCACTGGTGTGAGTCCAGTGCACCTGAGAGACCAGTGCTTGTGAACCACTGTGTTAGGGTTTCAGAGACCACTTAGTGGTCCACGGACCAACTCTTGGAAACCATTGGTGTGAGTCCAGTGCGCCTGAGAGACCAGTGCTTGTGAACCACTGTGTTAGGGTTTCAGAGACCACTTAGTGGTCCACGGACCGACTCTTGGAAACCATTGGTGTGAGTCCAGTGCACCTGAGAGACCAGTGCTTGTGAACCACTTTGTTAGGGTTTCAGAGACCACTTAGTGGTCCACGGACCGACTCTTGGAAACCATTGGTGTGAGTCCAGTGCGCCTGAGAGACCAGTGCTTGTGAACCACTGTGTTAGGGTTTCAGAGACCACTTAGTGGTCCACGGACCGACTGTTGGAAACCATTGGTGTGAGTCCAGTGCGCCTGAGAGACCAGTGCTTGTGAACCACTGTGTTAGGGTTTCAGAGACCACTTAGTGGTCCACGGACCGACTATTGGAAACCATTGGTGTGAGTCCAGTGCACCTGAGAGACCAGTGCTTGTGAACCACTGTGTTAGGGTTTCAGAGACCACTTAGTGGTCCACGGACCAACTCTTGGAAACCATTGGTGTGAGTCCAGTGCGCCTGAGAGACCAGTGCTTGTGAACCACTGTGTTAGGGTTTCAGAGATCACTTAGTGGTCCACGGACCGACTCTTGGAAACCATTGGTGTGAGTCCAGTGCACCTGAGAGACCAGTGCTTGTGAACCACTTTGTTAGGGTTTCAGAGACCACTTAGTGGTCCATGGACCAACTCTTGGAAACCATTGGTGTGAGTCCAGTGCACCTGAGAGACCAGTGCTTGTGAACCACTGTGTTAGGGTTTCAGAGACCACTTAGTGGTCCACGGACCGACTGTTGGAAACCATTGGTGTGAGTCCAGTGCGCCTGAGAGACCAGTGCTTGTGAACCACTGTGTTAGGGTTTCAGAGACCACTTAGTGGTCCACGGACCGACTATTGGAAACCATTGGTGTGAGTCCAGTGCACCTGAGAGACCAGTGCTTGTGAACCACTGTGTTAGGGTTTCAGAGACCACTTAGTGGTCCACGGACCGACTGTTGGAAACCATTGGTGTGAGTCCAGTGCACCTGAGAGACCAGTGCTTGTGAACCACTGTGTTAGGGTTTCAGAGACCACTTAGTGGTCCACGGACCGACTGTTGGAAACCATTGGTGTGAGTCCAGTGCACCTGAGAGACCAGTGCTTGTGAACCACTGTGTTAGGGTTTCAGAGATCACTTAGTGGTCCACGGACCGACTCTTGGAAACCATTGGTGTGAGTCCAGTGCACCTGAGAGACCAGTGCTTGTGAACCACTGTGTTAGGGTTTCAGAGACCACTTATTGGTCCACGGACCGACTCTTGGAAACCATTGGTGTGAGTCCAGTGCGCCTGAGAGACCAGTGCTTGTGAACCACTGTGTTAGGGTTTCAGAGACCACTTAGTGGTCCACGGACCAACTCTTGGAAACCATTGGTGTGAGTCCAGTGCACCTGAGAGACCAGTGCTTGTGAACCACTGTGTTAGGGTTTCAGAGACCACTTAGTGGTCCACGGACCGACTGTTGGAAACCATTGGTGTGAGTCCAGTGCGCCTGAGAGACCAGTGCTTGTGAACCACTGTGTTAGGGTTTCAGAGACCACTTAGTGGTCCACGGACCGACTCTTGGAAACCATTGGTGTGAGTCCAGTGCACCTGAGAGACCAGTGCTTGTGAACCACTGTGTTAGGGTTTCAGAGACCACTTAGTGGTCCACAGACCGACTATTGGAAACCATTGGTGTGAGTCCAGTGCGCCTGAGAGACCAGTGCTTGTGAACCACTGTGTTAGGGTTTCAGAGATCACTTAGTGGTCCACGGACCGACTCTTGGAAACCATTGGTGTGAGTCCAGTGCACCTGAGAGACCAGTGCTTGTGAACCACTGTGTTAGGGTTTCAGAGACCACTTAGTGGTCCACGGACCGACTCTTGGAAACCATTGGTGTGAGTCCAGTGCGCCTGAGAGACCAGTGCTTGTGAACCACTGTGTTAGGGTTTCAGAGATCACTTATTGGTCCACGGACCGACTCTTGGAAACCATTGGTGTGAGTCCAGTGCGCCTGAGAGACCAGTGCTTGTGAACCACTGTGTTAGGGTTTCAGAGACCACTTAGTGGTCCACGGACCGACTGTTGGAAACCATTGGTGTGAGTCCAGTGCGCCTGAGAGACCAGTGCTTGTGAACCACTGTGTTAGGGTTTCAGAGACCACTTAGTGGTCCACGGACCGACTATTGGAAACCATTGGTGTGAGTCCAGTGCACCTGAGAGACCAGTGCTTGTGAACCACTGTGTTAGGGTTTCAGAGACCACTTAGTGGTCCACGGACCAACTCTTGGAAACCATTGGTGTGAGTCCAGTGCACCTGAGAGACCAGTGCTTGTGAACCACTGTGTTAGGGTTTCAGAGACCACTTAGTGGTCCACGGACCGACTATTGGAAACCATTGGTGTGAGTCCAGTGCACCTGAGAGACCAGTGCTTGTGAACCACTGTGTTAGGGTTTCAGAGATCACTTAGTGGTCCACGGACCGACTCTTGGAAACCATTGGTGTGAGTCCAGTGCACCTGAGAGACCAGTGCTTGTGAACCACTGTGTTAGGGTTTCAGAGACCACTTATTGGTCCACGGACCGACTCTTGGAAACCATTGGTGTGAGTCCAGTGCGCCTGAGAGACCAGTGCTTGTGAACCACTGTGTTAGGGTTTCAGAGACCACTTAGTGGTCCACGGACCAACTCTTGGAAACCATTGGTGTGAGTCCAGTGCACCTGAGAGACCAGTGCTTGTGAACCACTGTGTTAGGGTTTCAGAGATCACTTAGTGGTCCACGGACCGACTCTTGGAAACCATTGGTGTGAGTCCAGTGCACCTGAGAGACCAGTGCTTGTGAACCACTGTGTTAGGGTTTCAGAGACCACTTATTGGTCCACGGACCGACTCTTGGAAACCATTGGTGTGAGTCCAGTGCGCCTGAGAGACCAGTGCTTGTGAACCACTGTGTTAGGGTTTCAGAGATCACTTAGTGGTCCACGGACCGACTCTTGGAAACCATTGGTGTGAGTCCAGTGCACCTGAGAGACCAGTGCTTGTGAACCACTGTGTTAGGGTTTCAGAGACCACTTAGTGGTCCACGGACCGACTGTTGGAAACCATTGGTGTGAGTCCAGTGCACCTGAGAGACCAGTGCTTGTGAACCACTGTGTTAGGGTTTCAGAGACCACTTAGTGGTCCACGGACCGACTATTGGAAACCATTGGTGTGAGTCCAGTGCACCTGAGAGACCAGTGCTTGTGAACCACTGTGTTAGGGTTTCAGAGACCACTTAGTGGTCCACGGACCAACTCTTGGAAACCATTGGTGTGAGTCCAGTGCACCTGAGAGACCAGTGCTTGTGAACCACTGTGTTAGGGTTTCAGAGACCACTTAGTGGTCCACGGACCGACTATTGGAAACCATTGGTGTGAGTCCAGTGCACCTGAGAGACCAGTGCTTGTGAACCACTGTGTTAGGGTTTCAGAGATCACTTAGTGGTCCACGGACCGACTCTTGGAAACCATTGGTGTGAGTCCAGTGCACCTGAGAGACCAGTGCTTGTGAACCACTGTGTTAGGGTTTCAGAGACCACTTATTGGTCCACGGACCGACTCTTGGAAACCATTGGTGTGAGTCCAGTGCGCCTGAGAGACCAGTGCTTGTGAACCACTGTGTTAGGGTTTCAGAGACCACTTAGTGGTCCACGGACCAACTCTTGGAAACCATTGGTGTGAGTCCAGTGCACCTGAGAGACCAGTGCTTGTGAACCACTGTGTTAGGGTTTCAGAGACCACTTAGTGGTCCACGGACCGACTATTGGAAACCATTGGTGTGAGTCCAGTGCACCTGAGAGACCAGTGCTTGTGAACCACTGTGTTAGGGTTTCAGAGATCACTTAGTGGTCCACGGACCGACTCTTGGAAACCATTGGTGTGAGTCCAGTGCACCTGAGAGACCAGTGCTTGTGAACCACTGTGTTAGGGTTTCAGAGACCACTTATTGGTCCACGGACCGACTCTTGGAAACCATTGGTGTGAGTCCAGTGCGCCTGAGAGACCAGTGCTTGTGAACCACTGTGTTAGGGTTTCAGAGACCACTTAGTGGTCCACGGACCAACTCTTGGAAACCATTGGTGTGAGTCCAGTGCACCTGAGAGACCAGTGCTTGTGAACCACTGTGTTAGGGTTTCAGAGATCACTTAGTGGTCCACGGACCGACTCTTGGAAACCATTGGTGTGAGTCCAGTGCACCTGAGAGACCAGTGCTTGTGAACCACTGTGTTAGGGTTTCAGAGACCACTTAGTGGTCCACGGACCGACTGTTGGAAACCATTGGTGTGAGTCCAGTGCGCCTGAGAGACCAGTGCTTGTGAACCACTGTGTTAGGGTTTCAGAGACCACTTAGTGGTCCACGGACCGACTCTTGGAAACCATTGGTGTGAGTCCAGTGCACCTGAGAGACCAGTGCTTGTGAACCACTGTGTTAGGGTTTCAGAGACCACTTAGTGGTCCACAGACCGACTATTGGAAACCATTGGTGTGAGTCCAGTGCGCCTGAGAGACCAGTGCTTGTGAACCACTGTGTTAGGGTTTCAGAGATCACTTAGTGGTCCACGGACCGACTCTTGGAAACCATTGGTGTGAGTCCAGTGCACCTGAGAGACCAGTGCTTGTGAACCACTGTGTTAGGGTTTCAGAGACCACTTAGTGGTCCACGGACCGACTCTTGGAAACCATTGGTGTGAGTCCAGTGCGCCTGAGAGACCAGTGCTTGTGAACCACTGTGTTAGGGTTTCAGAGATCACTTATTGGTCCACGGACCGACTCTTGGAAACCATTGGTGTGAGTCCAGTGCGCCTGAGAGACCAGTGCTTGTGAACCACTGTGTTAGGGTTTCAGAGACCACTTAGTGGTCCACGGACCGACTGTTGGAAACCATTGGTGTGAGTCCAGTGCGCCTGAGAGACCAGTGCTTGTGAACCACTGTGTTAGGGTTTCAGAGACCACTTAGTGGTCCACGGACCGACTATTGGAAACCATTGGTGTGAGTCCAGTGCACCTGAGAGACCAGTGCTTGTGAACCAGTGTTAGGGTTTCAGAGACCACTTAGTGGTCCACGGACCGACTCTTGGAAACCATTGGTGTGAGTCCAGTGCACCTGAGAGACCAGTGCTTGTGAACCACTGTGTTAGGGTTTCAGAGACCACTTAGTGGTCCACGGACCGACTCTTGGAAACCATTGGTGTGAGTCCAGTGCGCCTGAGAGACCAGTGCTTGTGAACCACTGTGTTAGGGTTTCAGAGATCACTTAGTGGTCCACGGACCGACTCTTGGAAACCATTGGTGTGAGTCCAGTGCACCTGAGAGACCAGTGCTTGTGAACCACTGCGTTAGGGTTTCAGAGACCACTTAGTGGTCCACGGACCGACTGTTGGAAACCATTGGTGTGAGTCCAGTGCACCTGAGAGACCAGTGCTTGTGAACCACTGCGTTAGGATTTCAGAGACCACTTAGTGGTCCACGGACCAACTATTGGAAACCATTGGTGTGAGTCCAGTGCACCTGAGAGACCAGTGCTTGTGAACCACTGCGTTAGGATTTCAGAGACCACTTAGTGGTCCACAGACCAACTATTGGAAACCATTGCTGTGAGTCCAGTGCGCCTGACAGTTTGACAAGTTTGTGAGTCCCACTCATTCTCTCTCACTGGACCCATTCAGGGCCTGTCATTGCCTCTCCACATGCCATTGCAGGAGGCAGTGCTTGTGGGGGGAGGGGCCACTCCATAACGTTCTTAACGGTCTCCAACTGACTTTGTAGTCAGCTGCAGGGAAGCCTGCTTAGAACGCGCATGCGCCTTGCCCTTCAGGTCGCGCGCGCGTTCCAAGCCAAACCATCAGAAAGGTGGCGTGATGTCGTCAGGGCGCCGCCGCTGTACGTAACCCCCCTTTTCCATTGATAATGACGCACGCCCTATCGAGCCCGTGAGTTTTTTTTTTTTATAACCGTTAGGATTATTATTTCGTATAGGGGAGGCGCGCGCTGGAGTGAGGGAGGGGGAGAGGGCTCTGTGAGGGAGGCCTCGAGGAGCGCGCGCGGGTGAGAGGGAGAGTAACGGACTGAGCGCGCGCGGGGGGGCGGTTGAGCGTTGATGGGTGAGGGGAGGGGGAGGGGTCTTGTCGCATCAGGAGGAACATGGCGGCTGCCGCTAGTGCGGCAGAGGGACTCGGGCAGGCCCGACTGCCTCCGCCCGGGGTGAGTGGACAGCCGTGGAGGGAGGGTGGTGGAGGAGGGGAGTGGCCTCTCCATCGGCGCCCGAGGGGGGGGCGAGGAGTAGGCTCTGAGGGGACCCCCCCTCCGGGCTTCCCCCTCCCAGCCCTCTGCGGGTCCGACTGGGCCGGGCACAAAGGGCCGCCTCGGCTGAGCTAGGAGTGTTTTGTTCGGTCACATGAGGCAACGCCAGCCAGTGAAAGCCGAGCGAGTCCCCCCTCCTCACCCCCCCACCGCCCCGAGGAGGAACTTCCCTTGCCTAGGGTTGGAAGTAGCTGCGGTGGGGCCCCGCAGGCCGCGGAGCGACTGAGGTCACCCTGGCAGCGGGCGGGTCGGGAACCACTTCCTCCAATAAGGTGAAGTTTAGGCCACCCTTGGGTGCTCAAGCCTGGCCTCCCCACAAGGCGCAGTGGCTCCTTCTTCGCAGCCCCAGGGAAAGGATCTGAGGCTGGGCGTCACTTCTTCGCCTTTGACCCTCTTTTCTTGGCAAGCTTCTCCCAAGGAGGGTCACAGGGGTTGTGGGTCTGGTGCTGGGAAACTTGTATCTACCATTGTCAGGGTAACGTTATAGTCTCCTCTGTGGCTTCTTGTGGTGTTTGGAGTGGCTGGGGGGCACCCACAGGTTGGTGGGGGGGGGGCCATCCACACCTGCTTTGAGACTCACAGATTGAAGAACACGGATGTGGAGCAGTGTTTCTCTGCACCCTCCACTGTACTGCTTCACACTGTCCTAGTATTCAAAGTGCCACTGAAAATAACTGCCATCTTCGGTTACGTGATGATATCATCAGTTATGCAGTGACGTCATCAGTTGCACAATGACATCATCACCAGTTGCTTCTGCAGTTGGGAGGCTGGCCGAGACTGTTCATGACATCATCACCAGTTATGGGTTTGGGGTATGACAAAGTATGACACTTGGGGCACATTCCTAACCAATTTAGGCAACACATCTCACCTACCTTCTCATTCCCATAATGGTGTGGGGATCCCTTTGTCTGCCACTGGCCTAACACTCCCCCCCAATTAGTGGCACAGAAAAGCCTTATGGTACCTCTGTGATACCCCCAGGCCAGCATGGGACTTGTGCCTGTTCTTGTACCATTTTAACTGGGGTTGGGATTGCAGCCCCATAATGGACAAGAGAGCTTTGAGTGCTGAAAGCCATGCTTCAGAGTTCTGCCCAATAAGCCAAGTCTCTTCTGCTTTTGTGTTGTGTCCTGGGCTAGCTATTGGGTGGCAGGGGTCCAGCAAGTGCCACCAGAGCCGCCTCATGTACCTCTTGTGGTACCCATACTACTAGTAGAAAAAGAGTGGAGAAGAGTGTACTCTGCTCGCTTGTGCAGTCCTCCGCTGTCATTTTTGGGCCCAGCTAATTGGCAAGACTGTCCTAGTGTGACATGATAGCTTTGCAACTTGTTAAAATGTTATAGAAGTTCTGTGACATGCAAATAGGAGGGGAGGAGAGATAATTTTGTTGTAAAGAACATAAGTGGTACTTGGGATCAGTGTTGCATATTGAACAGTTTTCAACTCTTTTACACCTGTTTCAAGGTCTTGTACAACTTTTTGGCTGTTACTGTAGTAGTACTATAAGAGAAGAATTTTAATATTTAACAAACCCTAACTAGATTTTTATGATAGGTTACATGAATTCTTAAGTTTTTAATTAGCTCATTTAGGTTTTGAGAGAAGAATTCATGTTTTGAATTCTTTCTTTTTTGTTTCTCTTAGATAGATGCCAGATTCAAGATGTGAAAGAATTTGGGGCAGAAAGTTTATGCTGCTTCACCACAGGTAAGATTCAAAGATTCCTCAGTTCTGTTGCATACTGTTTGTATCCATGGGTATGAAAGGAAAATTTGCAAAAATGTGGAGTGGACAATCTATAATACTCTGAAAAAATTGGTGGTGTCTCAAAATTAGAACACTTTTACTATAGGAGGCCACTACAAAGAAAATTTATACCATTGAGAAATTTTTACCACTGTTGATAGTTTAGCACAGCTTGATGGTCCTAGAGGTCTGGTTTGTGTTCAGACTTCTCCATGGATGTACAGCAATACCTTGCAGTTTGGTCTGTTTTGAGATCAGAGTATGGATAAAAGTCAGTGGATGGATGAATGTCCAAGGATAGCCTTATTTTGCTTGCAAATTTATTTTGGATGGTGGGAAATATAAAAAATGATACAACACAAATAAACGTGTGAAATATAATTAAACAGAAAGAAAAGAAAAAAAACACAAGAACATTGACAAATATAATGGGAGATTGGATGGACTATATCTGAAATGCCGTTATAATTGAAAGAGGAAAGCGGTGAAGTTTAGCTGTGTAAGGCAAGATGTTGTATGTGTGAGATATTACTTTTCTAGCTGTCAATTTTTTCTTCTTGAAAAGTATCTGGTGTGAGCAGGAAAATAGAGAAAAAAATGCTGAGAATGTGAGCATATCTGTGTCAAAATGATTAGATGTGACTTGTGATGTCAGGCTCCTGAAGCAAAATTAGTATGCACTGTTGACACTCAGTTCTGTCTGTAAACTGAAAATAATTGTAATTTTCTCTTGGGTGTATTGTGAGGATGAGTTTAATAAGGTTGGCACAGCAATAGATAAAGCTGAAGGTCCAGAGTGGTGTGGCAGTTTGTGTTGGAATTTAGCATATTTCTCAACATTATTTTATACCTGGTCAGTTAGGGCCTAATTGGAGCTTAGCATTACAACTGTACCACTGGAAAGTGTTGAACCTCAAGTACAGTTGACTCCAACTTCACAATTAGATTGCCTGAGTGAAACAGAGTTCATAAAGTACACTATACACCCCCTCTCGGTGTGTGAAAATGCTTATAAACAGGTTTGAAAATCACCCCCTCTTTGTTAGAAGGTGTTTATGAATTGATTTGAATTCATTCATTCATGAAAGTTCTATGTCTAATATATTAATTTATGTAAATTATTCAAATTTGAAATGTACAGTAGATTGATTTTTTTTCAGGCCCTAATAACAGTGTCAGAGAGATGATATGGCCCTCTTATCAAAATGTTTGGACATCCCTGCTTTATCATGTTCACATAACTGTATTGTCATAACAGTGGTGACACTGGAATAGATTACCATTGTAAAGGTAGGTCCAGTGTTTAGGTTTCCATTATATAGCAGCCAGAGAGCACAATCCTAACTATGGGCACAATCCTAAACATGTCTACTCAAAAGTAAGCTCCATTGTATTCAATGGGTCTTACTCCCAGGAAAGTGTCTTTAGGATTGCAGCCTATGTCTACTCAATAGGTAAGACCCTTGGTGTTCAATGGTTCTTTAGGAAAGTGTCTTTAGGATTGCAGCCTAAGACAAGACAAGATTCTGCAGGTAGGGTTGTTTCTTTTGTTATTCCAGCAAAAAGGAAAAATTACATGGTGTGGTCTTCTAGTTTCCAAGAGCCAATATCTTATCAAGACTATGTGAGAGAGAAAGGGGTTTCAGCTGGTTGTTAATTCTTTCTTGCCATTAAAAATGGGAAATCAGAGGTGGAAAGTCAAAGGTGATTTTACTGCATGCTGAGTGGTTGGGCCTGTATCAGCATGTCAACCAATTATGCACTAAGGGGGCAGGGGCTGGGATTCAAAATACTGTACCCTCCTTCCCTACTTAGTAGCAACTTCCCTCTATAGCTGATATACCCAGATATAATTTTTGAGGGCTGCTAGGCTGGAAGAGTGTGTTGGTAGTTTAGGAAAGGGTTGCAGAGACTCCAGTAAGTAATGTGGCTTCTATATGGTTCCTGTGCTGAGCCAAACAAGCATAAGCATGTTTGGGAGGGCTCAGATTGCCATCCTACTGTGCTTGACCCACTGACCCACTGTGTGTGCTTTTGTGGTCTTGCTTTGGGAAACACTCTATACACCATTTTGAAACAGCTTCTTCTGAAGAGCAAAGATCTTTTGGAGCAGAACCCTGCTGTCAGATGGTGAAATAAGAAACATGTCATCGATGCAGTGTTCATCTTGCCCATGCAGACTTTTCTGAATTCCTACCATATACTGTAAAGTGCAGTAGAGTTCAGCTGCTGTAGTGCTTAACTTGTTTATTGCAGAGCTTAATGTTTAGGCTTTTTTGTTCTTTACAAAGCTTTTTAAAAAGTTGTTTAAAATGTAATAAATGTATCTGTAAATATCCACTGCCAGTGACACATGGTTTGCTTCTGTTGCTAGGATTTCTTTCTAGACAATGTCAAACTATATTTTTAAAAATGTGAAGGCTGGAAAACTGTTTTCCATAATTTTGTCTCTGCTGTTAGATTTGTTGAAGTATAACCATTGTTTTCCTGTGTAAGTTCTTGAAGCATGTTTCTCTTTTCAGCTGCCTCTGAAGGGTGGCAAGTGGCTTTAATAAATATTTCAGTTTGCAGATGAGTGATTTGTGTAAAAACGAATCTCTTATCACTCCACATTTCTGTCTTATTTTATGTAAATACTTGCAAAACGTACTGGCATTACATGAGCAAAAATGCCTGCCCCCATTGTGCCACATGCCCTTTTGCACATCAAGCTCCCCATGCACAACTGCCTCCCCCCCACAACTGTGGGCACCCCTACTGGGCAGATGCAAAATTTAAAGCTGGGTGTTGTTCAGACTTCAATGTTAAGTATATGCCAAAAATGTGTTGCACCCCTTTTCAGCCCGTAAGAAATTGGTACTTGTTGGCTGCTTCTGACATGGAAAGAATACACTCCCTGACTTTCATACTTCTAGGTCTGGTGATTTGGCTTGGTGTTGATGAGCCAGTGAGTGATTGAATCAGTGACTTTTCAGTTTTATAAAGACGGATGTAAGAGTTTATAGTGTCAGTTTTATAGATTCATTGGAATTTCAGAAATGGACACAGTGCCATTGGCAAAAAGAACTGGCGAAGTTAATAGTGTATTCTTAATGAAAGTATATACAGTGGTACCTTGCAAGATGAATGCCCTATAGGATGAATGATTTGAATAACAAACTGAACTTCCTCTGGGATTCTGCTTTGTGAGACTAATGTGCTTTGAAAGACAAATCCTCAGTGGACTTCTCCTCCTGCCTGCAGTACCAGTGACCAGCCAGCAGAGGGAGCACAGCGTTCTCCTGCATGTCAGAGCTTCCTCCGCCCAGTCTCCAGCAATCCAGCCCCTGGAGCAGAGCAGCCATATTCAGGTAGGAGGGAAAACTCCTCCTGCAACCCCCATCTGGAGCCCCCCTCAAACAAGGCCCTTCCCCCCAAGGAAGCCTCCCCTGCCTGGACCCCTCTTCCCCCTCCCACCACATTCCTTGCCTTGAGTTTTCCTTTCCTGTGAGTAAGCCCCACTGGCTTCAATGTGCCTTGATTCTGAGGAGACATCATAGGATCTGGCCCCTTTTTTATCCAAGCAGAAGCCATTACTCCTCCTGCTGGCACCCTATGGGAAGAGTCAGGCTTGCATCTTAATGCACTTTCATGTGAGTAAGCCCCAGTGGATTCAATGGGCCTTGATTCTGAGGAGACCATAGGATTTGGCTCCTTTTACTTCAAGGCAGAAGCCATTGCTGCTGCTGAAACTGGAAATCTGGTTTGCATAGATCTGACACAGAGAGCAAAATCCTAACCTTGTCTACTCAAAGTCTCATTGTGCTCAGTGTTATTATTCCCAGTGTCTAGGATTGCAGCCAGAATTACACAGGGGTTCCTTGTTGAAGTTGTTCCAAAAGACACCAGTAAAGCTTTTTGTGAAAATGAGTTATCATTGGCCTTAAAAGGTTTTTCTTTTCTGTTTTAATGTACAGCATATTACAGTGTTCCATTACAGTAATTGTTTTCTGTATTATAGTGTTCTGAATTTGATTACAGTGTTTTGTCATCATTTTTACCTACAGTTAATATATTAATATGAATATTTTTGGGTTGTGGAACCAATAATCTCAGTTTCCATTATTTCCAATGGGAAAATCTGCTTTGTTAGAAGTATGCTTTGAAAGACAAACTTGCTTCTGGAACAAATTAAACTTGTCTTACAAGGCACCACTGTACATGAAATTAAGGTCCCCCTTTGGATTGGTTACTTGATTTTGGAAATGTGAGAACGTTTTCAGTGTTCTGTGAATGGTCCATAGATGTGCAACAGGAACTTTGGGAAGGTTCATATATTTAGGGCCATGTGGAATGTGAATCCCAGTCAGTAGTGTGATGTGCTTTGTCAATTGTCATAAAACTGATGGTATACCTTGATAATTTTAGTGCGTTGTCAGATGAAAAAGTGTGAAAATTGCTATACTAGCATTTGCCACTGTGTGTTCAACCTGCACCTAACAGCACAATCCAGAGTAACTACAGGAGCTCTTACGCTGACATAAGAAAAATTTACTCAGGATTGCTCTGAATTTCCCATAGGTTTCCACTAGGTGGCACTGTAATTACATCAACATAAATGTCTCTTAAGAGCTCCCGTAGTTACTCTGGATTGTGCTGTTCGTCTCTAGTAACAGCCTGCATTTGATCTCTTCAGAGGAAGAAGAGTGAGCTTCATTTTCTTGCATTCTCCTTGACAACTTATCCTTGGAAGCGATTGGGACTACTAGAGCAGCTACTGTTAACAGGACAAATAGAAAGCACCTGTTGTAGGACAGGTCTAAGGCAGCAGTTGGGGAATCTGTTATTAGCAAGTGTTGGAAGTTTGCTCCTGCTTCTACAATTTCTGTTGGCCCTTGAAGATTCTTGGAGGCCAGTATAGGCTGATGAGATATCATTCATTTCCATGTGAAGTAGGCAATGTACAGTGGTACCTCACTTAACAAGTGCCTCGCTTAACAAGCGTTTCACATAACAAGCAAAAATTTCCAAGAAATCTTGCTTCACATAACAAGTTCCGCTTCACTTAACAAACTAGCACGCTGTGAGCATGCGTGCTATGCAGCCCTGACGCTCTGCACAGAGGCTCTTTAAAAGGGCTGCCAGCCAGTGCTGCTGCCTCTAACTGCCCCCAACTTGGGGGCAGTTGCCTGGGGGTGCCAGAGGCAGCTGCCCTAACTGCCCCCAAGGTGCCCCCACCGACCACCTTGAACCTCCAGCAGCAGTCCAGGTAAGCCTCCTAAGAAAGTGTCTTTGATTGCAGTCTCCTAACTATGTCTACTCAGAAGAAAGCCCCATTGTATTAAATGGGGCTTACTCCCAGGAAAGTGTCTTTGATTGCAGCCTCCTAACCACGTCTACCCAGAAGTAAGCCCCATTGTGTTAAGTGGGGCTTACTCCCAGGAAAGCGTCTTTAGGATTGCAGCCTAAGTAGACTTCATAGGATCCTGTACATTGAATGCATGTTTTGAATTCAATTCCTGTGTTTTGTCATCATTTTTACATCCAGTTAATATTTTTATATGAATATTTTGAGGATTGTAGAAACAATCATCTGAGTTTCCATTATTTCCTATGGAAAAATCCGCTTCACTTAAAGAGCATTTCGCTTAGAGAGCATGCCTCCAGAACAAATTAAGCTCTTTATGTAAGGCCCCATTGTATGCATCATCTCTAAATTATATTGGGCTGGGACTTCATAATTTTTTATTGTTCCCTTTATTTTTTATACAGTAATGGACAATTTCAGCCATTGCTCATGAAGTTTGATAGTTGCTGAAATTGCAGTAGTTGTATGAATTGTTAGCAGTGCTTCTATTTCATCTTGAATTATCTTTTTTCCTAAACTAATTGCAGCAGAGCATAAATTGTTTTTAACATCAAAATTTAGATTGTGACTACAGAACTGTGTCTACACAATTCAGATGAGTGAAATTTGGATTTTCACGACTTGGAAAAAAGGTGAAATAAGTGTCTTGCTTGGCCTCATCCAGGATATATTTCTGAAAACACAAAAGCCAGTATATAAGCCCTTTTGGGACAGGGACCCATTATTTTTTTCTTTTTCTTTGTAAACTACTGTGAACTTTTTAGCTGAAAAGCAGTATATAAATACTGTAGATAGGTTCTTAGTGCATTCATTATGATAGGTGATTATCACTAGCAAAACATACCCACATTGCACGTGTACAATACCCTCCGTACGCTATCCCCCATGCGCACCAACTCCCCCTAGTGCATCAACCCCCCCCCCCATGTGCACCATCTTTCCCAATGCAGCAGGCAGCAGGCACCAAATTGCTGGGTGTCAATCAATCTTCAATGTTAAGTATAGGACAAAAACACATTGCACGCCTTTTTAGCCCCTTTAGGGTTAAATTTCTCAACATTGGTTCTTGGTGGGTGTTGATGTCACAAAAGGAACAACCTCCTAAAAGTTCATGCTTCTTGGTCCAGGAGTTGGGGCAGAGCATCCCTCAATCAGGTACTCTTCAACGTAAAGTACAGGGAGGAAAATGTGTTGCGCTCCTGGTCACGCCCTTCTGGTTGGAATTTCCTAAAATTGGTTCTTAGTGGGTGCCTCCAGGATGGAAGAAACACCCTCCCCAAATTTCACATTTCTGACCCAGTGGTTTTGGCTGGCCGTTGATGAGTGAGTGAGTCGGTCAGTTAGTCAGTGACTTTTTGTTTTTATATATAGATAAGGATCAACTGATCCTCATTTTATGAGATGGTCTGGGGATAACTTTGGTGCCTTTCCTGCTTGTTGAGAATTGTCTTCTAAGGATCTCCAATTCAGATATTTTTGTTATTGCTGAGAGCAGTTTCGGTTTTGGAGATCATATAAGTTTGTATAATGAATATGTTAGTATGTATTGCTAGTCTTTAATACAGTAGGCTCAATGGTTAAAGGTGCTGTGTTTGCTGACCTGAAGGCCCAAGTACTGAAAGACAGAGTGATATCCCATCCCTTGCCCTGTTCCTGCCAACCTAGCAGTTCAAAAGTATGGAAATGCAAGTAGCTATATAGGTACCACCTTGGTAGGAAGGTAAGAGTTCCATGCAGTTTGGTGTTTAGTCATGACCACTGAGGCATCTTCAGACAGCGCTGGCTCTTCGTCCATAGAAATGGAGATGAATGCCACACCCTATAGCCGTTGTGGGTGCCTGCAGGTGGCAGGATAACTGGCAGAGTCCTTTACCTCTTTTTAATACAGTAGGTTTTATAAATAGCTAATTGTTCAGTGCTGATTGAAAAAAGTGGTTCAATATAATGTGAATTGTCTGAATGGCATTTATTAGCTGCATGAATATCTGATTTTGATCCCTCAGTACTGATTCACAGCCTAAGACCAGTTTGGTTGAGTAAGGGTTTTATAAATTGGAAATTGCCTTTTGCATGAATATTTTGCTCCTGTTCTCTGTCGCCAAGGCTGCATCCTTCTTGAAGTATGTCTTTAGTATGTTAATCACTCTCTTACTTGATTCACTATTTGTCCTAGTTCTTTGTAGTTCTATTCTTCCCCAATTGCTTCCTCAATGTTTCTGTGAAGGTTAATTCTTCCTCCCTTTACTGGTTCTGGTTCCTCAGGCTTTTGTTCTAGGTCTGTTGTTCTTTTTCACCACACACCATCATCAAATCACATGGATTTCAGTCTTCATCTTTGCATTCCTATCTCTATATTGATATCTAGGTTTTCTTCTCCACCTGTGGGCTGTGGGTGGCGCAAACAGTTAAGACGCTGTGCCTGTTAACCATCTGGCCAGGGTTCGAGACCCGGGTCAGCCCCACAAGACAGGGTGAGCTCCTGTCCTTAGCCCAGCTCTGCGACACCAGCTGGATCCAATCGTATTGGCTCTGCCTTTCCATTGGACTAATTCAGTGGTGTGGAGAGGGGGGATTTGCTGCTTGGGTAACAGCCTATCCTCCGTAATAATCCAACCCAGGCTTTCGTGCTTCGCATGCAGCGTATGCAGTGCCGAGCACGACACCATAGTCTTTCAAGACTGATGGAGGCCTGCTTTTTTTTCTCCACCTAGAATTCTTTCTCCGACTTTCCAATCTTACATCTCAAAGTGTCTTTCTGATACTACTGTTTAGATAGTTCTCTGGTGTCTGCGACTGAGATTGAGTTCCCAAAAGTGAAATCCTCCTTCTCAACCATATTCACCCATTGATAGTCGTTATGCATCCTGTATGCAACTGGTTTTCTTTATCCTCTTCTCTCTGCTTTGTTCCTCCATATTCATATTTCCATGCCCTACAGCAGTGGTTCCCAACCTTTAGGAGCTCAGGGACCATTAAGGCAAAATATGGAAATGTAGGGACCACCTGCAGCACAAAAATACAATTAAATTATTTTTACATAGATTATTTAATAATGTGATTGTTGTGCTTGCATATGCTTTACAAGTTGCAAAATTCTAGGGTTTATACTGCTGTTGAAAGCTATATGCATGTCATCACCATCATCCAACCCAGTAATTTTCAATCTTTTTCATCTCATCGCACACCATCAGTTATTTTTACCATTGACAAGGCACACCATGCTGTTCAAATCCCCAAGTTTTCCTATTAAGAATATTCTTACCAAATTCCCATGGCACACTTGAGAACTATCTATGGCACACCAGTGTGCCATGGCATACTGGTTGGAAATGACTGATCCAGCTGATTCCAAACTGCCTACTCTCCCTCTGCCATAAGTCTATAGATTTCCTTGCCTTAGGATGTGATGATGGCATCTAGCCTTTTGGAGGAAAAGCCATTGCAGGTTACAAGCTGTGATGTGTTGCCAACACTGCTCCACCAGTTATGCCCACATTCTCTGGCAATCTGTTGCCAACATTGTTCCTTCACATGTACATGTGTTTCCTACATGTATCCTGTACATACACATAACTAACTAAAACAGGAAATTAGCAAGCAAGAAGTTAAATTTAGCACTGTGACAAGGTTTGGGATAATTGTGCACCCACTGATCATGGGTGAATTGTGCAAACTATCTCAGAATTCCTCAGAATTTGGCTAACAGTAACCACTGGCTTGAGTGTAAAGTCCTTCATGAATGTCAAGGCAGGAGTGTGAAATTTCCATGTTCCAGAGGAGGAAAAGACCAAGAATGGAGGAGAATTCTTTCCAGGGTTAAAGGAGCTATAAGCATAGCATGGTTCCCTCAGTTTCTGAAGTGGCTTCCTTATCTATTTGCTTCTGAAGAGACTTTCAGTCTGCTTGTTTCTGAAGTGACCTGTACAGTCTGCTTGTTTCTGAACTGACTCTCAGACCTCAATCCTAGTCTGCTTTCTGGCTCTAGCATAGCTGAGGCAATAGGGCATGTGCTGCATACTGACATTAGAGTGCAGTCATGGAGGCCTCTTCAAGATAAGGCAATATTTGTTCTTTTACCTTCTCTTATCCCAAAGTTGAAAAATTGGTTAGGATTGTGCCCTCAGTCTATTTGATTCTGAAGTCCTCCCCATCTCCTTGTTTCTGAACAAATTATCCCAATTCTGTTTCTGGAGCAAGAAAATGATAGGTTCTCTTTCAAAGGAGATAAAAGAATGTACTTTTGCAGAACAAAGGAGTGTGGGGCATTTCTTTAGCTATGCATCCTGAGCGTTTGGATTTTCTAGTAGACCACAAAAGGAGTTTGATGGCCCATTTAGGGAAGTTCTTGAGGAACAATGATGAGGCATGGTGTGTTATGTCAGTACTGGGTGGGATACTTCTTGGCCCACATGTCTGAAAAGTGCCCAACTGAGCAATTTGTAATTTAATTTGACATTCAGGCAGGGCTTGTTCTTGCTAGCTGTCTTTTGCATATTTTAAGCAGCCTCAGGAGCCCTTTCTTAGGAGGCAGCAAAATCTCACCCCTTTTCACAGATCAGGGAGGCTTGCCCAGCTCTGAAACCAAGATGAAGTCAATTAAACTTCACACGTGTTTGGGAAAGAGGGTTTCTAAAACAGATGGGCACGTGCAGCCTATTGATTTTAGAAGTACCGGTATGTGCAAGGGAGTGGCAACAGGATGCAGATCTCTAGTCTTGTGAACTCCCAGAGTCCTCTTGGAGGGATGATGACCCTGTGAAATACAGGAAGCTGTACCTTCTGATTCTGTGGGGCTCTTCTGATATTCCTAAAGAGCAGTGGTGATTGTGGCAGCAGCAATGAATCAGCCCATTGGCTGCCAGGAGGGTTATAAGGAGGAGTCACAGCTTCAATCCTCTCTGGTTGAGCCAAGCAGGAAGTTGGTGTCTGTCTACTGCCTTGCCCAGTGACCCTTATTAGTCTTAATGCTTTGAAGAGCATTAGCTGTGCCAGTTTAACATGTCAAGTTTGGCATGCAAAGGAAGGGGGCAGTTGCAGCTTGCCTTCTCAGCCCCTTTCTTCTTCACTGGTTGTACTATGAGACTGTCTTCCCTCATCACCGGAGAGCTGTGATGAGGGAATTTCCCACATTCTTTTCTACTTTCTGCACTCACAGAATCTCATATTTATCCCCCCTCTAAATAAAGGCTGAATACCCCACACAAGAGGGTGGTAGAGACAAAGGAAGGACAAAAAGTATCTTCTTTACCTTCTTTCTCTCGCCCTCATTTGTACCTTTGAGTACAAGCCAGCTTTGAGGAATGACTCTTTGCAAAGGATCCAAGACTGGACTCTGCAACTCCTGGGCAGGATGGGATGTGCATCTTCTCCAGCCAAGCAGCTTGCCTCCTTCCTCTCCAATTCAGCACGCAATGCCTCAAATAGACCCTATATTGACCCTTTTTCAGGGGCCAGATCTTCATCTCTTTTCCCCAGCAGTGCCTATCCCTTGCCCCTCAGCGTGACTCAACGTGTTACCTCTTCACCTCTAATACAGTTTCTGCTACATCTGCTGTTAGTGAGGACTCAACATGCACCTAGACCACACAGAGGAGAAGCCTGCCTTGCTTATCCTCCTTACCATATTTGCAATAAGACAAGCCAGCCAGCCAAATGTAGAGCAGTGACAAAGTGAAAGGAGGATAAGTTAGACTGTCAGCTCTAATTGGCACCCACCCACTGCAGGTTTTTTCCTCTTTCTGGTATCTACAGAGAGTTTTTCTTTGTTTTGTAGACTTTGCAGATCACCTGACGGGTCCTGTGGACCATCTGTAGTCCATCTATAGATTGGGAACTCATGCTCTATCTATATAAATAAATGGCGAATTCTGTCTATCTGTGTGTCTGAAATTCTTCTAACTCTGGATACACTTGCTCTGCATGGACGTATTATACCTTTCTGGAATAGGATGATCCTGGGATTGAAAATCTGCCCTTCATTTGCTTGCTTGAGCATTCAGCACTGGAATTTGTATACGGCCCAAATCGGCAGATATGCCTTTTGATTTCCAAGGGCAGTGTATTTGTCTCTTTAGTTTTGGGCTGGGGGCCCAAATTCCCCCCTGGAGCTGGTTTAAAAGTCTGTACGGAGTGCAGTCGTGCTCTTCATGCAAACTTGGAAAGAGTCAGGCTGCATCCTACACACTTTCCTGTGAGTAAGCCCCAGTGGATTCAATGGGGCTTAATTCTGAGTAGGCAGTTTGCAACAGCAGAGGGGCAAGATCCTATCTGGTTTGTTGAGATAGATCGCACATACACAGAGATGAGTTCAGTGTTAAAGATGCTCAAAAAGACAGCAATGACTCTTTTAGTGAAAATTAGACATCCTTGGCCATAAAGGGTTTTCTTTTCTGATTTACTGGACAGAATATTACAGAGTTTTATTACAGTAATTGTGTTCTGTATTATAGAGTTTTGAATTTGATTATACTGTTTTGTCATCATTTTTACATAGTTAATATCTTTATATGAATATTTTTTGGGTTGTGGAACCAATTGTCTGATTTCCCATTTTTTCCTACTGAAAAATATGCTTAGTAAGAAGTTTGCTTTGTAAGACAAATATGCTTCTGGAACAAATTAAATTTGTCTTACAAGGCACCACTGTATATAGTTGCCCTTTATTTATGATGTTGACTTAACAGAATTTGACAATATACACTTGACAAAACAGTTTAAATAATGGAAGTTTCACTTACTATATTCATGCCTGAAAGTCTGGGATCAGAGAATGAAACTACTGTTTGCTCAGTTCATGTCTGCTTCTTTTAGTCTTTAAAAAAGACAGTACCTCCTTTTCTGGAGAAAGGAATATTAATGTAACTAGCGAAAGGCGTACCTGCGTTGCGGGATTAAAATTCACCCGTATGCCATCCCCCCCATATGCATCAACCCCCCATGCACAACTTTCCCCCATGTGCATCAACCCCCCATGCGCAACATCCCCCATGCACATCAACCCCGCATACGCAACTTCATCCATGCGTATCAACCCCGCATGCACAAGTTACCCAATGCGCAACTTCCCCCATGCACATCATCCCCCATGCGCAACTTCCCCATATGCATCAACCCCCCATGCACAACTTTCCCCATGCGCAAATTCTCCCATGCACATCAAACCCCCATGCGCGACTTCCTCCCATGCGCGACTTCCTCCCATGTGCGATTCATATTGCAATGCAGAGTAACTTGTTTTTACTCCAGAGCAAGGACTCCCCGTACTCTGGATTTCACCCTGTGAGTATAGGTGGATCCCATATTTGTGGGGGTTCCATTCCAGTTCCCTTCTGTGCATATGGAAACCATGGATATGGAACCCTGACTCTGCTCTAGTTTGTTCCTCCCCCTGCCCCCAGCACAGTTCTTTAGATCCTTACTGGAGTGAAAAATGTTCTTGCTTTCACAAGTTGCTGTAAGCATTCAAATTTATAGTTACTTGGGCAGATATCCAGCAACCTGAATGCTTGAAAAGAATAGATCTTTTCTATTCTAAGGAGCAGGAAGTAAACTCCTTCCTGTTGCTGTCAATTGAAACTCTTCCAACATTTAGACTAATTACTTTTCAGACAGGGCTCTAGAGCAGTGGACCACGACCCAGCACCATGGGAAAAAATTCCTAGTGTGCTTTAACCTTAAAGTCCTCACAGTGATGATGGTACTTAGTACCTCTGTTTACATGGTTGAATGCTTACTCTGAACCTTAAAGAACCTTTTTATGCTTGAACCTTAAAGCCTGTCCTCATTTGTTCATGACAAATCTGATATCTTTGATATCTTTTGTTTACATGGTTGAATGTATTATTCTGAAACTTAAAGAATGTTAAAGAAGGTTCTTAATACCACTGTTGACTTTACATGGTTGAAATATTCTTCTTCTATATTTTATTAAATATATTAGTACACCATTCCAAATTTTTTTTCTTGTTTTCTTCCGCTAAACATAGATCCGTCTTATATTTAGGAGCGTCTTATAATCCAAAAATATGGTAATATTTGACTCTACATGTAAAATATAGGCTGCTCAGGAACCGGGCTAGAATTCAGCATAAGTGCCAGATCCTGGCCTCGCACCACACTCAACTGCCCACAGTCCTAATTATCCAACCTCCTTGCATTGGCTAAGCTCTGCCAGCACAAACTCACTCTCCCCAGAACCTAAGCTGGCAGAAGGAGGCTGGCACAATTCCTTTCTTCAGTCTTATCACTCAGGAGAGACATGTGGGACGGCCCTTTTCTGATTCTTCCAGGTCAACGCAAGGGACTTATGTGGGCCCAAAGGCACCTTAGGCGTTTCCCCATATTTGACTGGAAATGTTCTGGGCTAAGGCTCTTTCCATGTGTGATATTAGATAAACAAGAAGACCTGAATAACATTTAAGATTATGTGTATAGTATTTGTTTTGGGATATTGTCATATATTCTGAAACTTTTGGCGTTATGACTGTGTTTAATTTTAGTTGGCAATAGTGATGAAAATAGGAAAATGATTTAATTTTTAAATTAAACTATCTGTTCTGCAGTGAGATGTAGCTGAAATGCAGTTGAAATGTTGCACTCAATAGAATTTTGGTTTAAGACGGAAAAGAGCACAAGTTAATCATTGCCACCTTCAGGTTTAAAGAGAGAGTGCATTAAGAAAGGCAGAATTGTAGTGTTTGATATGAAAAGAAAATGGCCACCGATGTCAGTGCTGGTGCAGCAGCATGGCTTGCTGGCACATTCTTATGTGCTGGTTCTGCATCTGGTGATTCTGCTGTTAATGTTTGAAAGGCATTACACATTTAATTCCATAATCTTTTTTTTAAAGTAGAAGGAATGACATTCATTCTTCACTCTGGAATATTTATGATGGTGACAATCTCTGATTCAAATCCATTAATACATATGAAAAACTCATACCTACCTCTGAAAGTTGCTGAATATCCAAGTAACATATTTAGGCTGCAGTCCTAAACACATTTTTTAGGGAGTATGCTACATTGAGCAAAATTACTTACTTCCAAGTAAATATGTATTACGTTGTACTGCAAATTCGATCTTCCAAAATGGGGGCAGACATATTTAAACTTTAAATATTTAAGAAAGGAAAAATTTATGTGACATGTTAGTTTTAATAATGAGGTAAAAATGAAGATTATACTCTTCAAACAATTTTCCAATTTTCCCCTCTTGCCAGTATCTGCAACTGTTAGATTAGGTTAGTGATTGTCAGTCTTTTTCATCACAAGGCACATTGGCAAGGCCCAAAAATTGTCAAAGCGCACCATTAGCCTTTGGACAATTTACAAGGCACACCAAGCTGCTAGTGAAGGTTAACATTTCTCATTGTCCCTATTAACAATTGCTATTTAATAAATAAATAATTTTCTAAACTCCCATGGCACACTGGTTGAAAATCGCTGGACTAGGTAAATGGTTCCAAACTTACTGTGGTTGTAGCACTCTTTTTTCATGGTGGCCCTTTCCAGCTCTTCTGGGTGCAGCCATCTCTGATCTTTCTTTTTTTCTGCAGATCTGCGAAGAAGAGGCCACCTGGGGCTACTCAGATCTATGCCAGCAAAATCTGAGCAGCCTAAGACTGCAGGGCCCAAGTGTGGGGGTTAGGATGTGGTACAGGTTGTTGCTGCTGATTCCATTCCCTCCTCGGCCTAATCCGCCTGCCCTCCCTGCCCCAAAACACCCTCCTCACCTCTGTTCTACCCTCAATCCACACTCATCCAGGCTTACACAAACTTCCTCCTTTGCATCAGCGCCACGGCTGGATCTAGAGTATTTCCATCTACAGTATTTATATACCACTTTCCAGCTAAAAAGTTCACAAATGGTTTACAAAGAAAATGAAAAAATTAGCTAATGGGTCCCTGTCCCAAAAGGGCTCACAACCTAAAATGCAAAAAGAACACCAGCAGAAGCCACTTGAACAGACATTGCTAGGATATGTAGGACCAGGTACTCTCCCCCTGCTAAATAAAGGATCCTAACTAAAGATTATTGTTGAACTCTGAGTCACACCTGTGATGGATTGTCTTTGGTATAAGTCAAGGGAAGGGTATTGAGCTTTTAATGAGAGCAGAGAAAAGATAAGGCAATACTTAATTTTCTTCTTTGTGTTAATGTTTTTTTGCTATACAGTGGCGCCTCGCATAACAAATTTAATTCGTTCTGGAGGCATGTTTGTTACATTAAACATTCTTTACATGAAGTGGATTTCCCATAGGAAATAATGGAAACTCAGACAATTGGTTCCAGAACCCAAAAAATATTCATATAAAAATATTAACTGGATGTGAAAACGATGACAAACACTGGAATTGAATTCAAAACATGCATTCAATGTGCATGATCCTATGAAGTCTACTTAGGCTGCAATCCTAAAGACACTTTCCTGGGAGTAAGCCCCATTTAACACAATGAGACTTGTTTCTGGGTAGACATGGTTAGGAGGCAGCAATCCAAGAGTGTCTCCTCACTTTCTCCTTCTCTTCATCCCGAGCCTCTCTCTCGCCTGCTCTGAGGAGCCCTGAGCTGCTAGCCCTGAGCTGCTTCCCTCTTCTCCACTGCTGTTCTCTCCCTCTGCCCAGCAGACGCCCAGCCACAGGAAGAACAGTGCAGAAGTGTTGCTTTTGCTAAGGGCAGGCTCTCTAGGCAGCCCTGACGCTTTTTAAAAGGGCTGCCAGCCAGTGCGTCTGCCCCAACTGTCAATGAGTGTATTTGCTATGTGAAGCACCATTTGTTGTTTGAAGCAGAATGCTAGAGAATTTTTTGTTTGTTACTTGAAACATACTTTACGTGAGGTGTTTGTTATGTGAGGCTCCACTGTAAACAGTTTTTTGGCTATAGTACAGTACACTTATGGTGTACTAGTATAGTAGTTTTTACTGTAATAGTTCCACTACAAGCAGAATTATTGTTAAAGGTGAAGGCTTTCAACATTCCTGTTGTTGAATATAATTGTTACCTGTTCATGTGTTGATCGCAATATTTATGATTGCTGGGTCTATTAGACCAAACAGTTCATGTGCTTTGCAAATCTTGACACAGAAGATGCTTCTCCACATTTCTAAGAAAATTAAACCTCTTTTGTGTAAAATTTGATTTGTAGTACAGATAAATTAAGATGCTTTGAAAAGCTTTCCATTTTGCTCTGATCATTGGTATCCTAACTCATTTTTTATATACAGTAGCGCCTCACATAACATTTAATTCGTTCTGGAGGCATGTTCTTTACGTGAAACATTCTTTACGTGAAGCAGATTCTCCCATAGGAAATAATAGAAACTCAGACGATTGGTTCCACAACCCCAAAAATCTATATATATAAAAGGCATCTTCATCATCATCACTGACTCATCAACACCCAGCCAAAACCGCTGGGCCTATAAGTGTGAAATTTGATGAGGGTGTTCCTTCCATGATGGAGGGATCCACTAAGAACCAGTTTTCAGAAATTCTAACCAGAAGGGGGTGAAAAGGGGTGCAATACATTTTATAAAACTAATCTTCATTGTCATTACTGACTCATCACCGCCCTGCCAAAACTGGTGGGCCTAGAAGCGTGAAATTTGGGGTGGGTGTTCCTTCCGTGATGGAGGGGTGCACTAAGAACCAGTTTTCGGAAATTCTAACCGGAAGGGAGTGAAAAGGGGTGCAACGCGTTTTTCTCCCTACACTTTGCATTGAGAATTGCTGACTCAGCAACATTCCACCCCAACTGCTGGGCCTGAAGCATGGAATTCTGGGAGGGATCCTTCTGTCACCTGAACACCCACCAAGAACCATCTGGAGAAATTTAACCCTTCATGGGCTGAAAAGGGGGCAACGTGTTTCTGTCCTATACTTAACATGGGAGACTGAACAACATCCAGCCAATTTGGTGCTCAGACCCTGGTGCACTGGGGGACGTTGTTCGGAGGAAGAGGTTGCACCGGCGAGGATGCTGCGCATGAGGGGAAAGGTGCGGATGTAGGAAAGGTGCGCATGTAGGAGAAGTTGCGCATGGGGAAAGTTGCGCATGGGGTTTGATGCATATGGGTGAAGTTGCGCATGGGGGTTTGAAGTGTATGGGGGAAGTTGCGCATGGGGGGTTGTTACGCCTGGGGGAAAGTTATCCATGGGGGTTGATGCATATGGGGGGATGGCATACGGGGGAATTTTACTCCCGCAACACGGGTACGCCTTTCGCTAGTATTGATATAAAAATATTAACTGGATGTAAAAATGATGACAGAACACTGGGATTGAATTCAAAACATGCATTCAATGTGCATGATCTTATGAAGTCTACTTAGGCTGCAGTCCTAAAGACACTTTCCTGGGAGTAACACCCATTTAACACAATGGGGCTTACTTCTGAGTAGACATGGTTAAGAGGCTGCAATCCAGTAGACATGGGTTAAGAGGCCACACCTTCAAAGTGTCTCCCCATTTTCTCCTTCTCTCCATCCTGAGCCTCTCTCTCCCCTGCTCCCTTCTGGCTAGCCCTGAGCTGCTTCTGCTTCCCTCTTCTCCACTGCTCTTCTCTCCCTCCGGCCACAGGAGGAACAGCATGGAAGTGTTGCTTTCACTATGGACAGGTGCGCTAAGCAGCCCTGACGCTTTTTAAACAGGCTGCTGGCCAGCACGTCTGCCCCAACTGCCAACGAATGTGTTCTTTATGTGAAGCACTTTATTTACATGAAGCAGAATCCTAGAGAAATTTTTGTTTGTTACGTGAAACATACTTTACGTGAGACGTTCTTTACGTGAGGCGCCACTGTATTTCAGAATGCTCCAGTGTATTTTATTTATGCCTAGCATTTGAATAACTAGTCCTGTTTGTAGTAATACCAGTATCAGAAAAACCTATAAATTAAAAAATTGTAATATAACTTGTATATATTTCACTAGGGTAAAAGGGCTGCAGATACTTATTTGAACACTGTCTTAGGGTGCAATTCTATGCCTGCCTACTCAGAAGTACCATTATATTCAATGAGGCTTACTCCCAGGAAAGTGTGTTTAGGACTGCAGCCTTAGGCTACAATTCTAAACGTCAGTTAGGCCAGCATAAACACTGGCACAAGTCCTGGGCTGTTCTGGGAATGTTAAGTGGCATAAGGCACTTCTGCCCCATTCCTGGATGGTGGGGTTAGGCTAGTGCACAGGTATATGCTGACATCCCCACACTATTATGGAAAGATATGCCAGGTGAGTTAGGCCAGCCTAAATAGATTAGGATTGCACCCTTAACTGCAGTATTTTAAATCATACCTATTGAGCCAGGTAACTGGAGAAGGTGTAAGCAAATAAACTATAAGATATAGCATAGATATAAATTAGCCATATACTATTTGAATTCCGTATGTGTTGTTCTGTATGAAGAAATAAATAATAAGCTGTTACATTGGTTCCTAATCAAAGATATGATTAAAAGACCACTTCATAGAAGTCTGTTCTTTCCTGTTCATAGGTTTTTCTCAGTTTTGGATCCAAGCTTGCAGCCAGCAGAAAATAAAGCAAACTAAGGTAAGTAGCAAAAGCATATACTAGATGTTCACCATATGTGCAATGTTAATAAAACACCAGAAATTGTTATTTGTAGTGAGGTTTCTTGTACCTGTATTTGATTAATGTGTTCTCTACTGTTGGTGGTTTGATTTTCTCTTAAAAACTGTAATGGAGAAATAATTCATAGTGGAAGCCATTGCAAGTGAAAAATCAAAATGCAAAAAACAATGTTGTCCTCTATGTTAGGTGAGTTAGTTCACACGTATAACATAAATGTCCCTATGTATATTTCATCTAAATAAAAAAAGTTTAGAATACAATTTTTAGGTAAGTATAAAAACTTAGTGCTATGCTGGAGACACAACTGTTTATCATTGTAAGTTGAGTTTTTAATTTGGTTTATTTTCCTAGTAGGAATTATTCGTTTCTCTATGGTAGTAGAAAACTTTTAAGGCTTTGTTAAGGTTAGAATTACATAAACCACAGGCTTGGATTAAATGATGTGTCTTGGGCATGCTTAGTGCGATCTTGATTTCTTGCTTTTGAGTGACAGATTCTCCATACTGTGTTTCTTTGAAGTTTTAAAAACATGTTCACTTTAATTAAAGGAAGAAGTCAGATATTCCATTGAGCATACCCAAGTCCATCTTTTGATAAGAATAAATATCTGGAACCAAATTAAGATTTAGTGGCTAGGGAAAGCTATGCTTTAATACAACATTTCGTTGTTTGACACCAGTGTACTGAAAATAGACATTCATGATATTGTAAAAGATGGTTCCCATTGCAGTATAAGGATATTATCAATAGCAGTAAAATTGGTAGCAGTTTCAATTTGATAAATCTCAAATTAGTGGTAAGGGAAAGAATAGGGTACAGCAACAATTCTGCTCAGAATCTTGAAAAATAAGAAGGGATGAAAAGCTGTGTAGGGCAGTAGTTGGCAACCCCTGAAATCTCATAATCTGTTGACACCTCTCATATTGTCTCCCCTTGCTTGTCCCACCTTTCCAAGGTCCAGAATCTGCTGCATCGTATTCTATTTTATCCCAATCCAGCTGAACCCTTCACTTGTTTCCACTTGTGTCTGCTCACTGCTCCTCACTCCACATTTCTCTTATATGGTACTAATTTGATCATCCTACTATAAAATATTTTCCTCTTCAGAAACCACATACACTTCCCTCCCAAACAGTGGTGTAGCTAGCAATGGTTGCACTCATGGCGTCCCCTGCTGCCATCTGGGCTCCCCTCCCACCCAGCGGCTCAGTTTTCACTTTCTATGGACCCTAGAAATGGGGTCAAATGACCTGTAGGTCCATTTGACTCAACTTGAATGACTACTGCTAATCACAGTTCTAAACACTGCTTTTCTACTGTTGTAGAGAGGAGTATGCAGGCAGGCACTACCTTATTCAAATAGGTACAGTACAGGAGCAAGAAATCTGGAAGTGGGTCTTTAAAATTATTTTTGTTTTGTTTTATTTATACTCCATTTTATTATCCATGGTAGGTTCCAGAACTGAACACTAGTGGACACCTATACCTTTTCACTTTCTAGGAGCCACGAACAATCAGGTTGTGACCCATAGTTTGGGAAACAGTTTTACAATATTGAAAAGTGCTATATCTATTTTACTGTTATGTAAAACTCCCCCCCTTATCTTCTTAGAATTTCCAAATCCTGGTAATTTATTTCCTCCACAGTGGGAAAGGATCTACTGAGGCGCTTTTGGTACATCAGCCAAAGGCAATAATCCTAGATCAATTGGTCAAAAAGGTTAGGATTTTTCCCATTTGAGGCTTTCCTCCCCAAAAGGTCTGTCTGTCCCTCTTTCTTTCTCTCTCTTGTGTCTGAATCTTGTTGTCTTGTTTTTCTCCTTCCATGTTCTGGGGCTCCTCTTCAGTGGTGGCTGGTGGCACAAGTGGTTAAGACACTATGCCTGTTAACTAGCAGGCCAGGGTTCGAGACCTGTGTCCTCGCAAGACGATTTCCTGCTACAGGCAGGGGGGTTGGACTAGATGATCCACTGAGTCCCTTCCAACTCTAAGATTCCATGATTCACCTTTTCTGAACCTTCCCCCTTTTTCTCCTTGGTGTTCTTTCTCCTCCATTTGCTCTTTTACTTTCTCTCTATACTTTCCCTTTCACTTGCCTCCCCTTGTTTCCATCCATTTGTCTCTCCTGCACATGACCGAACTCCTGCCCTCCTGAATTGCCAACAACTGCTTGATTACTATTGTTCCCTCCTCAATGGTGCCAAGAGATGTCATTGTGCTGCTGCATATTGTGCCATGTCTGGCCCTGCAGATTTCCTGTAGTCTTGCTAAGGTTCACACAGGGTAATGATGGAAGTCATAGGCATTTATAACAGTATATTATTGCTGCTGTGTTATCATTGCCTCCGATACTTATTCCTAGTCATCCAGTTTCTGTATGTCAGTGGTACTTGGGCATTTCTGCCTGGGACCCCCTTTCAAACTTAAAAAATCCGCCTGTCAAATTTAACAGGGATGTGACATCCCATGTGATGCCATAGCTGCTCCATGTCTACTCAAAAGTAAGTCTCATTGTGCTTAGTGAAACTTACTCCCAGGAAAGCTCAATTGCATACAGAAAAAGGTTATATACCAACTTTTAGCGAAAGAAGACTTTACCAGAGATGTTTGACTTTGAACCATGGCCAGTACCATGATTCATATCTAAAGCAGTTTTTTTTTTCTTTCAGGAGCTATGTTTGGACTAAATATCCATATGGACACATGTTCATAGCAGATTTTAGTTTGTACTAGCCAAGATCTTAAGTTTCACCTTAATAGATCTGTACAACTTTGAGGATGTACAGTTTTGGATCCTGTCATAAGGGACTTGGCATTGTTCTCAACTATCAGTCCCTCCATGGTGCTCGGGGAATTGGTTTTGAAATGGAGGGGACTTTCAAAAGTAGTTTGATATGGCATAAAAATCTATTTCTTAAGAAAAGAGGTGAAAAATTTAAGTAGCTCTGTGAATCTAGGCCAGTAAATTCAGAGTTGGGTTTACTATAAATAAGCAAGCCTATTCTGGAGACAATGCTTATCTGTTATAAATTATAGAACATACTATAATGTGCCTTGGAAAGAGATTGAATTTTTCTGAAGGAAATTTTAAGACTCATACAACATTTTAAATTACCTGCATATTTTAAATGCATCCAGCCACAAAAGTTTTAGTATATTTGCAAACTGTCAAACATTGTGAACATTATTTTCACATTGTTCACATTATTGTACTGTAAGCCAGGCAGACTGTCATAGAATATTTAAGATTTGTGCGTCTATTTTTTCTGATTTTTTGTTTGGGGTGGGCAGGGATTGGCTGCATGGTGGTTGACTAGAAATGCTCTTGGGTCATTATGCTCTCATGACCTTTTCACTCGCTAAAGCGTAACTTGCTCTCAATGAAAGCATTGAAAGTGTTTTAATAACAATGCTTTAAGTGCTGCTTGTCGGGCTGTGGGTGGCGCAAGTGGCTAAGACACTGTGCTTGTTAACAAGCAGGGTTTGAGGCCCAGGTCGGCCCCACAAGACTGGGTGAGCTCCTGTCCTTAGCCCAGCTCTGCGACGCCAGCTGGATCCAATCGTATTGGCTCTGCCTTTCCATTGGACTAATTCAGTGGCGTGGAGAGGGGGGATTTGCTGCTTGGGTAACAGCCTATCCTCCATAACAATCTAACCCAGGCTTTCGTGCTTCGCATGCAGCGTATGCAGCGCCGAGCATGATACCATAGTCTTTCAAGACTGACGGAAGCCTGCTAAGTGCTGCTTTACAGAGAGCGAGTTCTTTTTTAAGGGGTGAATTAAATTGACTGCTTGATACTATAATGTCTGACTACCACTTGGTGGCAGTACCTTGCTTCTAGACAAGTTCTTTAAATATGTATAATTTTAATTCTAGAAATTAAGCACTGATTTGTATAAGAATATTTCCATCTGAGATAAAGCAAAACAAAAAATTGTGTAAATAATGCAGAATTTTATTATTTTAAAACCTCCGACATTCCCTATCATGGACAGACACATTCCTAGATACCATGAGTTTTATTCTGCTGGAACGTGAGATTCATCTGAAGTGATAGAAACCACATCTGAAACACTGGAATTAATTCTAACTAAGCAGACCTATATGCAGTTTCCTTTGCATAATGTTGCTGAAATGGCAAATCAGCTATTTTCCAAAGTCTTGGATTTTGAGACCTGCAGTCTTTTGCAATAATGGATGATCACCAATATCAATCTCAGCAAGAGCACAATCCTAACCATGTCTATTCAAAAGTAAGCCCCATTGTGTTCAATGGGTCTTACTCCCAGGAAAGTGACTTTAGGATTGCAGCCTAAGACATGTTCCTGTCTTTCCTCATTTAAAATCAAACAAGTGGCTTTGTTTCCTTCCTTACTCTCCTTTTGTACAGGCAATAGGTTTCAGCATACAGCTTCCTTTAAAACCAGCAAATTTCAATCATGCTCATCTCATAACAAGATGCAAAATTGTCATGGTACATTGTCAATCTTTTAGTAATTGATAAAGGCACACCATGCTACTGGTGGTTCTTCATATCCCACAATGGACCTATAAATAAATATTTATTTACCGTATTTCCCGGCTTATTACACGCACTGGACCATGAGATGCACCAAAGTTTAGAGGAGCAAAATAAGAAAAAAATATTCTGAACCAAATGGTGTACTAATATATTTAATAAAATATAGCAGAATAATATTTCAACCATGTAAAGTCAACAGTGGTATTAAGAACTATTAACACTGTCATTAACAAATGAGGAAAGACTTTAAGCTTCAAGCACTCTTTTAATTTTCTGGTAACCCCAAAATCTCATCATCTCTAGTGTCAGTGATTTGCGACTTTTGCACAGATCTCATTGCAAATGATCAGACAACAGCATTTTGTACAAATCTCATTGCAAATAGTCCAGGAAGGCAGGTAAGTTGGGGGGGGTTCTTTTGGGGGGGGTAGGTAGGGAAAGGTGAGGGGATCTAGATAGATAGGGAAGAGTGAGGGAGGCACAGGCATGGAGCAGGAATGACCAGGTCTTGTGCATGTCTACTTTGGAGCAAGTCTCCAAGCCAGGGAAGGCTGGTTAGGATTGCAACTGTGCCAGGGTGACCAGATGCCAAACCCCAAATTCCTGAACCCCAAGGCCAAAATTCCTACCCCCAGGGCAAAATTCCTACACGCTTAAAAAATTGCCAAAAAATGTATTTTTTTGTTTTTATATTTTTGATTTTTACTTTTTTGGCCATAACTTTTGAAAGGAAGGAGATATCTCATAACTGATTGTTGCATTGGATTCTGCTCTTCAATACGAATCCAACGATGACATGATGGGGTAAGGTGCTCCAGGATTGGCCCTATCACTCTATCAGACTCACAGACATTTTCCCCCCCTTTGGGAAGAAAAAAAAGTGCGTCTTATAAACCGGGAAATACAGTACTTGCTTTTCCAAAATTCCCATGGCACATCTGTGGACTACTTGTGGCGCCCAAGTGTGCGTAGGCATAGTGGTTGAAAATAGCTTCTTTAAAATTCAGAGTTTTATTTTGTGTTTGTATGACCATAAGTTGGCTACTAAGACTTTTCTGAAATTCCAGGATTCTGATGGAATTGGTCTAAAGCTGCTTAATCTCATTTTGTTTGATGCTGTAGTTCAGTACTCATTCAAATAGAAGTTCTTATATTGGATGGCACCCATAGTTCTCTTCAACTTGCAGGAAATTCTTACTCAAGAATGAAGGAAGCTAGTTACCACTCAGCACTTCCTCTTTTTCAGCCAAATTTGCATTCCCAGTTTTTTAAAAACACATTTATTTGGTGGTAGTCGATACTGCTTCATTTGAATAAATGATAGGGAAAGGTTGGTTGATTTCTCAGGTTAACAGTAAACCTTGGATTGCGAGTTACTTGGATTGAGAGCCTTTTGTAAGACAAACTAACGGCTTTGGGGGGCTCATAGTGACCTCTGGCCACGATTGGCTTACTCCCAGTAAAGTGTCTTTGCAGCCTCCTAAACATGTCTACCCTGAAGTAAGCCCCATTGTGTTAAATGGGTCTTACTCCCAGGAAAGTGACTTTAGGATTGCAGCCTAAGTAGACTTCAATTAAGGTGTTTTGACATCATTTTTACATACAGTTAATATTTTTATATGAATATTTTTTTGGGTTATGGAACCATCGTCTGAGTTTCCATTATTTTCTATGGGAAAATCCGCTTCACATAAAGAGCATTTCACATAACAAGCATGCTTCCGGAACGAATTAAACTTGTTATGTAATGTAAACCACTGTTTCTTCTTGGGAGATGGGGGATATAGCTTAGCAATCGCCTTAGTTTTCTGGTTGATTTATGTCAACCAGCCAGAGAGTACTATCCTTTCTGCAGTTCCTGGGTAATTTTTATGCCTTACATTTTATTGTATAGAGAATATTTAGGTAGGTGTTTTGTTATCTGTTAGCTATTAATATTGAAGGTACTGCTCCTGTACCTGCTCCTGTACAAAGAGATTTTGTGAATGATCTGTGGATGTGACTTTAAATTATTAAAATTTATACTAAACAGATCTCTCAGCAATAGTAAGTGAAACAAAAATTGAGTATGTAATAAGCAAAAACTTGTTAGCAGCTTTAATGAGTGTTGAATCACAGTTAGGAGAAACTGGTTGTTTGCCAGTGAAAAATAGATTCATTTTAAAAATAATCATGTGACAAAGGTGTGTAAGAAGTTCTTAGTTTCGAAAACAATTTTTATAGTTTGACATTTTGTTACTCTAAATGGAAAACTCTGTAGTGTTAATTTAGCTTCGGGCATTTCTACCTTTTACAAATAGGTTGGTTTTGTTAATGGAACATACATAATTTATGTTACTTAAGTTCAGAGAGAAGAGACTATCTTTATATAGTTAAACTTTAAAGGCTCTGGTTTTGTTGGGCTCTAAAGTGCTTGTACCTATTTAAAAATTACTTCGTTTTGTGTTGCTCTTTGGACTATAAAGAACTAATGAATGATGTATTTTTAATAGCCTATTTTAAGACTGTTAGAACTAAATAATGATGTAGTATTTTTTATATCCCTGTCAGTTGTCTATCTTATTTTTAGGAGGATACGGAAGTACTTTATGCTGAAAGGGAGAAAACTAGACATGCTTCAGAGATCACTTAAATCTCTTAAAACTATACATTTTTATGACTAAAGTTCTCCTGAAATCATAAGTTCTCCTTATGATTATATAGGTAGGGTTTTGGTATCTATGGGAAAACTGTTCCCAGACCTCTCTGAATACTGAAATCTATGGATAATCCAAATATGCGGATTCCCCACCTCCTGCCCTCTGAATATATCATTTGGATTTATGGAAGCTTTACAGGGCCTCTTGAGGGTTGGGAAGGCTATGTATGGCCTTTAGAATACCTTTCTAAGGGCCATACATAGCCTTCCCAACCACCCTTCCTCCCTCCTCTCAGAACAGGAGCCCACGGTAAGAACTCCTGTTTTCTAATTGAACTGGAGGCCAGCTCTTGTTGTGTTCTGAGGCCAAAAAGGCAGATCCCACCTTCTTGCAACCCCTCCTGGGCCAATGTCGCGAATAGCACTGCCTTAACCTGCGTGTAGGGGTATCTGATTCTTCTGACCAACTTTCCCAGTCAGTCAAGCAGTCTGAGGAGAGGAAACTGTCAAAATTCCAGCTATCATTGAAAATAAAGGAGAGATGCTGGAAAGGAGGATGATTTTTCCATTGATGACTGTTTTATATTGTATTTCCACAAGCAACAGCAGTGGGCTGTTGCCCAGGCTGGGTGGCTGAGGTGGGGACTTCTCCTCCTGCCTGCAGTACCAGTAGAATGAGTACAGGCAACTAGCATAGCCTCCTGCATGTCGGATCTTCCCCACCCAGCCTCCTGCACTCCCTGGTCTCCAGTAAGCATGTGGCTTCAACCCAGAAAGGCCAGCCCAGCCCAGCCCAGCCCAGCCTAGCCTCTAGAGCAGAACAGCCACATTCAGATAAGAGGGAAACCCCCTCCTGGACCTCTCTCTGGTCTGAAACCCTCTCAATAGTAACCCTGCCTGGACTCCACTACAACTTCCCCTCTTCACCCCCTCACCACCTTCCCTGCCTGGACCCCACTCCTGCATCCAGCTCCAGCTGCTTTTCCAAACTTGGAGTGAGGCTGGCATCCTATGCACTTTCCTGTGAGTAAACTCCAGTGGATACAATGGGCCTTGAATTTGAGGAGACCATAGGATTTGGCCCCTTTTATTTCATGGCAGAAGTCATTGCTGCTTGTCCTGCTGCAAATTGCCTATCTGGTTTGCATAGATAGATCTCACACAGAGAGAGATGGGTTCCTTGTTAATGTTGCTCAAAAAGACACCAGTGACTCTTTTAGTGAAAACTAATCATCCTTGGCCATAAAGGGTTTTCTGTTTTACTGTACAGGATATTACAGTGTTCTATTACAGTAATTGTGTTCTGTTTTATATTACAGTGTTTTGAATTTGATTGCAGTGTTTTGTCATCATTTTAACATACAGTTAATATTTTTATATGAATATTTTTGAATTGGTTGTGGAACCAATTGGTTGTGGACAATTGTGGAACCAATTGTCTGAGTTCCCATTATTTCCTATGATAAAATCCACTTTGTAAGAAGTTTGCTTTGTAAAACAAACATGCTTCTGGAACGAATTAAATTTGTCTTACAAGGCATCACTGTACTCCACATTGAGATAATGTTTGCCATAACAATTACCCATCAACTTGATCAAATGCTTTTTCTTGGTCTACAAATGCAACAAAACAGGTTAATGTTACAAAACAGGTTAATGTTATATTCTATTCTCTTTTCTATTATGTGTGAAAGTTGCATCTGTACTTTTTTCTGAAACCAGGCTGTTGTTCTGCTAGTTTTAATTCTATAACTGGCCTCATCCTTGTTTCTGTTAGCATACATTTTCCCTGCATAACTCAAGGGTGAGATGCTTGCATACTCTGCGCATTCTCACTTGCTCCTTTTATTTTTCACGTTATTATTAATGGCTTGTTGCCACTCTTTGGGTGCAGTTAATCGTGTCCAAACCAAATTAAAGATTCTGTGCAAACATCTAATACTGCTTTCTCCTGCTTCTTGTATTATTTCTGTTGGTAATCCATCTATTCCAATTTTAAATGTGTGCTTTTTCCTGTAGTGTGTGTTGGTGCTTGGGGAAGACCTAGAAACTTGATCCCGTTTGTTCATTCCATCTCTAACGTACCATACTTATTTAAATTTTTCCCCTATTCCTTGTCACTGATATTTGATATGTCCCTTTGACCAAATAGTTTGGAGAGCCCTAATCTAGATATAGAATGAGGTTCAGAGGAGCCGTTCATATATGGAAGGCTCACACTCGACCAGAGCATGAAAATAGGGAATTGGATGTAATGGTGGTATTTCAGTTGTGTAAGAGGAAGCATGAGATCTGCGTAGATTCTACATATTCAAGCATTCAAGTAGATTCTACATATTCAAGCATTTCCTCTAATACTTGTGTTAGAATTTACTGAACACTGGTCCTTATGCTCATGGTTGTTAGGATCCAACCCATTGTACTTACTAATTAAATTTGACAAACGGTTAACTATAATTATGCTAGTAGGCACTGATAACTATGCTAGTAGGCACAGGCATAACATTTAATTTGGTTATGTGGGTAAATGAGCCTGCATTTGAATGAGGACACCATTATAATTCTAGCCCTATTACATGGAAAAGGTTGCCATTATGAAACCAGTATTCAATGAATATTAACCTACTTGTAATAAATACAGTTAATAATGTACATAAAAGAATAAAATTAAGCGTATTTTGTTTCAAATCTTAATGAACAGAAAGTGGGCAACATCGAAATGACAGGAATGTTGAATCTAATCTGAATTACTGAGTGACCTAAGTTTGCTCAGAGGGGATTACAGAATAATTATGTTAATATGCAATTATCACCTCATTTCTTCTGTAGTAACCTCAAGATGGAGTGTACTAAGGGTGTTGTAGCAAGTGCTGATAGTTTGCAAAAATACTGATGTTTGAAATTTCTGAGACAATAAGACTAGCCTGAGGCATTTAAGTGATGATTTGTCATCTTAAAGCTGGATCTGACCTTTGTGCTTCATTTTTTAAAGCTTACATTATATGACTATAGGCAGCTTTAGTTGCGGAACTCATTATAAATTTTCTTGAAAATGAAATGCTTATGCAAAACATCCAAGAAAGGGCGAATGATACATTTTAGAGAAACTTGTTTTTACTTAACAAAAAGGATGAAGCAGGAAAAACAACTGTTAGCTCAAGTACATTATCATAGGCTACTCGTATACTGATAGAAAACTGAAGTAATTTTAATAACTAGCCCCAACTAATATTTGATTCAAGTGTGTATTTACAATTTAAAGAAAAAAGTCCATATTTTGATACAATGCATATCTAGTGCTATTCTTGCTTATCAATAAGTTATGCTAACTTTATTACCATTGATGCCTATATAACTAAATAGTCTGGTTTAAATTAATGTGACTCCATATGTGCATTTAATTTGAAAGTACTTTTTAAAAATGTTGAGCTAGTGTCTCTTTCCACTTGTATATACAGATTTAATGTAAGAAATCGTCATGTGGAATTTTAGCTGACGTAACTGGTGCATTTGAAATAAATAATCTCAGGTGAAAAAGCTTAGTAAGAAAAGATGAATTCACATCAGTACTGGAAAACTGAAAAAGAGCGTGTTGATTCTCTGTAATTATGAGATAATTAATATTTTTGAACTTTGTTTTGATCTGTATATAGTAAGTCACATTGAACTCAGTGGAATGTAAGTAACCATGCAAAGAACCAAGCTGCATCTTATTTACAAACTTTTGTGTGATACCTTTTAATTAACATCAGGAAGATACTATTAAAATACAACACATTAAAAAAGCTTGCTGAAGAAAATAATGCATTTATTGCCTGCTAGAAGGTGAGCAGTGTCTTCTGGCAGTGGGCTTCACTTGGGATTATAATGTATATCTGATAATGGGAATAAAAGACTTGTTGGTATCAACGGAGTGGGTGTATGGAATCATGGAGAATCAGTTGAACGTATTTCCAAATGTAGGTTTTTTCTGATTGCTTAATCTAATAAACACTATCTACAAGTACAGATTGAGACTACTTATCCACAGTTTTTGCAACTCCAAATTTGGCTCAACACATATCCTCTGGACTTGCACTGAGCCAGATTTGGTCCAACATGAAACCTCTGGAGGGCAATCGAAGCTGTGCTCCAGCCACCTTCAGAGGCCCATGAAGGATGTGTGCAGCCCCCACAAGCCTCTCTTTGTGCTTGGAGGTCCTAGAGGCCCACTTTCCAGAAAACTGGAAGTACCCTTCTAGGATTTGAGCCATTTCTACAGTGGATGCTTGCCTCTTTCACTGGCCTCAGAGGCTTCTTCTATAGCTTGTGGTTATACACAGGCATCCTAGGGCCATCAAAAGGCCTCTGGAGGTCCTAGTACAAGGGTACTAGTGTCTTTCTAGGAACTTTGGAGTCCATTCTGTGATCTTTGGAGGCTGCTCAGACTCTTTGCACTCAGAACAGCTCAGGATGTGACCGGTGCAAGGCTCCAGTGGGGTTCAGAGATCAGTAGACCTCAAGCTCAGTGTGATTTAATTTCATGTGGAAATCCTTACCAAGCAGTTTCCAAGTACCTTAGTGGATAATGAGGGTCTACATATTGGTACATTTTAAAATTAAAGTAAGCTGACCAGCCTCTAAACAGAGACAATATTGCCTGTTGTTTAGCTAGGTTTTGTGCAATTTTCTCAAAGCAAACTATTCTTTTTAGTAGATTATACATTAAAAGAAAAGTTTTTAGAAGTAACACAGCTTGGTATCTTCATGAAAACTTGTGGAAGGTTTTCTTGAATTCATTCTGATAATGAGAATTGCAATCTCCAAGCAAACATGATATTCTTGGTTTACCACCCTGCTGTTCAGGGGCTACCAACAAAGTTGCTTTGAATGGGAAACGTCTGTTCTTTCTCTGAACCCCTAACACCAGAACAGATGGATAGAACATGGAGCATGAAAGGTTTTACCTCAAAGGTGGCAACAGTGAAGCCACTCATTAACACTGAATTTACCACTTCGTTAGCAACGTTGCTTCCTGTTGAGAAAAGCTAATATAGACTCACAAATTGACTGAGCATATATTTGTCTACTTATGTGAGTTAATAAGATGGAGGAAAAACAAATCTTCCTTATGTATAACATCCTCAGATCTATAGTTTCATTTTGGTACTTACATCTTCCAAGATATTGAATGCAGTGAGATAAGTTGGAGCTTGTATTTTGTGGGCACCATTTTAGGGTGGTAACATTGAATATATTGGTCATCTATTTATTCCTTTCATTAATATTAAAATGTAATGGACATAAAGTTTAAACCTTAAAATTTTTTAAAGATTTGTCTAATTTAAATGGTTTAATTAAGAAATGGACAGAAACCAGTTTCAACAGTGCAAGATATTGTGTGTGTAAATGTTTTTCTTTGTCAAGCAAATCTTGATGCTATGTGAAGCCTATATGAGGAGGGGAAGCTGCCTTGAACACCTTTGTGTTTTTCCTCTATGAGGCTCAGAATACCCAAATACCATGAGATACATGACCTGGCCTACCAACGAAACAGGAAGTCATGTTTCTTATGCAATTCAGGCTCTCTGAGACTCGCAGAGGCAGCATGCAGAAATGTGCTGCCTCTATGAGGCTCAGAAAAGCCTCTGGGGGCAAAGGGAGTGGAGCTTCTCTTGGATTTGGAGGTTTGAGGGGCAAACGGAGCAGTGGTGGTGTTGTATATGTGACCCGTCACTGGTTGGAATGGAGCAAAGCAATTCAAGATTGTACAGTACTTACATAGGATTAGTACCTAAGGCACTTTTGTGAGAGTCCCAACATACTAAGGTTGTTGTTCTGCACCATTGTAATATTATTGACGTGCTGTAGTAATGGCTATAGGAGGGACTGCCAGAAGGTCAGAGCTATTAGTAGCGACTGTGGTTTAAAATTGTTCCTAAATCTTCTGTCTCCCCTCTGGTTCAGCAGTTTGAAGCTGTTTGTGTGTTGTTCTTGGCCGTCATGTTCAGGATCAAAGCATAGCCCAGCTTTATTTCACATACAACAGAATATTAAGCAGACAGTGTTTCTGAGTCATTGTATGTGTTCGTATATAAAAAAGACCCTATCCAAAGTGTGAAAGTGTACAGTTACTATTTGTTCTCCCTCTCAAACCTATGATGAATGTTTTGTGACACACACACACACACACGTGTGTGTGTGTGTGTGTGTGTGTGTGTGTGTGTGTGTGTGTGTGTGTGTGTGAAATCCTAGCCTAGTTGAGAAACATCCTCTCCCTTGTTCTGTGCTGCTGAAAAATCTGCTATGGAATCCTGTGTAGCTGCTTTGAAATACAAGATATTTGAATCTCATGCATGGGCCTGTGCTAATACAACTCATGCTTGCAAATGTGTCTGCTACTTGGACATGCTATGAATATTTATGCTCTGTGTGTTCTGGTTGGCATACTAGTCTATACATGGAAATCATAAAAAGGATTTTAATAATAAAAATGGTATTGATATTTATATACATCAGATGTCTCTCAGCCTTTCAGCTAGAGGGACCCATCAAATACCTATCATGGGAAGTTGAGGACCAGAAAAAAATTAAAATATTAAAAATTAAAATTAAAATATTAAAATATTTATTAAAATTTAAATAAATAGAGATGGAACCCAGATGAATGAATAAATGAGAACAAATGGGCTTAAATTTCCAGGATTTCTCTAAGCATCAACACACATAAAAGAAAAAGACACATACTCAAATGGATCCCCATTTCTTCATCTCTCAAGCACCTTCTAAGGCCTTCAGATGGCACAAAAGGTTTCTTGTTTTTGGGAAAACTAGGAAGTTATTTTTAGGCTCTCAGAACACCCTCCAGACATGACCAAGAGCACAGCTCTGGTTGCGTTTGGCCAAGAGGGCCAGAAGCTTGCAGGGGACCAGAGGCTGGCCATGGGCCGCATCTGGTCCCCAGGCCCGAGTTTGAAGACCCCTTATATACACCTTTCTGGCCATTGGATTCCTCCTTTGCTACATTGGATTGCTACTTTATTCCAGGCAATTTACATGGTCAAACCCACAAGGTTTTTTTTAAATGATAAACAAAATAATTACTGTCTTTCAAGAGTACACTACTTCCTAGGTGTATGTATGGTCATCATTCTGACCATATTGCTTCCACGCTGGGAAACAGTTATAGCTGGGTTCTTATCTCCCACTCAGCTTGTCTGTTGAAGGGTCTCACTGTGCTCATAAACTTCTTTTATTCTGGATTGGTGATCTTCAGGTTTTGTCTTCGAGCTTAAAAAGGGCTCTACTCGCTAGACCAGAACTTCCACCCATTTATCTGATATTTGATAAATTTGATATTTATACAAAAATATAAGAATAAAGGAAGGAAGAATAAAACTTTTTTGTTTCATAACTTTCCCCCTTTTTATGTGTTTAAAATTTTTTCTTTGGTTTAGGAGTAACTAGGTCTAAAGAAATGGAGATTCAATTTTGGAATTGGCATAATTTGTTAGTTGCCATTCTTTTTAAAACGTATTATTAGAAATTCTGTAAATGTTTTTACCAGCTATAAAAATGCTTTTAATTGGTCCATATTTGAACTGCACATACTCAAACAGATCCCTATTTCCCAAACACCTTCTAAGTCCTTCAGATGGCAAAAAAACATACTTCAGGTTTTTAGGAAAACTAGGAAGTGTTTTTTCTACGTTGTCAGAACATGCTTTTAACTACTCCACATTTAAACCTGAAATAATTTAATATGAACCTGAAAACTGTGTCTCTGTTGTGTAGATAGAAATTCTAATAAGGTTTTCTTTGTTTTTGTTTTAGCATAGATGTGCTTAATGGGCAGAGAAGACCAGCAGTATGGAGGATACAGAAACAAATACTGAGAGTATTGGTGCTAAAGAAGGACCTTCAGATGACAGCAGTTTCATCTCTGATAAAAAGAGTGGCATTCCCAAATCACAAGAGAGTGAAGCGTCATTTCAGAAGAATACGTTAACTCTGCCTGAAGAGCTATTAAGGGACAAGTCTGAAAAAGCCTTAAGTGGAGGCCAGACGTCTCTACTTATACACACTGGTGCTCCTACTGTTTCTAGTGAAAACTTTCTCCTGACTACAGAAATTGCTGTTAATGGACCAGTTTCACACTCCACTTCAACTAAAACTTCCAGTATGAATCAAGGCAGCATTTCACTAACCACTGCACAAACTTTGGGCAATCAAGCAGATTCTTGCTCACCTCTGTCAGTAGTACATGATCTCCAGCTTTCCACAAAGACTTCAGCCCAAAATCAACAGAAAGTTTTGTTTTTATTACCTGAAGCAGCTCATGCTAAGAACTTTTCACATTCCATAAAAAATCTACCTCCCTCTGCTTCAGTTGCTTGTGATGTACACCCATCGATAGGAAAAAGCATAAAATCAGACAGCACTTTAGTAAGCCAAGTAGATATATGTGAGGATAGTAAAAATTCTTTAGAAAAAAATGATAATGACAAATCATTAACTGGCATTACCTCAGGTACAGGTGATTTCAGAACAGAAAGTGATACAAACTGGGATCCACAAAAGGAGTTCATAGAATTTCTCATGACAAATGAAGAAACTGTAGAGAAGTCATCAGTTCCACCTAAAGTGGGTGTACAAAAAAGGAGGAAAAGAAAAATGGATGTTAGCAAAATAACACGTTATACAGAAGACTGTTTTAATGAAACAAGTTATATCCCAGAAAACTCCGAATCATTAGATGTTGAGTTCTTGGAGCAGAGTGAAACCCTGCCAGTAGTAGAACCACAGAAATATTCATTAGCAAAAGTAAAGCCTGAATCAACTGATGAGGAGTTTGAAGTTGTGGATGCCATCCAACAGTTGATTTATAATCCAAATAATAAATGTACAGGTGATACTTCTCCTGTTCACACTAGCACTTTTCTTTCTAATACTCTATTAAACAAATGTGAACAAGATGATTTAGAATCGCAGTCTAATTTCAGTACTGATGAGCCATCATTTTATCCCTGTACGAAGTGCAATGTGAATTTTAGGGAAAAGAAGCACCTGCACAGGCATATGATGTATCACTTGGATGGCAATAGTCACTTTCGTCATTTAAATGTTCCAAGGCCTTATGCTTGCAGGGAATGTGGTCGGACTTTTCGAGACCGCAATTCCCTTCTTAAACATATGATTATTCACCAGGAAAGAAGACAGAAACTGATGGAAGAAATTCGTGAATTGAAAGAACTTCAGGATGAGGGTAGGAGTGCCCGGTTGCAGTGTCCACAATGTGTGTTTGGTACAAATTGTCCCAAAACCTTTGTGCAGCATGCTAAAACACATGAGAAAGATAAAAGGTACTATTGCTGTGAAGAATGTAACTTCATGGCAGTAACTGAGAACGAACTTGAATGTCATCGAGGGATTGTTCATGGGGCAGTGGTGAAATGTTCAATGATCACTACAGATATATCCCAGAGAAAAGTGCATAAAAAGACATTAGAGAAGGATTCCTATATGGAATCAACAAAAAAGCCAGCTGACTATATGTGCAAATTATGCCCATTTGCCACATCAGCCAGAAGCATTTTAAAAAAGCACATGGAATACTTGCATCCATCATCATGCATAGATCCTTTTGGTAGCAGGTTCAGATTAGAAAAAAGGAAAAGTCTCACAGAAGAACCTTTAGATTTTGGTAGCAGGACTAAACATTTGATTAAACAATCATCTACCTTTCCAAAGAACTCTGTTTTAAAACAAGATATTAAAAGACCATATGGCTCTTCATTCCAGTCAAGTAATTTTGCAAAACTTCACAAGAGACCCTCCAGGATACAGAAGGCTCGGAAAACCGTTGCACAGTCACCTGTAAGTGTGTACAATCAAAGCTCTACAGACCAGCCTATTTTGAATAGGAATAGCACTGGCCAGAAGTCTAAATATTTACATCTTGCAGGAAAACAAAAGGCTAGTATCAGAGCTAGTAATAATTTATATAGGTACAAACATGAAAAACATAGGATTAAAAAAATTAGCAGCCCTTATCTTTTACACTTAAAAAGGGAAGCTACAAGATCTGTCAGGTCCTTACCTTTATTGTCTTCAAATAATTCTCAGAATAGATTTATTATGGATTCTCTTAATTATGATGCAAAAAACCCAAGAGTCTATAAAGATAATCATGTAACTGTAAAAAAATTGGGTAAAAAACCCAAAAGGGAAGGCTCTGTAACAAGAGATGATTTGGACAGTTATCCAGACTTTCTACATAAAATGACTGTTGTTGTTTTGCAGAAACTTGCTGGAAAAAAAGACAGCTATGAAACGGAGGATGAAAGTTCATGGGATAATGTTGAACTGTGTGATTACACTACACGATCTGTGGAGGATGGCTCTTACAGTGATATTAATCAGGAGCATGTAAACCTGTTTCCTTTATTTAAAGGTAAAATGGAAGAAGCTGGCGGTAAATCTCTTAGATATGAGCAAAATGATGGATTTTATTTTGAGTATTATGAAGATGGCGAAGGTAGCAACTACCTGCATGATCTTCAAGATGCTCATAATTTAGAAAACATAGGCACAGCATTGCCAAAGCATAACTCAGTTTTTCATTGGACTGACTTATCACTTGAGAAAAAAACTTGTCCATATTGTCCAGCAACTTTTGAAACTGGTGTTGGATTGTCTAATCATGTCCGTGGGCATCTTCACAGAGCTGGCTTAAGCTATGAAGCCCGTCATGTTGTTTCACCTGAACAGATAGCAACCAGTGACAAAATGCAGCATTTCAAAAGGACTGTGTCTGGGACTCCTGTTAAACGAGTTAGAAAAGGTAAGATATTTTTCTGGCCCTCTGAAGTGGGAAATAGAATGTGTTGGGCATCTTTTGTTACATTTTTTCTCTTTCTCATAGCTTTTATTTGCAGCCTGATTGAAACTTCAACTGTATATGTGAAAAATAGCTGAGTCCCTGGTGGTTGACAAATTGATAAATCAATCATTTTTCTTTTTTAGCTATTGAGAAGTCAGAAAGTTCTTCAGAACACACATGCCAGCTCTGTGGAGGTTGGTTTGACACTAAAATTGGATTATCAAATCATGTTCGAGGACATTTAAAAAGACTTGGTAAAACCAAGTGGGATGCACACAAATCTCCAATCTGTGTTCTAAATGAGATGATGCAAAATGAAGAAAAATATGAAAAGATTTTGAAAGCATTGAACAGTCGGCGTGTTATTCCCAGACCATTTGTTGCTCAGAAACTTTCATCAAACGATGACTTTTTATCTCAAAATGTTATACCTCTTGAGGCATACCGCAATGGCCTAAAAAGTGAAGATATATCAGTGTCTGCATCAGAAGAAGAGGGGCTCAGTTTCCTCAATGAATATGTTGAAGCAAAATCAGTACTACATGATGAAAAAAACCAGTCGCTTACACTGATAGAACTCTTGAAAAATAAAAGGTTAGGAGAAGAGAGAAATCGTGATATCTCTCCACAAAAGAACCATAATCAAACTGCAAGAAAGAGGTTTGTTCAGAAATGTGTTCTTCCGTTAGATGAAGACAGTCCTCTGATATATCAGCCGCAAAAAATGGACTTGACTATGCAGTCAGGTAAGAGGTTTGTTTATAGCAGACTCTGCTATTATTTCAGTGATTCCAGAATACACTGCAATATCAAATTTTTAAATATTCTGAAAGATAATGCTTTTCATTAAAGTCTTTTCCTTGCAAAGTTAAAAGCAAGAGAAATATGAGATGAATGTTTGGTATAAAATTGTTTCAGTTTTGAATAAATGTAGCTCTGTAGTGGTTGAGGATGTATTCAAGTATTTAAACATGATAAAGTGGTACTTAGTTGTCACATCCAGGGAAACACCTTGAGTTTTCATAGACTGCATAAATGATGATCTGTAATCTCTTTCTTTGATTATTTTATATATATATGTAAACATTATTGTTTACGTAAATTCATGGCTCATTGGTTAAATGGATGATATGGGGACTGTTGTAGTTCTAGATTTTATTTGTTCTGCAAGAGTAACAGTGGTAGCCGTAGTACTGTTTGACACAGTTGTTGCCATCAGGGTTCTGATAAATCCCTGAAGTATTATTAACTGAATTTTCTTTTATATTATTACATGGACACTCCTATATATTAGGCAACTTTCTTCACAATCCATAGCATAGCTTTAGAACTCTTTTAAAGATTTCTTTCAATCTTGGCTTTTATGGCTCAGGGAAACTCTGCCGGAATCCTTTGCCAACAGCTCTGCACAAACTTTGTTGCAGCTGTCATTTCTTCCAGATTGAGATAAACAAGTATGTAATTTATTCTAAGATTAACCAGCATGGTACTGTGTTTTACTTTGATCATTTTGCTGGTTCTTTTAGTACTGTTGTATGGTATGGAAGTTGGGCTACTGATTAATTCTTGTCCATGGGGAAACAAGTTACATGATCAGCAAGCACACGTTTTGAGTCTGTTGCTGTTCCATATAATTTTTAGACTGCAGGTGAGAGATCAAATGTTGGAAAAATTTCACGTATATAGCTTGAGGATTTGTTATGGGAGAGCATTCAGATGTTCTATTCTCTACCTGTAGTCTAAAGTTTTATAGTTCGACAACAGGAACACTTGAATATGATGGTTATGTTCTGGGTCTTATTTTTGACTCTCCAAAGTGGTTTTATGGCTTTGGTGACTGAGGAACTAAAAAGATTGGTTAAGTGATATTTATTTATTCAGTGTATTTATCTACAACTTTTAATCTAAGAATTCTCAAAGCTCTTTACAAAAGAAAGGAATGAGATGAATTGTACAACTATATATGTTATATTTAAATATTTTAATAATCTACCTCTGAGGTAGAATATTTTCCAATAAAGCTTGTCACTTGAGTCATGTGTCGCATAAATTAAGAAGACAATGCTGAACAATAGCTCACTTAAACATGAAGGATTTTCTTTGCATTAGTGCTGCGGGTGGCGCAAGTGGTTAAGGCACTGTGCTTGTTAACCAGCAGGCCAGGGTTCGAGACCAGGGTCCCCACAAGATAGGGTGAGCTCCTGTCCTTAGCCCAGCTCTGCGATGCACTGGGACCAATCGTATTGGCTTTGCCATCCCACTGGTCTATTTCAGTGGCATGGAGAGGAAGGATTTGCTGCTTGGGTAACAGCCAGTCCTCCATATTTATCTACCCAGGCCTTCGTGCTTCGCATCCAGCGTTGAGCACGATACCATAGTCTTTCGAGATGGATGGATGCCAATACAGTGCTCCTTAGTGGTAGGTGGCATGTTTTCAAGGCTCTTCTCAAATAAAAAGTCAGTTGCATAGTATTAATTTTTATAAATAGGACAAAAGAGCTAATTGTGACTAACATACAGTTTGACAATTCAGTGTGCACTGTTAACTTTCTGAAATTAATAAACCTTTAAGCTTATTTTTAATCAGTAGTTCATTTTCTTCACAGTGCAGTTTTACTTTTAGTGTTGAGTTGTTGTGTTGGAGTAGTTTTCTAAAAATACTTTTTCACAATTAACCTTCAAGATAGCCTTTTTATTAGAGGAAAAACAAAAAAAATTTAAAAGCCCTGTTCTATATGATATAAAGTATGAAGATTGTGACTATGCTTAGTAAATATCTAAATTTAAGTAAATATCTTCCTAGAAGTGTAATGAAAATATTTTACGTGTATTTGAAAGTAAAGTTGAGAAGAAGTCATTTGTAGTGATTTCTTTGATGGAGTTTGGTATTGTGGCACTGTGTGTTCTTTCTGGTGATAACTAAGATGTTTGTTGATCATTTATTTAGCACAAAGATTTTAGCAAAAACTACAAATCATTAACTTTCTTTATTGATTGCGCATTCGAAGTAATGAAGATAAAATGCACTGAATAAAATGTTTTGTCTAACAGCTGTGCGGTGCTGTGTTTTACCACCTTTTTCTCCCAGCCTTCATCAGCAACCTAATTTAGTATTGAGCCTTTTACAGTCTTGTGGGTAAAACACTTTAATTACCACTTTGTCAACTAGACTTTCTAATTCACTTTATTGGGAGCATTGCAAGTTTAGAAACTTCTTAACAGAACTGTGCTATTCAAATTGCAGATTGTATTTTGGGATTAGGAAATAATGTGAAGATCAGCAGGAAAGTGATAATAGGTGTTAAATTCAGAGAAGCTTTGGGATTCAGATCACGCCTTCCATTTTTCTAACAATCGCATGTTTTGTGCTAAATGCCACATATGAAAGTAAAAGCCATGAGCTTGGATCCTTCTAGTATATGAAATATACTTGAAAACAATTTTGAATACCGAATTTTTCAAAACACTTTGAGAGTTTCATTTTCAAAGAGAGAACTGGATTATAGTTTTCTTTTGAATGATAGGTATGCCTGTGAAGCTTAGAACGTGTGTGCATTGCAATACGGCGTTTACAAGTGCTGTTAGCCTGTCCAACCACTTGCGCGCTTATGCACGAAAGAAGAGTGCTGGACTTTTGACTGGGACAGGTATGTTTGTTACCAATGTAAAATCAAGTCTGTCTGTATACGTTTTCCTCATCAGACTTGACAAATTCATATGCAAATTCAGTTGAATTTGAGAAACAAAACTTTAGCAACGTGTAACTTTATAATGTTGCTATTGTCCATTTTTTCATGCCTGATTTTTTTATTCTCATCAGTTTATTTTTGATCCAGCATTATTTCATGTATGTAAACAGAGGAGAGCTGAATGCTTTTTATTTTCGGATTAAATGGCAAAAGCAGCTACATTTTTTAAATGAGAGTCTTCTCAGTTTAGCCCTCTTTTATCTGTCAATTATTAGAACCCATTTCTTGGGTGAATTAAAACCAAATTAGGCTCAACTAGGCAGCCATATGTGGTTTTTATTGTTTTTAGCACACTGTTTAATTCAAGTCCCATTATTTTTCTCCCATATATTATGTTGATCTTCTACAAAATTAAATTACCGTATATGTTAACACCAAAGGGGTTGCTCTGTTCTTGTGTGGGTGTTTTGGTGTGGGTTTTGTTGGTCCTGAGACCTCATGTAAAACAATTGACACAATTCCAGTCAAACCAGGGAGTGTAAATTGGATGTTTCCAAGATACCAAGTTCATGAAGATGGGGTTAGGTAGATTTCTTTATTGCGGTCTTAGACCAGCGCTCATGAAGATGAGGTTATGGATGAGTTTGAGCAATCCAACCTGGAATATAGAAACAATTGCCATATTGAATTTTTTTCTAATGGTAATGCTTAAGATCACAGCTATACATAAAACCAGTGAGGATAACATACATCAGTGGTCCACAACATTCTGAGGACCACTTCCCGGTTTCATGAAAAAAATTTCCCATGGCCCAGGAGGATGCGCATGCGCAGTTCCATCTGGAACTGTGCAAGTGTAGTCAGGCTGCACCTGCGCAGTTCTCCCTGCAACTGGGGAGAACTGCACAGGTGCAGCCTGGCTCTCAGTTCTGCATGTGCAGTTCTCCCTGCAGCCGGCAAGAACTGCGCAGGTGCAGCCAGGCTGCGCCTGCACAGTTGAGCCAGGCCGGAGCTGAGAGCCTCCATGGCTCCTGCCTCAGGTCTGGAATCTAGTGCTGGCACGGCCCAGTAGACAAGGTGCCACGGACTGGCACTGGGCCACGGACTGGGGGTTGAGGACCCCTGACATATATAACATAACATACATAAAGCTCAGTGAGGTTAATTTGGCCCAAGTGCAAGCATTCTGTTTAAGTGACTTGTAGAAACAACTTTTACAAAGCCAAGCCTTTTAAAATAGCAGTTAAAGTAGTGCTCTTCAAACAGGGGGCTCACAACCCCCTCTCCGTTCATGGAAAGGTGTGCATGTCCCTTTAAGGACAGGGAAAGGCGGAACAACAGAAAAGGGAGCCTCCAGCTCTGCTGCAGGGAATTTGGATGTGGTTTTTTTTGCCTCCCCAAGGGACCTGCCAGCTTCTGCAGCCTGGGGGTGTCCTGGAGATTATTTTGTGGACCCCCCCTGAGGGGGCTTGAAAAAAGGGAATGTTTTAGTGTGATTGAGGCTTGAATTGTGCCAAAAGTTTCACTTTTTCAAGCCATGGCGGGGGGAGGAGAGAAGGCTGCAAAGCAATCTTCAGATCCCTTCCAGACCTCCCCAAAACCCCCCTCTAACTCCTACACAGGCTGGCAGGACCCTGGGGAAATGAAAAATCACTCCCTTTCTGCTGCAGGAGCATGATCAGAGGGGCTTGTTTGCTCTCCCCAGCAAATACTTAGGAAGAGAGTAAATCTCTCCCTAAGTTTGGAAACCACTGTCTTGGAGTCTCTCCTGGTTGAAGATTCCCTCCTGGAAGAAGTCAAATGCCCATTTATTTCAGTTTCCTGTATTTCATAGTGGCCCACCACACACCTCAAGGAGCACACGGGACAAGAAACCTGCATCGAGGTGCCACTTCCTTGAACCTGTCATTCTGAGGTAGCTAACCTCTACCAGGAGATACTTGGCTGGCAAACCTGTGCTCTGACTATTCTCTAACTGGTAGAAGCAGTGGCACTTTAGACTATTAGGCTGGCATCTGACATCACTGTTATCCGTGAAGGGGGTATCAGGCTCTCAGCCGCTTATGAAGTCTGTACCTGTTCAACCACCACTTCAACTTGATTTTGAGGGAATCAAAGTGAAGAGACTGTATTATATATAACCCTGAAGGAACTGAGATATTTTTGGATGTAGTATGAAGTTGGGCTCAAAGCAGGCCTCCGTCAGTCTTGGAAGACTATGGTATCGTGTTTGGCGCTGCATACGCTGCATGCGAAGCACGAAAGCCTGGGTTGGATTGTTATGGAGGATAGGCTGTTACCCAAGCAGCAAATCCCCCCTCTCCACGCCACTGAATTAGTCCAGTGGAAAGGCAGAGCCAATACGATTGGATCCAGCTGGCGTAGCAGAGCTGTGCTAAGGGCAGGAGCTCACCCTGTCTTGTGGGGCCGACCCGGGTCTCGAACCCTGGCCTGCTGGTTAACCAGCACAGTGTCTTAGCCACTTGCGCCACCCACAGCCTTGAAGTTCTGGGCTCACAGAACTGGATTCTGAACAAAGGACAAGCATGCACAACAGACTGGACAATAACATTACATGTAGACTCTTGATTGTTGTTGTCTTTTTTTAATCAAGTCCAAAGCTTTGCACTCCTTTCCTAATAAGAAGCTGCCTAAAAGGCCTAGGTGTCAGTTCAGACCCTCTTAGACTGGGGAGGCTCCATGCTCTTAGGAGGAAACCTAGATATTCCTGCTGCAGGCAGGGGGTTGGACTAGATGACCTACTAGGTCCCTTCCAACTCTATGATTCTATGATCCATCAAAAGTGGTGTTTTAATCTTTATTTATGATCTATTTTAATGATGTTTTATTTCCCTGCTGTTAGCCGCCTTGAGTTCCCTCTTGCAGGGGAGGAAAGGCGGACACTAAATGAATGAATGAATGAATGAATGAATGAATCATGGTCCCAAATGTCTTCCAGAGCCTGATCCCTGGATAATATCCAGACCAAAATATTTTAGAGAAATGATAAATGAAAATGCCCTTCTTGTGTACTACTACTTCTGTTGTATGAGCTACTATCACTGCCAAAACTTTGCGGAAGACCATGTGGATTGACGCAAGCCAAAGGAAAGAGCCAGTACTGATAATGATGATCCCCCTAACAAACTCGAAAAGTGTGTGTAGGTGTTTGAAAAAGGAAGGCTTTCCTGAGGGGTACGGAGCCTTGAATCTGTGCCAGAATTGAAGTTGAGTTGTTTCTTGGAATGAAAGTACTGTTGATGTCTGAAAGGGGGGGACATTAATTCCTCACAATGTCTTTACAACTGGAAGGAAGAATCTTCCTTTTATCTCAGTTCTCAATAAAGACCATGCCCAACCCCTTGCCAAAAGCTTAGAGCCGGTGAAGGGTAAAGCTGCCAACCACTCCTGAGATGCTGTATCCTAGTGTTGGCGATGGTGGTTGTGATGTGTTGCTACAGAATGTCTTAGAACGTGCACTGGGCTGCAGAGCAGCCAAGGAAGCATCTGAGAAAGATGCAGCTAGTATATTTTTTAGTGACCTTAAATGGCTTAGGGAGAGTTGAACTTCCTTTACCTTTTTGTCACAAGGGTCTTTGTGTCCCCCTTTCCCTTTTGAGGGAATAACTATTCTCTGGGATCTGCTGGGCCTCCAGTGTGGGCACGTAGACAGAAGCATGGAACCTTGGTGGAGGCTGGTGCACTCCCAACTTCTGTTCCCAAAGCTGTGAAGTATGTAAGTAATCCGCTGCCAGCTGCAAGGACAACATTCCCACTCTGCTGGCCGTGCACATCAGGACTGCCCAACCAGTTCCCTGGAGAGTAGAGGCAAAACAGGCAAGGGAAAAAAAGAGGATGGAAGGGAAAAGGTGATAGGAAGAGCCAGACCCCCCATCTAAGAGCCAGCACACCAATTCAGGACCTCCCTTTTTGTTGCCTTTTAAAAAAGATATAAAGATCCAGTAATGGGCTGTGGGTGGCGCAAGTGGTTAAGACACTGTGCCTGTTAACCAGAAGGCCAGGTCCCCACAAGACAGGGTGAGCTCCTGTATGTAGCCCAGCTCAGTGACGCAGCTGGAACCAACCGTATCAACTCTGCCGTTCCATTGGACTGTTTCAGTGGTGTGGAGAGGGAGGATTTGTCTCTTGGGTAATAGCCTATCCTCCATATCAATCTACCCAGGCCTTCGTGCTTCACATGCAGTGTCGAGCACGATACCGTAGTCTTTCAAGACTGATGAATGCCGAGTTCTTAAAGATCCAGTGGTGGTATTCAAATAAATTAACAACAGGTTCTGTGTCCTAATAATCTAAATTAACAACAGGTTCTATGTCCATAGAACAACAGGTTCTATGTCCTATTAGTAACCGGTTCTCATAACCAGGCACTCATTAGCAAAGGATTCTATAGACCCTGTGAGAACCCCCTGAAGCCCACCACTGGATTCCTATTTAACTCCTGGGGAAATTAAGAAGGAAAGAAAACAAGGTCCAAGGAAAGATGTAGAGAAGAATCCAGTGGGGTTTTATAGCAGGGCAGGACTGAAACTGGGAACATGTTTATGTCTGGGAAGAAGGATGCTGTGTTTGCCTGTGGAGACTGCTAGTAAAAATTTGGCCACCAAGTTTGTGATAGAGGGAGAGAAATCGCTGAGAAGGATTGGTAGGGGGTAAGTAAAGGAGGTAGGAAGGGAAAGGAGAAAGGGATTGAATAGGGTGGACCTGAGAATATGGTGGGCAGGGCACCGAAGTAGGATATGTTCCAGGGAGTCAGGTTCAGCTGAACAGAATAGACATACCCTACAATCCAGAGTAACTACGGGAGCACATAAGAGACATTACGTGCGCCCGTAGTTATTGCAGCACCTAGTGAAAACCTATGGGAAATTCATATTGCAATCCAGAGCAAATTCTTCTTACACCGGAGCAAGGACTCGCCGTAGTTACTCTGGATTGCGCCCATAGTCTGTTCTGGTGGGCAATATTAGAAAATCTTTCTTGATGGGTTGCTGACGGGAAGCTATTCAATCTTGCCAGCAAAAAAGCTCCTCTTTTTTGGGTTGGTTAGGTGGAGAAAGTAGTTTGCAGGGTGACCAAATGCAGGGGACAAATCAAAGAAGGAAGGTGAACATGTCGGGTTTTTTTAATTCAATTTTTTTTATTCAAACCTAAAGGGATGAAAAGCAGTGCAACGAGTTTTTGTCCCTATGCTTAACACTGAAGACTAACATTTATAAGTAAGTCTTTTTAAAGCCTTTTTTAAGACTGATGGTTTATCCCACATTTATTTGAATCTAATGTGTCCCCAAATCTAATGCATACCCTGATTTTCAAAGGCTTGAGATAATTTTTTTACTGGCAATTATCAAGTGCAGCTGCAAAATATGACAATGGATTTATGTTGTCATTTTTACCTAATTGCACTACTTTATACAACAATGGGTTTATGTTAATTTTTCAGTACAATAGAGTAAACAATTAAACTAAATACTGACCTACAGTTGTAATCAAAATACTGTATTTATTTGAATCTAATGCGCCATTGAATCCAATATGTATCCCAGTTTTGAAGACTAAATTTGTCTGTAAAAGATGAGCATTAGATAGTATGGTATGTGTGTGTGTGTGTGTGTCATATGAATTGAAGCGTCACTGACTCATCAGTGCCCCCCGGCCTAGAAGCATGAAATTTGGGGAGGTTTTTCCTTCGGGGTTGTAAGGACCCATTAAGAACTTATTTGGTGCCAGTGATGCCTGCTGCTGCTGGGTGGTGCCCAATGCCAGCTGCCAGCCAGTGCTGCCCACTGGTGTCCAGTGTCAGGATATCTGGTAGGGATTACTGGTGCCCACTGGTGGTCAGAGGTTGCCTGCTGACTGCTCATTAGGGATGTATAATCCTTCCTGGTGCCCACTGCCTCTTGGTGCCTGCTAGTGACTATTGCCCTCTGCATACTGCCTGCCCACTGCATGCTGCCTATTGCCTGGTGGTGCTTTGCTGCCCTCCCCTGCCCCTTGTGCCCTCCGGTCCCACTGCCCACTGCAAGGAGCCCGCCACATGGTGCCAGTGCCTAGCATTACCCGCCAGCACCCAGTTGTGCTGGTGTCCATAAATATTGAAATTTTACTCCTACAATGAGTAGTTTTAAAACATATTTTTGAAGGAAATGCCATGGTTATAAATTCCTTTGAGCAGTCTGTTGGTTTTCTGCCCTAGTTACATAATTGTATGCATAAATGACCTTTATTTTATATGTGACAATGGCTATGGGACCTTTTGTATTTTGCTGTTGAATTTAGAAAAATGCTATTAACTATCAAACTAATTGAAGCTCGAAGGAATTTTTCCCGGGGATACCTTATTTTCAGGGCAAGACATCAGCTTTCTTCGCTACTCTTGCTTTTCTTTATCTTTAATATCGGTCTGTTGAGAGCATGGAAATAAATACCTTTTCCTCCAGTGGTCAGTTCTGTTTAGTGAAAAGGATAAGATTATAAGAAAGTTGTGACCAACTTTAGTCTGGGCTCCAGGACTATCAAAACTGCTCAAACTCTGGCACCTGGTACTTTTCCTTTCAAGGAAAAGTTGTATTTAATCCCCCTATCTGAGGAATGAGTTTCATGCTGTTTCATCTTGCTAGGCTTTTCTCCATCGGTTGATGAGAGATATCTACAGAGATATCTGCACTGTTTGATAGAGAGGACACCTACAAGCTTAAAAGCAGAATGTAATTTGTGTGTGTATGTAGACAATATAATTTGTTACAAGGGTATTAAAGATAACCCTTCAGCTTCTTTGCCTATTAGGAAGATAAATCAGGATTTAAATAAAACGTTTTATTTCTTGGATAGGGTACCTTCCAGTCACCAGTGTAAAGAGGCCAGTTTGGTACAAAGGTGGTTATGGACAGCTCTGAATAGGATCTGCCAACTAGATATCTTTATCATGCTATTTCTGCCTGTCTGTAACAAGTTTTAGGAGTTGTATATGAAAATCCTCATAAGAGTGAATCTTCAGATAATTTTCTAACAGCCATTGTTTAAACAGGTTCTAAATTTATATGGGTCTGTTTTGATTTTCAGTGAACTTTTATTTTTGTGAAAATAAAGCTAATATAAAAAATGTCAAATTTATCTATAGAATCAGGATTTGCCGTTAGCCTGCCCTCAGTTGACAGTTCCTTTGGAAAGCAGCATTGCATTTTTCCTTTTCTTGACAGATTATATAGATAATTGTCTTTAAGTCGTTCTCGCAGTTGAGGGCAGCTTTTGAACCAAAAATCATGCAATTTTGTATGACCCTCTGGTATGTTGGTGGTAAAAGGGGTGTAAGAAATTTGTTGAAATTAGCTTAAAAGGAATTGTTCTGAAGCAGCAGTAAAGGACAAAATAGCCATTTTACCTTTTCCCAACTAGAAGAGCATTTGAATTATCTGGTTTAGGTTTTTTTACATCTATCTTGAGCCATTCCTGGTTTTAATTTTCCATGGAAAACGTTTGTCTCCCCGATATATTTATGGTTTGTCCACTTTTTTCTTTATCACTATTATCACTTTAGTTGTGATAATCAGATCAGGTTCCATATAGGTATTTTGTTTTTTGTCATTTTAATAATTTTCTTACTGTTTCCATTGCCTTTTTAATGGTTGCATTGCATATTAGAGATACTTAGAGAAGAATTTCATGCACTGATCCTGACAATTGTTTTCTCAAGTTAAGAGCTGTTTAAGATGTGTGTATCACTGAATTTTACTACCTTATTTGGTAGTAATCATAACAGTTATGATTCATAACCATAACCTTATGGGAAATCTTATTTTCCATTAGTATAGGAAGTTTAGCTGTTTGGGTGACAAACACAAAGGGGTAACAAAAAGCATCTGATGTTGAGAATTTCTTAACAAATGTAATCAAATGTAATCATTTGTTAAGAGAGATTATTATAACTGAAATTGCTTAATGAATAGTCTTTTCATCCAACTGTAATAAAAATTAAGTCTTGGTAAATATTTGCCTTTAGTCTGTGTGCAGTTTTCTATACTGGATATTTCATTTGCAAATGATGTTATAAAATTTTGCACTTAACATTTGAAAACTGGGTTTCATGAAAAAGATGAATATACCGTATTTACTTGAATATAATACACCATCGAATATAATACGCACCCTATATTCATAATCAAAATACTGTATTGACTCAATTCTAATTAACATCAAATCTAATGTGCATCCTGATTTTTGAGACTGAATTTCACTGAAAAAGGTGAGCGTTATATTTGAGTAAATACAGTATATCATACAGCTTTTGTAATACTCTAGGATTTTACATGGCTCACTGTCATTGGCAGTCTTCTGGTAACTTTGAACTTAGCTTCTCCTTAGGAGGAATGGTCTCATTAAATGGTTTTTTTCTTTGACACCTTTTTTCATCATTCTGGCATATTAGGGAATGGCAAAGAGACTTGTATCCCCAGTTGTGTCTCTTCTCCCTTAGTTCACTTTCATCTGCTGTTCATGAGTTTCTTCACTGTCAGCCTAGCATTTTCATTCTTTTCTGTCTTATGCCTCTTTTTTGGTACTTTCCAGTAGCTGACACTCCTTTCTTTAATTTGCTTCACTTTCATGGGAGATCCTTTTACATTTGTTACTTAGGCTGACATGAGATTGAGAAATACAGTGTAAAACAGGAGGTAAATCCATAATAGAATATTTACTAGCATTGATTGATTTGGCGACCCATGAATCAAAACAAAGGTGTTAAGCTCCTCACTATGTAAATTTATTGTGGTTAAATGCTTTATCAAATATACTTCACAGATTATTTAAGTGAGAAGAGAAATTAGGAAATATTTCTAAAAGAAAGGAATGCATTCATATCTTTCATACGTTCAAAGGAACAGGAGGAGAGACGAGGGGGTGGGGCTGCTCCTGGACAAAGATGGACAGCAGGTGTCTGGAAACCAGGAGAAGGCAGAGTTGCTCAACTCCTAATTTGCGTCCGTCTATTCTCGGAAAGAGGGCTGTGCAAATGGGGGTGCGGGATCATTGGCTGATGAGGGGATGTGCTTGCATCCCCAAAGAGGTAATGAAAACATTGATGGTGCAGAACAGCAGATTAAGATTGAGAGAGAACTGGTTCGAAACCACTTAACTGGCCTAAATGAATTCAAGTCATTTGGACCAAATGAGCTGCATCCTCGAGTTCTTAAGGAACTCGCAGATGTCCTTGCAGAGCCTCTGTTGATCATCTCTGAGAAATCCTTAAGGAGTGGAGAAGTGCCACTGGACTGGAAGAGGGCAAATATAGTCCCAATCTTTAAGAAGGGGAAAAAAGAAGACCCGGGAAATAATAGACCAGTCAGTTTGACTTCAATCCCGGGCAAGATATTAGAGCAAATCGCCATTTGTGCACATCTAGACAAGTACTCGGTGATCAAAACAACCCAGCATGGATTTACCAAGAATAAATCTTGCCAGACAAATCTGATCTCCTTTTTTGATCGGGTTACGAGCTTACTGGACAGTGGCAATGCTGTGGATGTCATTTATCTTGACTTCAGCAAAGCATTTGACAAGGTCCCACATGACATTTTAATTGGGAAGTTGGAAAAATATGGGCTAGACGGGGCAATTGTTAGGTGGATCCGCAACTGTCTCGATGGCCGCACTCAAAGGGTTTTAGTAAATGGTTCTGTGTCAACCTGGAGGTCGGTTTCAAGTGGGGTACCCCAAGGCTCTGTCTTGGGCCCGGTTCTCTTTAACATTTTCATTAATGACTTAGAGGAAGGAATACAGGGGAGCCTGATCAAATTTGCAGATGACACCAAGCTGGGAGGAGTAGCAAACACATTAGAAGACAGGAGAAACCTCCAGGAGGATCTGGATAAACTAGAATTCTGGGCTGTAACAAATAGAATGAATTTCAATAGGGAGAAGTGCAAGGTTCTGCACTTAGGCAATAAAAACCAAAAATACAGGTATAAGATGGGGGATACTTGGCTTGGCAGCACAACATGTGAGCGGGATCATGGCGTCGCCGTGGATCACAAGCTGAACATGAGTCAGCAGTGTGATATGTCTGCAAAGAAGGCAATTGCCATTTTAGGCTGCATTAAGAGGACTGTAGTTTCCAAGTCGCGAGAAGTTCTAGTTCCTCTTTATTCAGCATTGGTCAGACCTCACCTTGAGTACTGTGTTCAGTTCTGGGCACCTCAGTTTAAGAAAGATGCAGCCAAACTGGAGCAAGTCCAGAGGAGAGCGACAAGAATGATCAGTGGGATGGAAGGGAAACCCTACGAGTAAAGGTTGGGGGAACTTGGGATGTTCAGCCTGGAGAAGAGGAGGCTGAGAGGAGACATGATTGCCCTCTTCAGATACCTGAAGGGCTGTCATAGGGAGGAAGGTGCTCATTTGTTCATAGCTGCTTCTGAAAGCAGAACTAAAACCAATGGGTACAAACTGTAAGAGAGAAGATTCCGGTTGGATATCCGGAAAAAAATCCTGATGGTGAGGGCGGTTCGGCAGTGGAACAGACTGCCAAGAGAGGTGGTGGACTCTCCCTCACTAGGGATCTTCAAGCAGAGGCTCGACGAGCACCTGTCGGGGATTTTCTAGGGGGATTTCCTGCTGCAGGCAGGGGATTGGACCAGATGACCTACTAGGTCCCTTCCAACTCTATGATTCATTTTATAGTTTATGAAAAAAACTAGATGCAAATTTTGTGTTGAAGTAGAAAAATCATTTTGATAGAGCTGGGGTAAATATGATCCAGAGCAATGGTATTCAAAGTGTTTGTCCACAGACTGGCACCAGTTTATAAGCCATCAGTTTCTGGTACCCAAACAGCAGTAGTAATATATCATGGATATGGTGTTCTCTCTCACACACACTGACAAAACAGTTTGAGAAACTCTGTTCTAAAGCATCATGGATTAGTAAACTTGGACTTTTTTATTGTCCAAGTTTATTGCTTTGTTGTGATTTGTTGGATAGAATAGTCTAAACCAGTGTTTCTTGAGCATTTCAGCCTGGGATCCTCTTCTGAGAATGACAGTTTGTCCAGACCCTCTGGAAGTGATGTCATGGCCAAAACAGGAAGTTTCATAACTGTCAGAGCTCCTCCTTGTCGACTTGGAAATGAGTTCCATTGTGTTCACTGAGACTTTTAGGAAAGCAGCCTGAATACCCCATTACAAGATGTTGGTGCCCATTGCCAGATTCTAAGATGGTCATGCCCAGCTTCTCATGACCCCTCTGAAGTTATAACCCCCTCCCCCAAGCGTCCTGACCACTGATCTAGACTATGCATCCAATGACGTATAATTATGGCTGCCATATAATTACAACAGCACCATAGAATAATATCTTTTATTTGAACTAACAGAAAGGTCAGACTCCAAGTATTCAAGTTCTCAAACTTCCTCTTGGAGCTGGATATTAAGCAAAGTGATGAAAAGAGAAGAAAGCATAATGGAACCCCCCCCCAAACAACAACAACAACAACAAACAGAAAAAAATTGCTGTTTTGTAACGATTCAAAATGCAGTGGAAGTGGTTTTATGCAGAGTAACAAAAAAACCATTCTTTTTGCTCTAGCAGTTCAGGGATCTCAACCTCAGGGTTCCTGGATCTTTAACAATTGTGTAGAGGAGGGAGGTTTAGGCCTGTGCACAAATGTGCGCTGGACTCAACACATCACCATGGGAATTGGGTGAGTTGAACTGGCCTAAATTGATTAGGATTGTGCTCTGAGTTACTGAACATGAATATACTGTTTTCATATCTGATACTTGGCAATACCAGTTGGTATTACTTTTCAATATCAGGTTCTAGTCTTTGGAATTACACCGTTGCACAGGATTATGTTTTGGGAATTACTGCTGTCCTTGACTGCTTGTCCTCTGCAGCCTATAGAAGCCTTATGCAATCATTTGGTATGGTTAGTGTGTTGTGACACTTAGCTTTTTTGCCTCTAGGTGAATATTGCACTTCAGAGTCCCTGAACCATTTTAACTTTCAGTAATCCACTGCAAGAGAAACTAGCATTAGGACAGATAGCTGGTGTAATCTCAAACCCCTTGAGCATTTGCCTGTGGCAAAAGTCTAATCATTTAATGAGAATTGGGAAGAGGAGTGGAAATCATGTTTTGAAAGCTAGCTATCTTGGGAAATCAAGTCTAAGAAAATGTTAGCAATGAATCCGTTCACAATAGTGAGAATTTTGTGTATCCTTGGTCTTGTTATCCAGAGAGAAATGGTCTTGAATGTTCCTTTATCTGAGTCTTGCCATTCTTATATCAGGGATACATTGATATAGATTAGGTTGGGAATGATGAATTATCTAGCTTTTGCCAGTCATTAAATAGTGACTGGAAAATAATTTTTATACAGATTTAGTGCTATCCTGATTCATGCCATTCTTTTACTACCTTGTTGCATTCTGAAGAGGGAATTAGCTGTTATTGCTGTGAATGCAAGCAACTGAAAGTATCTCTGTATTTTCATTTTTTTCCTTTACTATAATCTAATACATTTTTAACCTTTTGCAACTCACAGCATACAGACAAGGTGCTTTAATTGTAATGGCACATCACCTGTTTTTGGACATTTGACAAGGACATTGATTTATGCTGCTGATGGGAGGCTCACACTCCCATTGACCCTCCTAATAAATTATCCTTCCTCCAAAGATCTGTGGCACACCTGCAGACATTTGCACCACACCAATATGTTATGGCACACTGGTTGAAAAGTAGTGATCTAGTGATAACAGGAAACAGTTTGGTCCGTCTATTGGTTCAACATGACACTTTAATACATAATAATAAAATTTTAGATGCCTGTATTCTAGATTTTGAAGGTGAACTTGAGTCATTGGATTTTAGAAGACGAATGAGGTTCTCCAAATATTAGGCCATGTTGGCAGTCAGTTTGAAATTGTAGGCTATTCTGCCTCTTACAGACTCTTCCTAAATGCCTTTGATGGCACAGAGTGCTAAGGATATTTTAAGAACTTAAGAAGAGCACTGGGTCAGGCCAGTGGCCTAGTTCAGCTTTCTGTATCTTACAATGGCTCAGAGAGGTGATATACAGTTCATTTTTTTTGGTCTGATATGCAGTTTCTTATATGCAAATATCTACTACTGTACTCCTCTGGGTTGAGATTGAAAATCTGTCAAATGTAAGCATCTAGGCTAGATGCCACAATCACATTGTATGGCAATGAGCTCCACAGTTCCAAAGCAAATTACAATGGTGCCTCACATAAAGAGCTTAATTTGTTCCAGAGACTTGCTGTTTAAGAGAAACGCTCTTTAAGTGAAGTGGATTTTCCCATAGGAAATAATGGAAACTCAGATGATTGGTTCCACAACTCCGAAAATATTCATATACAGATATTAACTGGATGTGAAAATGATGACAAAACACTGGAATTGAATTCAAAACATGCATTCAATGTGCGTGATCCTATGAAGTCTACTTAGGCTGCAATCCTAAAGACACATTCCTGGGAGTAAGCCCCATTTAACACAATGGGGCTTTCGTCTGAGTAGACATAGTTAGGAGGCTGCAATCAAAAACACTTCCCTGGGAGGCTTACCTGGGCTGCTGCTGGAGGTTCAAGGTGGTCAGTGGGGTCACTTGGGGGCAGTTAGGGGCAGCTGCCTCTAGCACCCCCAGGCAACTGCCCCCAAGTTGGGGGCAGTTAGAGGCAGCAGCGCAGCCCTTTTAAAGAGCCTCCGCGCGGAGCGTCAGGGCTGCATAGCATGTGTGCCCACAGCGTGCTTGCTTATTAAGTGAAGCGGAACTTGTTATGTGAAGCAAGATTTCTTGGAAATTTTGCTTGTTATGTGAAACACTTGTTAAGTGAGGTATCACTGTGTGTGATTTTCTACTTTTCTCCTCTGCAAAAAGATTTGCATTATAAACTATTTGTAGCAATTGGAATACTTTTTTTTGTCTTGTGTGTGAATTTGTGTGTGTGAATGTAAGGGAAGGAGAGATGTACAAGGGAAATGAGATGTATATTGTACTAGATACCTTTCTTTTAGATATTTGAGGTTATGTTACATTTGTTTGCTAAACACAGTATATTCTTGCCAAATACACTTTGAGTTTCCTTCACTATATGAGAATCAAATTACATTTGATATATAGTGCTGGAAGATTGGGTGGAACCAAGGGCAGAGAACTTCAGCACTTTTCTTTAGCTCCCTATATTATTATAAATTGTTTTTTGAAGCTTCAACTGAAAGCTAGTGGAAACGGTTTTCATTCTTTAAGACCAACACATGGAAGATGCAGTCAGGATTCCAGTGGAGAAAGTGAGGAAGTTCCCCACCCTATCCCTCTGTATTTGCTCCTTTTGAGTGTTTCTCCTAGTCCTAGAGGTGTGTGTGTGTGTGTGTGTGTGTGTGTGTGTGTGTGTGTGTGAAAATAAAAATATCACATCACTTTATGGATAGTACTTGATGTGTACCATATAGTTTGGCTTTTACCTTCTCTTGCAACTGAGAAAAATGTCACACATTCTCTTGATATTAAATGTACCAGCTACATCATTTTGGGGGGATCTTCATACATGTCTTATTTCAATGCCTTTGGCTTCAGGTACGTCTCACATTCTTATAAGAACTTAAAAAGAAATGTAGCCAATATTTTGAGACTCCTTTTATTCATTCCATTAGTATTGTACTTCAGCCACAATATATACAAATGTTCCAGTGGTGAAGCTCATCAAAACCTGCTTTAATAATTGCTCTTAAAACTGCATGATTAGAGCAAATGACTTTGATCCAGTATAATAAAATACCTCAGTATTTACTTACCTGCAAGCAAAGCATGTTTGTGTGATAGATCAACTCGGTAGAATTGGCTTAATGTTCTGAAGAATTTGTTTGAATATAAAATCTGTAATGGAAAATTTGAATACTAGAAATAATGTTTGTGCAGATAAGTACATTTTAGCTTTATGAAGAAAGCTAAAGATTTAAGTTGTAGATTATCTTACTTTTTAATGAATGTTCTTAAGTAAGAGTATACAATTATTCTTAGCATATTTCAAGGAAGAATTTTTCTGAAGAAAAAAGTTTGTGCTCAATTCTTGTGTCTCTGATCTCTGTATATATATATATATGAACTTTTTTTCCTTTTACTAGCCGTAGATTGTAAACAAAAAAAATCAAGATCAAGATCTGGGAGCAAGAAAAAACTTCTGCCATTACCTCATGGTGCTGATGACGTTTACATACTCCGGTGCAGGTACATATGGGTTATTGATTGGTTACCTAAAAAAGTTTCGGCTTGTTTAAATTGTTCATAGCTGGATCTCTGTGTTTATTTGTGACAAGAACATTAATCAGAATTGAGGCATATGCTTTTTAATATTGTGGTTTTAAGCTATACAAAAGATGTTTGAAACTGTCACTCTCTTTCCACATGCAAGCTTTGAAGATGGGTATTGCCTGAAAGCAGATTAGGCAAGAACGTTTTGCAGTGCAAAAAACGTCTGCAGAAAAGGGTTTGGGAAGGCCACTCTGTTTGGTCAGCACCATAGCTTAACAGAGCTTGGCCTGTATCCTATCTGACTTTTGTCATTGGGTTCCTCTCTTTTGTCAGTATTATGGAAGTCAGTTTTTGAAGAGAGCTGTTATCTTAAGTTGTGCTAGATCTAGGTTGGTTAGGATAGTAGGCAGCACCTTGAATTGGATTCAGAAATTATTGGGTTCAGAAAAAAACTTTTCTCCCCAACTGTTGGGATAGGTTGCAGTACAAGCAGTTTAGTCATCAGTCCTCATTGTAACATTTTTACTATATTTGTAAACTCAGGGAAGACACTCAGGATAGGTGGTAAAAAGCAATTTTTAAGACCTGTTTGTTAGTTCTATTTCTCTGAAAACTCTTAGCAAGGTACAAATCGAGCTCACCTCTGCCCTCCTTGCATGGCAGAGAGAAAGTGAAAATTTATTTTAAGCAGAACATAGTAACACCCATGAAATAACTTGTCACAGTTAAGGAGTATGTGGTCTGGATATTGTGGTCAGTTGGCTGTCATGGCTGGTATGATCTTGTTGATTAGTTAGTTAGTGTGCATAGGGACAAGGAACATGCATATGTCTGAAGCACATTCTGAGGGAAGCTATCTCTTTGGTCTGTAATGCAAAAGTAGGCTCATAGATAACAACTGCAGTCAGCATGCAGAAACCCTCCACTCACAATCTGATCCACATTTTAAAATTAAATTTATAGTTCATCTGTTATGTGATTTCATTGTTGGTAACCAGCTAAATATGTGTTGTAAATTTGTAGCCTTCTCTGCTGAAGGACAGCTATTTAACACTTTTATCAAAGCTTGTTGGATTTATCACCTAGGAAATTGTTATTGGTTATATGCACTGTACATGGATGCAAGATTTCTGTAGACCTATTTTGTGAACACGCAACAGTTCATGAAGTTGTTCATCTATGCTAATGCACCTTGTTTGGATGGTTTTAAAAACTGTACAGGTTTTGTGGTCTGGTCTTTCGAGGACCTTTGTCTGTTCAAGAAGACTGGATAAAGCATCTGCAGCGCCACATTGTCAACGCAAATCTTCCTAGGACTGGGGCTGGCATGGTGGAAGTCACATCACTGCTTAAAAAACCTGCCTCAATTACAGAAACTTCATTTTCTTTCCTGATGGCCGAAGCAGCTTCATAGAACATTGAAACACTTTAAATTTGCATTGGATGTACATTTTGAAATACTTTTGTTAGATTTTTTTTAAAGTTTAAACTATCGGAAGCAGGAAAACTGTAAAGAGAATGACAGTTAACATCCAAACAATTGAGTACTTAAAACAGTTACCGTAAGTAGTCTTTATATTTTATATAGGGTGGAAGATGTGTTTTTAAAGTTTACTATGTTTTTTGTCAATTAACTGTGTTCACTATTGATACAAACCCATTACACATAAGCAGCAGTTTTTAAATCGTTGCACATGGGTACTTAAGACTGGTTTTATGAAAAGAAAACATTATTTACAGTGTTACCAGAATCAATGCTCTGTTTATTAAACAAAACAAGAACTCTTGCTTAGTAAAATATTATATTTTGTTTGTATGTATGTAGTGTTTTGTACAATACCAAGAAATGCTAATGCAATTTACTCGATTTAGGGCATTAAATATCATGTACTTCATAGTTCAAGAGACTGTTCCATTCAAATAGGGCAATTAGTACTATTCTATTTAGCCGTGTAAGTGTTTTTTAACCACACAAAATTCTTTTATACTAAAAGTGGAGGGAAACTTGTTAAACAAATTTCTAAAAACTATGTATATAATACTGGAAAACTATTTGTGGTAAGGAAATATTCTTTACTTCACTTGCATTTCTCACTGACAATAAAATGGTGCATCCATGCTACCTCCTACTTTGTCAGCAGTAATGGTATCTACCTTTTCCATTTGTTGCATCAAACACAGTTTCTTTTATTATAAGACATCATTTGTTAACAAGTCTCTTTTTTACTCTTTGCTTAAAGGTATGAGTTGCTTACAGGACATCTTGGCCTTTTATTTAATCCTGTAGAATTGTACTAAGATGCATTGTTCACTACATGGCGTAGCCTAGATATTTCATTTTTCTGTTTAAAGAAATCACAATGCCATTTGACACATAGAAAAGTTTCTACATATGAAGAGAATGTTTACAATTCAGATTTAGAACTTGTTTTGGATGTAATTATATGTATGAAAACTGTAACACTATGCTCATGCTAAGGACCTATTTACAGACTTATTGAAATAAATGTGCTGTGAGGATGGAAAAATATGGTGCAGGTGTCTTGGTGACAATAGATATTGGCTGTCAACAAAAGTGAAATGTCACTTTTCAACAAATCAGCAAATTCCACTTTGAAAACTGGTTCTGTAATGCAAGTAATGTTTCATTTGATTCATGTAGGGTGACTAATACTGTAGTAAAACCAAGAAAATGCATTGATATTGTTTTGCGTGTAAATAAAGTTATAAAAGCAGTTGAGATGTGAGGAGTATTTTGGTGGAGAATATACATACCTCACAGCCAGTGAAATTGCTTTCCTCATGGTATATCTCCTTACCAAGAATATATCTCTAAATAAAAAAGGTTACAAGAAAATGTTATGATGTCTGCAATGTGAACTATTTCTTACTGGATTATGTGTATAATGTTAATTTTTCTGTATTTTCCCATCTTAAGAAACAGTTATAGAAAATTGTGGTGTAGATAAGTCCTTGAAAGGGGAAAAAAATGTGGCTTATTGTATTTAGTTATTGGACAAAAAAAGTATTCTGCCAGTCCCAAGTTGATGAGGACCCCAGTTGCATCCACGAATCACTTTAGAAAAGGCAATGTTTAGTTCCTAGAAGACTTGAAGGTTGAACCTCCCCATTCATGACATTTGGTTCCAAGAACCAACAATAGATTAACTATTTTTTTGTTACACAAAGCCATGGTTACCATGGTAAAAAGGAAGGCAATGAATCAAAATGAATCAGCTTCCTTTCAAGTGGCTGCTAACTGCCCAACAAGAAGCTGAGCTCTGAAAATTTTCTAGCCATTTCAGCTCAGAGCAGTTCACAAGTGTGATTATCACTTGGGGAAAGGGAAGGAATCTGTAGAACTAAAACTAAGGCTGCAATCCTGGTCACTTTCGTGGGGGTAAGACCTATTGAGCACAGTGGGGCCTATTTTTGAGAAGACATGGTTAGGATTGTGCTCTAAAAGTTCATGAACTTTTAGGCAAGCTTAATAGCCTAACAGTAAGGCTATATATAAAGGTAAATGCGCTACCTTTAAGCCATTTACTGCTCTAAGGAGGGAAGCTTGTCTTTCAATTTAAAGAGCCAACCGCAGTCACTTTGAGACAAAATTGCATATAAATAAATCACATAAAATTAGGCTACACCTGTTTCTGTTTCTTAGATCAGAAGCACCAAATAGAAAGCGTTGTGTCCATGGACATCAGTGGGATTTAAGTTAGTTACAAGACTGGTATGAGTAATGTCTTTCTACTGGTGCAACCCATATCAATTCAGGCAGGGGGTTACCTTCATAGTCTCAGAAATTTCCGAATTTAACATATGTTAAAATTCAGGAAAAAGTAAGATACATGTATATTTTTGTTTTGCCCAAAAAAATCCCTGGCCCGAGATACAGGCCGCCAAAGATGGCGCCCCGGGCACCATTTCTCACTTGCAATTTTCGACAAAAATTTTAAAGTGCTCTATCTCTGGAACAGTGCAAGATATTTTGTTGTGGTTTTTTAATTTGAAATACTGTATAATATTTTTCTGTTTAAAACGATATACTCCATTTTGAAATATGTGTTCAACTTTTCTTGCTGCAGCCTTATGAATTTTTTTGTAAAAAATAAAAATAAATTTTTTTCTCAAAAATACCAATCCCAAAAATTTTGATTATTTTACTGTTAATCAGTATCATTGAGTACTACATTCCCTGTAAAGGAGAACTTCCACTTTTGAGATTAACAGGTGAAAAGGGGCGCAACGTGTTTTCTCCCTATACTTTACATTGAAGAATTGATGATTCATCAACATTCTGCCTCATTAATATTTCACACTTCTAGCTACAGGGACTGGGGCGGAATGTTGATGAGTCATCAATTCTTCAATGTAAAGTATAGTGAGAAAATGCGTTGCGCCCCCTTTCACCTATTAATCTCAAAACTGGAAGTTCTCCTTTACAGGAAATGTAGTACTCAATGGTACTGATCAACAGTAAAAAAAATCTAAATTTTTGGGATTGGCATTTTTGAGAAAAAAATTTATTTTTATTTTTTTTATTGTACAAAACTGTACAAACAGGCCAGCTCCTTTGAGTTAATAGTCTCCAGACTTCAAATGGCACCTTTTCTAACATTTGTATCTTACTCTGGGGACTGTGCTAGGATTTCATCCTTGCAACAACTTTATACGATAGTCACGGAAAGAGGGAAAGAGGGAGATTTTGCCCACAACTATTACTTATTACTTGAACCATATCCAGGGTTCTTATTACTTGAACCATATCCATGGAGTTATTCTTTCATTTTTGTGTTCTTAGAATCTATTTCATGCTGATGTATGAGGATGTGAAATACATTCTGAATTTATTCCCCAAATGTCTGTGAAATACTGTTCATTCGATATATTTTATGTTGCTTAGTTTGTGTATTGAATATTGAATTATAGAATTCTAGCCATTGAATATGCCATTTAATCTATTTTTAATCAAACAGTCTTAAACAGGTTGTGATAAGTGACGTGAATGGTTCTCCAGAATCTACGAGGAGACAAATGGGATAATGAAGAACTGATTCCTGTTTGGTTCCTTAATGACACAACAAATGTGCTTAAATTTGTATATATGAGGCTGACACTTTTTGCAAAAGTTCCACTAGTCCAACCAGGAATGATGTAAGTGTGGAAATAGACTTGGAAACATAGGAAGCTTATATTGAATTAAATAATTGGTCCAACTAGCTGGGTGGTGTTAATACTGATTCGTAGCCACCAGTTTTGTTTAGGAATTTTTCTCTGCATACTTGGCAATGTGAAGTATGTGCTCTATGAGTTATAGTTCCTCTGCTAAAGCTTGACTTGAGAAGGTATTCAAGATGGGATGTTATAATTTCTAACAAAAATAACATATTAACATAAATAATTTCTCACATTGTTCATCTGGTCTAGATTTAGTGCTGTTCCTATTGCTATTATATGTAGTTGCCAGTTCTGTGATAGGCTTATTTAAATGCACATCTGTAATTGAGTCTAGTTTTGTATTTGTAACTATTGTTTTGAGGGGAGCCTTCATCGGCCTTCCTTCAGTAGCTGAGCTGGCACAATAACCCTTTAACTACTATTGTTAACCTTCTGCTTCAGGGACCAAGTATTTTAATAGTCTGTTTTGCCTTGCTTCCTCAGTGTGATTGTCGTTCATCTTCACACAATTTCCCATTTATGTGCCTATCAACTATTATGAGTTGCTGCTGCACTCTTAATATATAGTTTCTAACTTTTTGTATCTTTTCTGCTTCTTGACCATGCTCAGACTAACATGGCCTCATTCCCACCAGAGTTCTCTGACATCTGTAGAAAGGTACTAATTTTTGCTGGTATGTAGCAGAACCTGGACTGGTTAAAATATGCTTTGAGAGTCTGTTGTATTTATATGGTCAAATTATCATAAAATAATAACAGTGTTTAATCAAATTTAAAAAATTGAATCAGATTTTTTCTTAAGTTGAGCTGGTGGCGCATACCTTCAGTAAATCTTCAGGAAACCTTCTCATTTATGTTTAACTATAATTTGATTTTAGGAATTACTGCTGCTATCTGATCTCCCTTGGACAATTTAAAGGAAGGTGTCAAGCATGTTGCTAGTTGTTAATGAAAGGCAACTAAAATACAGAGATCAGGATGCAAGGTAATGCCAAATTGTTTGAATGATAATCTCCAGTATTTGAAACCAGTAAACTTTGCTACAGTTATTGTTTCACTGCAGATAAAAATGCATCTGCATAAACTGCATTTGGGAGTGTGTTTGATCTGCTTGGATTTTTATGTTCATAGCCACAAATTTTAAACAATCAAATACTGGAACAGTAGCATTCTACAGGTAGAGAACAACTGTATCTTTAGAAAATAATTAACTCATTTATAGCTCTGAGAACAGAATAATAGTTCTTTAGTGTTTCCAGTGTAACTTAAGCATTTGGGAAGCTCCTCCCTTGTCATACATACAGTCAGATGTTCTAAATTTTTTCAAGAAAGGGTCTCTTCTATGTTCCTCATACTGATCTTGCCTCTTGTATTGGGTGTAGGATTTTTTACCCACTGGTGATGGGGATAGCTTCAAGAAAGTGGGTCAGGAACAAGCATCTGCTCACCCTCCTCCCATGCGGTTGAAGACAATCTGCTTCAACATCACTATTGTACCCACACATGCAAGCTCTGAAGATTGGAAAGCACATGGTGGTATCATCAGTAATGTGGACCTTCTTTTCCGTAGTGCCCAATGTGTGCTGTTCTGTGCCTCCAACCAGATGTTCAGCTGACCAGCTGCTTTGAGGAAAGCAGTAATTGCCTTCTGCAATTGCAGCACAGCTCAAACCCCACCAGTCTCTCTTTACTCCATCCAGAGGAACCCAAAGCTGAGAAAGATACAGGATCCACAGTATCATTGAGCTCAGAGGTGAGCAGCTAGGAAGAAGACTTCACCTTACCACTAGCACTCTGTATTTGCCAAACAACCTTGTTGCTTAACTCTCCTAAACCGGATAAACAAGCTCAGCGGACCAAGGCTTAACTTTCCCTAAAGAGGATGGCCTCACTTAATGGATCCAACATATGACTGCTACGTCAGCTACCTAACCACAGTGAACCAAATATCTTGGAGGGGCTCCTCACCTCTAGTGGTTGGCATCCAAGAAAATAAGGATTCAAAATTTATCTTGGATCCCAAGGACAACCTATATCAGACAGGCCACAGGAGAGGAATCCAGGACTTATTGATGATTGCTTAGATCGATGTTGCTCTGGGATGGATGTAAAATGTTATAAAGTCCTTGCCTGGAATCTAGCCCATGCTTCATGGCATGAGGTCAGGATCCCTAGAAACTGTGCCAGAACCACAGCATCTAACTGGTTGGTCCTCAGGACCAGTAGTATGGGAACAATTATCCTGGAGCACCTCTCCTCTGAGAAGAATTGGAAGATTTTGAGTCAAAGACCACCCCCAATTACACTATAGTTTGGGTGGGATTGAGCCAAATCATCTGCATATGGATTTGCAGAAGTGACCATAAATCCAAGCTGCTGTAAGTTCTTCACAATTTGTAGGTGCCTTGGATCACCAGTTGGTGACTGTGCAAGAAGATCAGGATGTTGTCCAAATGGAGTAAATCACCACCTGCCAGACACAGAGGTGATGAACTAACAGTGCTGCCAGTATCTTGGGAAAGACTGAAGACAACAGCTTGAATGTTAAGGCTCAGTACTGGGAGTGTTTCTCACATAGGTAGAGGAACCACCTGTGAGAAAGTCTGATCAGAATGTGCAGGCACACTTCTTCAGGTCCATGGACCTGGGAAGTCACCTTTCTGAGTGCCATCAACATCAAATATAGTGTCTCCATTTTTAAGCATGATTTCTTCATCCAAATGTTAAGCCACTTTATATCCAAAATTGCCCTAACATCCCCATTCTTTTTCAATGTGATGAAGTTAGCATATACTCCAGAGCCAGTCTAATATAAAAGGAAAGAATCTATGGTGCCTATCTGAAAGTGATTGAATACTTGAAGGATGAAATCAATATATTTTTGCATCATAGTAAAATGTTTTTTCTAGGATGTGTGTCTTCTTGCACCTCTCTGTGGGTGTTCACAAATCTATCTGTCAGAAATGACAGCAGTTTCAGATTGCACCTCTTTTCCATGCTCTCCTGGACCCCTTGGTCTAAACTTGACATTGTACACTTGTCCACTGAGGCCTTCAGCCATCCTTTTAGAGGATAGGAAATTTGGGGCATTATGTTGACTGGTAATTAGCCCCTCTTGCCACAAGCACGAGGCATTGGGCTTTGGCCTTGGAGCAGGATAGAGGGCCTGCTATCTGGATTTGGATCCTTTTCTGATACATTCAGATCTGTCTTTGGAGTTCCATAGTCCTGACACTTGGCTTGACACTTCATATTCCTGGTACTACAGTTCTGCCCACAGGTCACTAAAATGTGCTGGTGTATCAGACAACATCTCCATCAAAGATGTACATGGATAGGGGAGAACCTGATCCCTGTCCTTCCCCTAAAACAGGAGTTTCCAAACCCTGGCCTGTGGGCTAGATGCGGCCTGTGGTCTGTCTCAGTGTGGCCTGCAACAAGATGCTTCCATCCAGTCCTTGGGCAAGACATGTAATCCTGTGGATCTGTCTGTAATACACTGTATGTAAATTTAATCAAATTTGAATCAGTGTCTGAGAGATGATTGGCCTTCCTGCCAAAATGTTTGAAACCACTATAGTAAAAGAACCACAGACCCTTTTTTCTTGGTGGATATGCACCTGTGCTCCATCAGAACTGAACACATGCCCAGAAAACAGTGAGACGACAGACCAGCTCAGCTGACCAGTCAGATTAGTGCCTGGACCAGTTTTCCAAGAATTTCAGTTCCCTGGAGATGGACATGTTCTTATCCAAGATGTGTTCTTTTTCCAAGAAAAAAAAGTTCTTCATGTCATCAGGCATTGATGCCTTTCACTTACTTAGACCCACAGAAGTCCCACATTGCCTACACTTCTGGCTGATTAGAAGGGCCTGGTGAAGGGTATAGGTAGTGCTGGTCTTCATAGTGCCCTACTGGTAAAGGTAAACATGGTTCACAGACATGATAAAGATATAAGCACAACCACCAGAGTCTCCGCATTACAGGAAAAATTTCACAGAGGGACCAGTTCTTCATCCGCCAGCAGACACCCTCCAATTCACTGCTTGGATGATGAGCAGAAGAACCTGCCTTCCCTAGGCTATCTGATGCTATTGTCTACCTAGGCATGAGAGCCTCCTGAAATAGTTATAATTTGACATTGCAGGTCTTCATCAAATGGTGCCATGACCTAGAAGTAATTCTTGATCCACTATCTGCCAACCACTAGAGTTTATACTGGTTTGGAGAAGGGAAAAAGTACCATCACCTTGAAGTGTTGGGTCTCAGCCATTGCCTCTATGTTCTGATATTTCCAGGGAAATTTTCATACTTCTATCTACATAATTTTCTGTGATGGCCAGGGATATTGAATCCTTCCCCAAACCACCAGGTTCCTTTCTGGAACATTAATCCATCTTTCTAGCCAAACGTCCTGCCTAGAGAGTGGGATTGGCACACTTCGTATGTTCATGGGGCAGTGGGTTATTTATACCCCCAGAACATCTTCCTTCAAACATGTGGAAGCTATGGTTTGTGTTCCAAAGGCAACCAAAGGTTTAGCCATCTTCAGATGGGTAAGAGATGGAATAGTGGAGGCCTTCAAAACTTTGTAGGATGGAGCCACCACAAGGCATAGTTGCCCATCTGCTAACCTTACAGCTTTCAGGGTATTTCCATCCTTGGAGGCATTTTGTTGAATAACCCCCAGGAGTTCCCTTTGTACATTCATAAAGCACTACAGTGTAGGTGCCTCTGTCAGGTGTATGCTTCAAAGTGAAATTTAAAGAGCTTCTTTTAGCTTCCAACCTTTGGGATGCTTGGAATTTCAGAGATGTCCCTGCCAATTTTAAAGACTGTCCCTGCCATGGAGATCCCACTGGAGAACAGATTGATGTGTGCTGATCTATGAATTCTCAGTGGGCTCAACGGCAGGATCAGTCCACCCACCGATACAGTCGGAAGCATATGAAAAGACAGCAAACACAAACCAATGGGGTGATAGGAGATAAGAACAGGTTTTCATTAGGTCCATGAACTAGGGTAAAGTATGGTCTTAGTTTTTTTTGTTTTTGTTTGTTCGTTCAGATTGGTGTTAGATCTAAGTTGTCAGTTCATCTGGATGATGTTTCAACACACCAAACCTTGAAGGAAAGGACTGATTTGGGAAAGGGCTGTCAAGGCTTTTGTAGTCTGGGGTATTGAGGGAGCCCTTCATTTCAGGAAGAGTTTGGAACTCTGTCTGCCTGCCTGCCTAAGAGAGTAGAGTTTCCCAGATGACAAGGTCTTATCCTGCCATAGAAATCACCAAAAGAAATTCACAGGTAAGGGAAACAGCTCTCCGTTTTTAGTAGAAATAATGTTTTATAGTGTAGCCTTTCCAGAATTTCATTGTGTGTGATGGTTCTTCATCTGTTTGGGATAGCTGCTCTTTTTAGTATTGCTGCTGCATATTTTAACCAGCTACAGACACAAATCATGTTTCTGTATGTTTGTGAAATGCAACCCAATGCAATTTGTTAATACTTTAAGTCTGCTGAAGTAGCAAATGCCACAGTCCTGATTTCTTCCACTCATTCTGACTGGAGTGTAAAAGGATTGAGTGACAAAGCAGAGTATGAGTTAACGAGATTAAACTATTTTTCCCGAGTGAGGAACTGCATGTCAACGTGGTGTAAATGCTACTCTCTAGAAATGCCTTTCATCTGCTTCCTTCACGAAGAAGCCAATTATATCATGTAAAATAATGTATGAAATAGCATATCTACTTAGTTGGATGTAGAAACTGCAGGGAACACAACTCAAAACTGAATAAGAATTCAAAAAAACAGCAGAAAACAAGGTTAGTACGTACTTCTTCCATTTCCTTGTTGCTACTTTGATTTGTCATTTTTTATCTTTGATGCATAATCTCTATCCAGCTCTTATTTTCTTATTGATGGTCTTGAGTTTAATTCTGCAGAGGGTCAATAGAAGCGGGTTATAAATAAAACAGCCTAATCCTTCCATTAGTGATAATGCAGTTACAGCAACAGTGGTGTGGAAGGGCAGTGAGAAAGCCTGGGAGAAGTAAAAGAAAAATATTTTCCTTTCTTATAGGCCTCTTGGTAGGTTTCTCAGAACTACATCAGCCAGATAGCTGGCATAAATCTGGAGCCAAAAAAAGCAAGGGAGGTTCAGAAAGAGCTGATAGGATCCTGATTCAGGTTGCTGCCAGGATCCACCCTCTCCACCCAGAAACTCCCATGGCATGTGTGTTTAACCATTGCCAACTTTCTGCAAGCACCCAATAGCTTTCCCAATTCTGGAAGAATTCTATAAGCTGTCCATAGAACAATTACCTACCTTGCAGGGTTGTTGTGAGGATAGAAAGGATATGTAAACTGTCTTAAGCATTTGCTTTGGCAAGGGAAAGGAATGGCAGGATCTAAATCCCTGACAGATCAAATGTGGGTAGGGGGGAAGTCAGATTTCACGTATGTAGAATGAACAGAGTACATGTGAATAGACCTCTCTCTCCCTTTGCTCAGTTTTCAGGATTGTTGGCTAAAATGAATTGGGAAGAACCAAAACAATAGAACATATGCTTTCCCTGACAAGCATCAGATATGACCCCACCACTTTTCTAAGTGCGCAACTAGTTATATCTTTTAACTAAGGTACGATATAGTTTTTCACAGGAAAGTCTTAAATGTAGACCACTCTGGAGCCTGAAAGGAAGGAGTTCTGATTAATAATGAATACAGTACAGTGGTGCCTTTGTTTATGAGCATAATTTATTTCCTGAAGCACGCTTGTAATCCAAAGCAGATTTTCCCATAGGAAATAATGAAAACTATTGGTTCCTATTGACTATTGGTTCCACAGTCCAAAAATATTTATATAAAAATATTTACTATATATTAAAACAATTATAAAACACTGTAATATAATACAAAACACTGTAATAAAGAAAATACTGTACAGTACTCAAAATACTGTACAGTACTAAATCAAATGCTTTGCTCTTAAACTGAGACAAAATTTCTGAGAATATTTTACTCTTAATTCCAAGTCATCCTTAAACCAAGTTACCACTGGATATGTCACAACTTTTCATATTTAAAAAGTTCTGATTTTACCTGGAAACATTCCAGTTCAGCTCAAACTACCACCATTAGAAGCAAACAAATTAACCTGCAGGCTAACAAAATTTGTTTTGCAGGGTGGAGCAGATGGCAAATGATTTAATTAGGAGTGAAAAAGTGCTGCCTTTACATTTCAACTTGCTTAAGGTGCTATTCTATGGAGCAGTCTATGGATGGTGAGACAGCAAGCTAATGTACATTGCAATCTTGGCAGCTGAAAAAATGAGTCATGTTGAAGAAATGTTCTACAGAAGGGAAATACAAAAAGAGCGAAGTCTAGACAGCGTCTTTTTTCAGTGACTTAAGAAAATTTTATTTGATGTAATCATATATGGTGGTGCCTTGTAAGACAAACTTAATTCGTTCTGGAAGCATGTTTGTCTTACAAAAGCATACTTATTACAAAGTGGATTTTCTCATAGGAAATAATGGAAACTCAGATGATTGGTTCCATAACCCAAAAATATTCATATAAAAATATTAACTGTAAAAATAATGACAAAACACTGTAATCATATTCAAAACACTGTAATATAATACAGAACACAATTACTGTAATACACTGTAATACACCATACAGTAAAACAGTAAAGAAAAACCTTTCTGGCCAAGGATGACTAATTTTCACTAAAAGAGTCACTGGTTTCTTTTTGAGCAACTTTAACAAGGAACCCCCCTCCCCCCCCGTATGAGTGTTTAACCTCTAAGGGGGTGAAAAGGGGTGCAATGCATTTTTATCCTATACTTTGCAATGAAGGCTAATGAAACCCAGCCCAAAATCTTTCACCTGCCCAATAGGGGTGCCCATGGTCAGGGGTGGGAGGATGGAGCACATTGGTAGGGATGGTGCATTCACGGGTGTGGTACACGGGGAATGCATGGGGGGCTTGCACAGTGGGGTTTTCATGGGGTTCTTTGCACAGAAGGGAGTTTTTTGCACAGGGGGTTTGGCATGGCATTTTCTTTGCACAGGTTTTTTTTTGCTTGATAGGGTTTTCCCAGGTGGGGGGTTTTCCCAGGGGCTTTTGCACATGAAGGTGCTTTTTGCATGGGGGATTTGCATGGAGAGGTTTTTGTACAGGAGGTTTTGCACAGGGTTTTTTTTTAGTCTGGTGGCGGATTTGCATGGGGTGGGATTTTTTTGCATGGCTTTTTTTTAAATATGGGGGGTTGCACCGGGGGAGGGTTGCTGGCATGGCAGAGGGGTGTTATCCACAATGGCAGGTAAATTTTGCTAGTACAAAATATATTTTTGCCCAAATTGTTTCAATCATTTCCGAGTGTTTAACCTGACCTATCTTAACTTATCAAAGATGAAGATGGTGCAACTGAAGCATCTGGTAGGTGAAATAAAACTATATTAAGTATACCCTAATGGAAAAGAAAATTAATTTATTAGACAGTTGACTGTTTTCATTAATTGATCAATATAATAATGTATGGTAATTCTCAAGGTATTGTCAGTAGATCTTCTACTGACTTTTATGCTTCCAGCCCATTATCTTCAGCATGACCTAGAATTACATTTGAAACTTCGGAGTAAGAACTGAACTAAATAGTACTTATTCAGTCTACTCTTGGCTATTTATAAAGTTCTCACATTTAAATAGTTAAGGAGGCCACTGCATATTTAAATATTTTATAGAGGAAGAATAGGAAATATCAATTAGGAAACTGCTACATTTGTGAAATGCTAATGTCTTATGCATTAATATCTATGAAACTGTTACATTTTCATTGAAATGTCCATCATTCCATCAGACACAAGAACATATTTTAGTAGTTCTAAAAGGGGAAAACTTGTGTTATGGGGACAATAGGTAAAACGTGCTGTAAAATTTATATGGCAGTACTCTCAAATTTATACTGCTGTACTCTCAAAATTATAATTTATTGTCCCATTTAGATGTGTTTGAACAATTGTCAACCATTCAGTTGCTTTGGACAGCAAAAAATTCAGATTTGCAGAAATTTGTTTTTCCTTTGTGAAATTTGATGTTCCTGGTTTTAATATTTTTATTACTATTGAAGCAAATGTGCAGGTTGAACCTCCACATCTGCAATGTTTGGTTCCAGGAAACTTCCTGGACACCAGTTTCATGAAAACAAAAGACATTGTTTAACATAGTAAGGCAAAGAATCAGTCCCCCTCTCCTGCACTTAAAACAACTTCATTTTAGGCAGACTGTTCTCTTCTTCATTCAGTTGCAAAGCAACTGAATGCAAAGCGAATGGAAAGTGATTATTTGTTATTCATGCCCCAGGAAGGTAGAAGTCTGCCTTCCAGCGGAAGCCTTTTTTCAGCCAAGATTAATTGCTTGCTACCATGACAGTTTTTAGCCATGGTAACAGATGCAAGGTCTGATTAAAAACAAATCTGTCAGTGGGTATATGCTAAAACATCAATTGAATGAATGAAGCTTCAGTATTCAGAGGAAATGTAGGCCATCACTACCATATCCTGTTGTGTATTTTCAGGGGCGCATGTTTGCCACTGTCTAGAATCTTGTTCTATTCCAGTCTAATTCATGGGTGGCCAGACATAAAATTCACACATGACTCAGATGTTTGAGAGCTGCAAGAAAAATGCTTGAGAACTGCAATATTTTAGATAGATCCATTCCAGTCCCCTCCCCATATTGATTTTCACAGATATTTAAATCTTCAGTAAGCCCTTAATTCCTTCCCAGACATACCTGGAAGCACAGAGCGTTGAAAATTGAAATTTCCTTATGGGTGCCTCTGGGAGGCTTTCTAAGCAGAGGCTTGATGAGCACCTGTTGGAGATCCTCTAGGAGAATTCCTTTCCACAGGCAGGGAGTTGGACTAAATGACCTACTACTTCCCTTCCAATAATAGGATTCTATAATTCTAAGGCATGGGAATCTGTGCATGGCCTCCCCAGTCTCGGTATATCCCAGGAACAACTGGAAGGCGCTTCTGGCTGCATCTGGGAGGTCATATGAGGCCCTTCAGTATGGGTCAGGACCTGTATTTAGTCAAATTCTGTTGATTCCTGCAGAGAAGGAGGACCCACATGTGAATGTGGAATTTTGATTTCTTGAACCAGTGTGTGCATCACTTCGCACTTACGCTGCAGTTCATCTGCCATTTTGTAGTTCATTTCCCTATTTAAAAAGATCTTGCTGGAGCTCTTCACAATCCCTTCTTGACTTTGCTGGTGTCATCCACAAATCCAGCTCACTCTGTTCCCAACTCTAGGTCATTTATGAACAGTTTGAAAAGCACCAGTCCTAGGACAGATTCTTGGGGCGCACCACTTTTCACTTCCATTTTGAATATTGTCCAAAACACCTGCTCTTTCCTGGTTTTCAACCAGTTCCTAATCCAGGAGAGGACTTGCCTTATGACTATGGAGTATTCTCAAGAGCCTTTGTTGTGAGTCTGCATCAAATGCCTTCTGAATGTCCAGGCTTATAATATTAATACAGTGATACCTTGGGTACATTGGGTAATGAATGCCCTGGGTAAAACGATACATTGGGTAACGATACATTGGGTAACGAATGCCCTGGGTAAAGTATGTTCCAGGTAAAGAACATACTGTTCCTCTGGGCTTCTGACTTGGGTAGCGAAGCTGATTTGGGTAACAAAGGGCAGCTGGCAGATGTTTAAAGTTTAAAGGGTTGCCAGCCTGCACTTGTTACCTGAATGAACAGGTCAGGTAACACAGGTCCGTTCCTTTGAGGGTGGGTGGGAAGGTGCTTGGGGGCACTGGGGGGTCTTCTGGGGGTGTGGAAAGGTGTTTGGGGACAGTGGGGGGGAGATATAGGCAGCCGCAAATAGTGACTGCCACTTTAAAAGCCTGCCTTCCAACCCCAGGCTCCCTGCGGAGTTTTTGAAGAGGCTTGAGAGCGGGCGAGGGGATGCTCCTCCTTCCAGCCGGCGCTGCAGGGAGCCAGGCTTTTAAAGTGGCAGCCACTACTCCCAGCTGCCTGAATCTCCCCCCCCCCCCACTGTCTCCAAACACCCCCCCCAGAAGACTCCCAGCCCCCCCAGGGGGCTTACTCCCAGGAAAGTGTCTAGAATTGCAGATTCCTAACCATGCCTATTCAGAAGTAAGCCCCATTGTGTTCAACATGTCTTACTCCCAGGATAGTGTCTAGGATTGCTAATTCCTAACCATGCCTACTCAGAAGTAAGCCTCATTGTCTTTAATAGGTCTTACTCCCAGGAAAGTGTCTTTAGGATTGTGCCTTTAGGACTGCAGCCTAAGTAGGCTTCATAGGATCATGCACATTGAATACATGCACATTGAATTAAATTCCAGTGTTTTGTCATCATTTTTACATACAGTTAATATTTTTATATGAATATTTTGGGGGGTTGTGGAACCAATTGTCTGAGTTTCCATTATTTCCTATGGGAAAATCCACTTCACGTAAAGAATGTTTCACGTAACAAACATGCCTCTGGAACGGATTAAATTTGTTACGTGAGGTGCCACTAGTTTCCTCTTCATCCATAAGCTAATGCAATGTCATATTCCTGTGAATTAAAGACCCGATTTTATCTAACTTTACAGTCCCAGTGCAGCCACAAAACAGCCTTAAAGTAAGTACTGCCTGCCTCCACAGCCTGATGGTCTGGCTACCTTGGAAGTTGATAGGATTGAGAACGTAAACTACATATTACCATTTTAACTAGATATTGTCCTAAATTGTGTGTTCATATACTTGAATTAGTTCCTTATCATGCACTGGTGTGAGATGCTATGTGTGGTCCAGTGTGTAGTGTATACAAATATACCATGGGCATTGAGCAAGATATAGATTGCCCCTCCTCGTATATGGTATTTCCCTAGATTTAAACTTGGCTTTGTTACAATCATTTAAAAATTTGTTTTATTCTGTTAATTGATGTGGGATAATTTATGCACAGATGCATTCTGTCCTAGTTTTCCAGCCTCCTCTGGACACCAGCTGTCAACAGTATTAAAGATGATCTTGACACACACAGCCCATTCCAGGAATTGAGGATACAAAGGCTAGAGCAAAGGATTCCAATTTATTGTTGCATGGTGGAACGCTTTTTGAATTTGATCCCTATTTCAGTCCTTAGCGCCAGAAATGTGGAGATGGCATTTTTCACAAGCAAAAGAAATCCTATGATAAATATGGCTACTAACCTAGTGCAAATTCTTCTGCTGACTTGATGGAATTGCTTCTGGCATCTGTAAATATTCTGGGATTTACAGCAAAATTCTTTCTAAATACCTGTGTGGCAATGCATTAGCATCAGCATGGCTATCGCTATCTTGCAGGGGATATTTGCCTGCTGGATCTCTGCTTGCCAGGGTAAGCCCTGCAGGTGTGGTGGGTCAGTGTGGACCTGCACCAGTGATATTGTTAATTCAAGTCTATGTTGATCCTTCCAAGTGGATCTGGCCTGGGAACAGGGTTTGGATATGGTGCAAACTGCACTGCTGATCCCACCTAGGCCTGATCCCCCTAGCCATTCCTAGTCCATTCCTATCCACCCTAGTCCATTTCTATCCACCTGAGGGAGTCCAGCATATATCTGTGCATTGGCCTAACCTCCTCAGGAGTACTGCAGAAGTGCCTTATGGAACTTTTATGATGCCCCCAGACTAGCAAGGGATTTGTGCCAGCCTTAAACGGCTAGGATTTCACTATGGGGTAGATACGGCAAGATTTGGTGAGATGTTGCCGCGGTGTAGATCAAGAAAAGGTTGACCACTCCTATACACAGCAAGAAGGATATACTGGAGCATTAGTCGGGATAATCCACAGTTCCCACTAGTCACCCTCAATGGCTCCTCAGAGTATTAAAACTAGGTATGGATGGGCAAGCTCTCGTATGTTTCTTGTCATTAACGGCTGATATTTTTCCTCTGCTAGTCTGTAGTTAGACATCCAAACCATATGTCTTGGGCTTCTGTTTCAAGCAGCTTTTAGATTGGAAGCCAGGAAGCAGATCTTTCTTGCGGTGAGAATGGGGCTTTATGTGGTACACAACATGTCAACAAATATTACTGGTTTACTAGAACTACTGAAGGCATGAGACAGCAAGAAATTCCCAGTAGTTATTCCTCAAGCAGTTTGGCCTACTGACTGAACAGATTAAGATATTGAACGGTTCTAACAATGATTTTTAATGTATCAAGGGCAACAGCTTTTTTTTATCATGCAAAGTGCTTGAATATTGAACCTTTAAACTAAAGAACAATATACATGTCTGTGTATCATCACTCCCAGGGAGAATCAGTCATTCAATGAAATGAACACTATGCAACTGTGCCAAAAACGTATCCAGTGAAGGGGGGAATCAAGAGGCTTAGGGGGAAGGGAAATTATTTCCCCTTACCCCTCCATAAACCTCCCACTCTGCAGTATGTCTTCATTCATGTGCCACCTCTGGAGCTGGTGCAAGTCAGAAGACAGAAAGGGAGTTATGGGGAGGCTTGCAAAATGGTATAGGATTGAACAGAGAACATCAAGAGTGGATTCACCTCACCTCCCTGCCCAGTGTTCCTTCCCACCTAGTTTCCCCCTCTCCTTATGAGTTGAGTCTGCCAAGATCTGGCAGGATCTGTTGATGAAAGTAGCATGCAACTGTGGCAGTGCTTGGGCAATGGCCGCTGCAACTATGCTCCAGTAGTAGCCATTTTACAATAGCAGATTGGACTGGGTTTTTTTCTTTCTCAAATTACTTGTTTCTCAGAAATGCGTCAGCGTAATCAATAATAACAGCCAATTATACCAGCCAATATTCCATGATCCCTGGGTAGCTCGGGGTGGTGTTTGGGTGAGCTGCTTCTGGCCCAGAGTGATTCAAAGAGAAAGACTGAACTGTGCACTGTTTTGGAGGAGATAACACAGTGCTTATGTAGTACTGTGTGCCATTCCCTCTTCTATGAAATGGAACAGCAGGAAGAGAAGTTTTCCTATCTGTAGTTGTACTGACTTGGTAGATAAGTACCTCTGCATTAGCATTATGCCACTTGGCTAGAGTATATGCCAGCTCTATTTGGCATAGGTATAAACATGCAAAGCAGGTAGATGTGGCCTTAAATGAAACAGCAACAGGATGTTTAAAAATGACACCAATACAAAAGGTATACTATCTAACCAATCTCCCCCTAAATTCTGTCAAGAATGTGCAGCACAGAAAGAGTGGGTTTAAGCCACATCTTTACAAACCCATCCATGATTTGGCCATCGACTTCCACAGTTGAGACTGAGATCACAGTATAGTTTCCTTTGAACTGTGGCCTCCTCATTGTTGGATGCCACAAAGTGCCATGGATCTTTGGAAAGAGATACTGAGTGAATGGCCACCTGGCCAAAAACAACCATGGCATGTATGGAAATCCTTAAACAGAGTGCCTGATGGGGTGGGAAGATCTAAGGACAACCTGGGGAAATGTGAATACACCATGAAAGATGGGCTGTGCGAATGTGGAGAAGACAAATCACTCACATATGATCCAACACATCCATTGCCTTTCTATATGCACAGAGGAAGATCTTATTTTGGCAAGTGAAAATGCTGTTGAGTTAGCCCAGTTTGGGGCAAATGACATCTAATTAAATTCTTTATAATGTTCTTTGTAGAATTTTTACCCATGTTTGTGCTTCTGACATGAATAAAGATGGCACTTTAAGGTTCAGTGGTTTCCTGCCAAGACATGCAGAGGGAGCTGCTGAAAGAGACAAAGCATGACCAGCCAGAGCTAAGCTTGCACCTGACTCTCGTTTGGGCCTCTGGCTCCCACAGCATCCCTGAAGTGCTCTAATCCCCTGCTGAGGGACCCACAGATAAGATAAGGATATGGTCTATTCTGGATTTTTTTTGGTTACAATTAATTGCCTTGTAGTTTACAGTCCCCAGTTTTAAAAGTACTTTGTGCAATCAGGCTTGTATTAGGAGACTGTAAATGTAGTGTTTGTTGTCAAATGCTCCATTTTAAAGTAATCTAGTCTTAGCTGCTTCAGCAATATGCATTATATGTTATATAGTGTATATATTATATAACTAGTGAAATTTACCTCCTGTTGCAGGAGTAAAATTTCAAGAATATTTGTGAGCCTGGGCATGGCTGAGCACCATACACCTGAGCACCCTGTGCAACATCCCCCATGCACCATCCCACCCCTAACCATGGGCACCCCCAGCAGGCAGGTGTAGAGTTTGAGGCTGGGTTTTATCAGTCTTCAGTGATTACTGCTGCACCTCCCCCCCCCCGAGTGCAACATCCTCCCGATGTGCAACACCCCCTCCTACATGCAATACTCCCTGCCGTAGACCATCCCCTCTGACCACCATCCCCCCGACCATAGGCACCCCTACTGGGCAGATGCAGGATTTGGGACTGGATTTTATCAGTCATCAATGTTAAATATAGGACGAAAACATGTTGCAACCCCTTTTCACCCCTTTAGAGGTTAATTTTTTTAGTGTGTGCTCACATCATGTAAGGAATACACTCCCCAAATTTCATGCTTCTGTGTCCAGGGGTTGGGGCAGGGCATTGATGAGTCAGCGATTCTTCAATGTTAAGCACAGGGAGAAAAATATGTTGAGTCCCTTTTCACCGCCTTCTGGTTGGAATTTCACAAAATCAGTTCTTAGTGGGTGCCTCCGTCATGGAAAGGAACACCCTCCCCAAACTTCACTCTTCTAGGTCCAGCGGTGTTGGCTTGGCGTTGATGAGGGAGTCACTAAATAAATGAGTCATTGACTCTTCAGTTTTATATTGTGAGATAGTATAATATAGTGTGTTCATGTGTATACACAAAATACTACTAAAATACAGTATAGTAGCATATCTATATATATAAAACTAAAGTCACTGACTGACTCATCAATGTCCAGCGAAAACCACTGGCCCTAGAAGCGTGAAATTTAGGGAGGGTGTTCTGTCCATGATGGAGGCACCCACTAAGAATTGGTTTTTGGAAATTCCAACTGGAAGGAGGTGAAAAGGGGCACAACACGTTTTCCTCCCTATACACTAAAGCATCCCTGACTGATCAATGCCCTGCCCCAACCACTGGCCCTAAATTTGGGGACATGAGCATCCACCAAGAAGCAATGTTGAGAAATTGAACCTTTAAGGAGTGAAACAGGGTGCAATGTGTTTTTATGGGTGAATGGTGTGCATGGTGGTGGTGGTGTGCGTGCTGGTGTGCACACAGGGAGATGGTGTGGATATGGGAATGGTGTGCGTAGGGATGGTGGGGGGTGTTGGTGTCCATGAGGAGTGAAGGTGCACATGGAGGGTGGTGCGCACGAGGGGTACACAGGGCTTTGTATGGTACATGGGGTTAAGGGTCCAGCAGGGGTTAAGGGACCAGCACTGCACAGGGGGTATGTCCACCGGGGGTGTATTGCACAGGAGGTCAGGTTAGAAATATTCTTGAAATTTTACTCTCGCAATGCAGGTACATCTTGCTGGTTGTATTATATCATAGGTTGAGACTTTGCTTCACTCAACACTGGTATTCTGCTTGCAACAGGACATATAGCAAAGCTTAGACTATTTTCTTTTTCCTTACTCCAAGTAATGTGTGACTTCACTCTTGTTGTTTAACCAGGAATTGATTGTTCATGATTTACTTCTGGGACAAGCTGATAAAGTCGAGTTTGTGTTTTTCACAAGTGAACTGTCAGGCCCGGCAGAAGATCTTTGGTACTATGTCTATCGGGCTCCAAGGCAATTGATGACATTACAGTGGTCGTTGGTTTCAAATCTGCCGAGCCCCATGAAAATCGATAGTTTTCCATTATCAGGTCTGGCTGGGTCACTGGTCTGTCAATGAGCTGTTACAATTGCCGTACAAGGGTGAACATGACCAGTCAATTGCTGCTGACAAGAGGAAAACATGCTGACAGCCAATAGAACAAGTCAGAACACAGATTTGCACTACATCGAAAGAGGCTTAGAACAAGGCCATTGACAGGATGTAGGGCATGCACGGTTTGTGCTCCTTGGTACACAAAGGCACATAACCTTTCATGGAACTAAGCCCTGTTTCAGCGCAAGCTAAGAACGCACAGGCACAGGGGAAACAGTGATCAAATCATACATTTTATGAGCACTTGTGCTGCTTGATCTTCTGAACGCGACTGCCATGCTATCTGAGGGATGCTATCTTTGAAGCTTCCTTGGGGCAGGCCCCACTGGAACTGCCACTAAGCCACAGAAACATCATCTAATGTACAGCCAAGGGGACTGACATCCTTTTTTGTCTCAACTCTCCACGTTTAACACTTCAAGTTGATCAGCTGGCCTAAAAAAATTAATGTGCAGAAATTAGCTCAATATTGTGATATTTAATTTTCAACCTTTATTTGCTCCTTTCAAATATTAAATCCTGGGCTCTTCATCTATTTATGCCTTTAGTCCCATTTTTCCACCCTCTGGAAGTCAATAATGTTCACTTGTGTGTCTCACTCTTCAAACAGTTTCAAAAAAAAATGAGCCATCACTGGAAGCCAAATTATTGGTGCTGGGGATAGAGACAATTCCAAAAAAAGAATTTTTTTTAAAAAGAAGGAAAATGGTCTTTAAGAGAGAGAGAACTGAATGAAGCATTCTTTCTTAGGAATACTCGTAATGAGATGAAAAAGCAGCCATATGACTTGCAGCATTTGGTCGCTCAAAACCTGCATCAGATCCCTTATAGCGTTAATTAAAAAGAATTTATTTTTTTAATAAAATGCATGGTTTAAGCCCCCTCTCTCTTTCCTCTCCCCTCCTTTCCCATGTGAGTCTGTGGGCTGAAGGCAATTCAGGTTAATATGTTGACACACTTAACAATGTCGGGTCATGCTGCACCGTACGCTTGACTGCCTTGCTTGAGCACTGCCTCTGACAGGTTCCTAATCAGCCACTGCCCTAAAGGCAGAGGCAAAAGAGAGGGATTTTAATTACTGCTCCAGCCCGAGCTTTGCCAGCATTAAATTGAGACATAATTAGGCTTCCGAATTTTAATAATTGTCCTAGCTAATTGGGCAGACAAGTGAGTTTTCAGCAGCATGGCATGATTAGATAATTAGTATTTCCAAATGACAAAATTGGGCTCCTGATTACAGAATGGAGAAAAATGAGTTTGGGGTGGAAAGGGGGTGGAAGAGAGAAGAGGAGTCAGGGCAAGGTAACAAGGAAAGCAGCTCTTTAAGAGTCTATTAGGGAAGAGTTTAGCAACGTGAGTAATTTGGCGCATATTAAAGGGATGCTGGAACCCACTTTCGGCGATGTGTTTCATATGCAGTAATGCCAACTTGGGTTCCCTTGAGAAAGGTAGGGTAAAAATACTGTAAATTAAATAAGTGGTTCCTGCTTCATTTCAGGCACATTGTTGTCATTTGGGGCTGCACTATGGACCGCTGAGTATTCATAACAATTGTGCCGCAGGAACAGCTGTTGCAATTTGTATAACATCCAATGATTCACTTAATCACCTCCATTGCTTGCTGTGGCCAACAGAACCTCCCCTTCCAGAAAGAGGAGAAGAGTGCAAAAGGAAGAAATGATGAGAAATAGGTGTTCAATTTGTCTTGGAGTATTTGAAGGTCTACAGTAGCTTTAGGATCCTTAACCCTGGGGGTATCCATTTGTCTTGGGAGTATAGGAACCAGACGACATACGAAACTTGATTTCTGAGTATTTTTAAAATTTTGGTTAGATTAATTATCACCAGTATCAATTTGGGTTTGTTTATTTGGCATATGGCAGTTACAATTGCTGGGAGATCCTTCCTGAGTTTCAGCAGCCCAAAAGTATAGACAAGAACTTTATGCCTGGGGTGCAGGCTAGTTGATGTTGTTCTACAGACAACTTGTAGAACTATCCAGGTAGAGTCCTTCACAACATGGTCATCATCACATCTGGAATCTGAACTTTCAAGCTTCCAGGAGTTTTCAGGTCAGCCAAGCTGTAAATGGTGACATCTTCTGGCTCTGTTGACTCATGACAGCTTTATCAGCTTGCAGTTTCTCATCTGGCAGGGCGTCCAGATGCCTGGAAACTCCCGAACAGGTCCGGCAATTTACATATTGTCCGGCCTGTCCGGGCATGGAAGGGGCTTGTCTGGGAATGGGGGGCGTATGTAGTGCTTTGAGGCACATAAATGCTGCTTGGATTGGCACGGAGGCAAAGCGCCGTCCGAGCAGCCATGTTGGATAAATAGAGGCTGTGCGCATGCGTACAGCCTCTGTCTCCTTGCCCTGGGAGGTTTTTTTAAAGAATAGGCTGTGTGCATGCACACAGCCTCTATTGCTCCCATTCAGAGAGCGACGAGTGGCCGGTCTGATTGACAGACCGCTCTGTGGAGGGCGGAGGATCCCTCCTCAGTCTCCGACCGCTCGCCACAAGCGCGGCTGCCTCTGCTCTTCTCGGAGCAGGTCTCCCTGTGGAAGGAAAATGCCCTGGCCTCCGAGAAGAGCAGAGGCAGTTGCACTTGTGACGAGCGGTTGGAGACTGTGGAGGGATCCTCCGCCCTCCACAGAGCGGTCTGTCAATCAGACCGGCCGCTCGTCGCTCTCTGAATGGGAGCAATAGAGGAGCTTCTTAAAAAAACCTATTCTTCTTAAAAAAACCTCCCATGGCAAGGAGACAGAGGCTGTACGCATGCACACAGCCTCTATTTATCCAACATGGCTGCTCGGACGGCGCTTCGCCTCCGCGCCGATCCGAGCAGTGTTTATGTGCCTCAAAGCACTACACAGCTGCCCCCACCAGCCTGAGGACCCCAAACCAGGTAAGCAGTGTTTTATAATGTAGGACAAAATGTAGGACAAGGTCCTCCAAAAGTCTGGATTTTCAACTGAAAATCCAGACTTTTGGGGACCCTTGTCCTACATTTTCAGGTATGGCTTATGGTCACCCTGCCCATCTGGGAGCTGTCCAGGTCTTTCCCTGCTTAGCTTTCTTCAGCAGCTTTGCACTCAAACACCTGACCATGCCTGCTGCCATCAATTTGGGTTGAAGTGTTCAGTTCCTAGCTACCCACCAATCAAGTAAAAACAAAAACCAATTGACATCTTTTGGGGTCACAGTGGGGGGACTAATATGGCTGGTGCTGATGACAGTTATTTTGTCAGTCTGGTGAAAGGGGGACTCCATATTGGGCAATCCATTAGGGGTCCAAAAAGGTTAAGAACCTATGGTATGGATCAGGTTCACAAGTATTTCAGCCTGGGAAAACCATATGAGAATGACCATCTGTCCAGGGCCCCCAAAAGTGACGTCATGATTGGAAACTATGTCATCAAACAGAAAGTGACATCACTGTGATGCCAACTTTTTATGTCTACTTGGAAGTAAGTACCATTGTGTTCAATGAGACTTACTCCCAGGAATGTATGGATTGCAGCCTGAGGTCCCCAATCCAAGATGGCAGCACCCATGTTTTTGTGACCCGCTCCCCTTGGGAACCATTGGTTTAGATAGTGGTGTACCAAGTGAGATTTGAAAACTAGCCATGAATGATTCACAAAATAGGAATTGTTGCTAATATTTCCAGTGGACCTGTGTGATATGTCTTGTGATCTGACTGTGTGGATCCATACTTCACCATAGGAGCTAGAAGACTTCTCCCAGATCTTCTGACAAAGCAGCAATGTCAATGGTTTAAGATTGACTACCCCTTTCTTCCCCAAACCAGGTGAGCAGTGTTTTATATGTCCTAAAAAGAATATGGGAAATTACAATTAACTAGGGAATAACCCTCCTCATCACTTCCCTATCACATGGCAGTGATTAAAAATATGCTGAAATGTTATAACAGTGGTACTCAAAGTGGCGGTCAGGATCTCTGGAGGGATTGTGACTTAGGGTTAGGGGGGTTGCAAGAGGGCGGGATCTGCCATCTTGGAACCTGGCACTGGGCTTTCCTGGGAGTAAGTCCCATTGAACACAATGGGACTTCCAAATGGTCATGGAGGAGCTCTGGCATCACAGTGATGTCACATCCTGGTAAGTTTTACAGGGGGACAGATTGAAAAGGGGTCCTGGGCTGAAATGCTTGAGTACCACTGGGATTTAGGCAGCTGAGGATTTGTCTTTTGATCTGCTATTGAATAAATTGCTCTCCTTGCACAGGTCTTTCGCCTGTGGTTAATTGGCCATAACGTTTGATAGAATATAGATATTCTAATGCAGTTTATTTCATTACATTCTGCATAAAATTATCTTTTCCAACTATATATAACATGATGGTATTATCTTTCAAACATACTGTTTTTCACAATTTTAGCCACTAGAGTCAAGCTCGGTTTGTAGCAACTGCAACACAACTGCAACGGTTTGATGCAACTGCAACCCCCTAGCTGTGCCACTGGGTGCAGTCAATCCATTATGATGTTCTTGCACAGCTGTCAAAGTGCTGAGCCAACTGTTTTGATTTCCAACTTGTTTTGACTTCAGACCAAACTTCCAGAACAGAACCAGACTTGGGGACTTAGTGACTTGGGAGACTAACCCTACAATCCAGAGTGTCTATGGGAGCATGTAAGAGACATTATATGCACCCATAGTTACTGCACCACCTAGTGAAAACCTATGGGAAATTCATATTGCAATTCAGAGTAAATTGTTCTTACATTGGAACAAGGATTCCCTGTAGGTACTCTGGATTGCGCATTAAGGGTGCAATCCTAAAGACACTTACCTGGGAATAAGACCCATTGGATGCAATTTTGCCTGTAATGTTTGATCCCTGATGGCCAAGTTGCTAATTCTGTGAACAAGTTTGCCCATGTTCATTCATCCTAGGAAACTTAAATCAGGGCTGTTAAATACAGAACTTAAGATACCAGAGAAGTAGGGATTGGCCATCTAAAGGGTAAAGCCCTTTGTAAATAGGAGTGAACAATATGGGAATGTGATAGCTATTTGCAGCATTTAGAAACTTTACTGAAACTTTTCAGGTGGGACACACAGAAAAGGTAAGTGACCCAATTAATTTCATACTGGCTGGACAGAATTCACTGTATATAGTCCTTCTCACAGTTCCATGTAATATATCTATAATTTGTAGGTACATTGTATCTGCAAATTTTTTTTAAAAAAAGGGAGGGGAGAAAGAGAAGCTTAAATTTTCCAAAGGAAGTGAGATGAAGCAGATCCAGACTGTACAAGGAATCAATCTCTTATAATCAAAACAATGTCATTCCCAAATAATATATATCAGAACAGACCTCCTTCCAGTTCTCATAGGTTGGATCACAAGTGACGGTGATCCTGAAGAAACCTCTGAATTGTTTCTGAATTATAATCTAGAGAAGATGGCTACAAATGGGGAAATATTAAAAATGTTCCATATTGTTCATTGTGGAACAGACATCTTCTTGCTTAGTTCCCCTATATTTGTTTAATATTAAAAAAGGGTTTTGTAGTTGGGTTTGTCTTGAAATGAAAAGTTTTTAGGGAGATTTTTGATCACATTGACCTAGTGGTAAATATGTAAAACTCAAATGTACCCTGATTAAAGGCTAAAATACAAAAAAACACACAAAAAACAGGTGGATCAAGTTAAAAAGTCCAGACTTCTGAAAGTCTGGAGAGGGCTTTTGTTCCAGAAGTCTGGTCTTTTCAACTTGAACCATCTTGGTTTGGGTGTTTTAACCTTTAACAAGGGATATTTGAGTTTTAAAGTTTTACCAGTAGATCAGTTTTGAACTTCTGAGGTATTTATAGTCCTTTGATAATTCCTGACACATATTAGGGTGAAATGTTAGGAAGAGAACTTAAACCTGCTGAATGTGCTAAAAAAAAATCCCCCAATCTTGCATTTCTGTATCGTCTATTACTACACTAAACAATACGTCCCACTGAATTAAATGTGTCTGTTGCCCCAAATTACTACATTGAGGTGGAAGCTTGCCAGTAAATTGATCCACCAGTTAGTAGCTGTTGTTTTTGTTTTAAATTGTTGTCAAATATTGTCAATATGTTTTTAGTACGTGGTGGTCTACCTTATTTCTTGTACACATGTCCCTTGCTATCTACTAGGGTTCTGTTCCAGAACCTCCCATGGATTAAAAAACAATGGAAAAATAGACTTAAAGACCTACTTCCAGGTTTCTTGCACCTCTATTGCTCCTAATGGAATAAAGTTGTGCTATTTGCAGGGTTTGATTCTCTGACCACTGATACAAAAAAGTCTGTAAAATAAAAGGACTTTAAAGAATAAAAAGATTCCCTTTACAGTTGTTTAAAAACAAGATTTTCTTACTGTTGTAGAGAGCAATGAGAAATGCAAAGGACTCCCTGCCTTTGCCTGGCTCAGCTGAAGAATGGAATGATTGTTTGCATGACTACCTCTCTACAACAGTAAGAAAAGCAGTTTTTAAACTATGATTTTAAAGGGATTCTTTTTTCCCCTTCTCCACAAATTGGCATGTTCCTTCTCATTTGCAGTGGCCATTTGTGTTGAGTCAAATTTGTGTATAAAAAGATTAGTGTATAATTAGGACCTAGATTCTGTTGCAGTGTTTGCTGATAGCAGTAACAGAAATGCAGGCCCCTTGGTCCTCAGTCTTGGATGGATTGAGGATCAGGAACACCAACTTCGGAAGGAGAAATGTCTTTGTCCAAAAGCTATGTGGCTGGTGATGGGATTCAAAGAAATTAACAACCTGTTCTATGCCCACCTGGCAGCCACTTTTAAATGGCTATTTTTAAACTTTATATGTCCTATCGTTAACAACCTGTTCTATAGCGTAGGTGCAAACCTGCTGGAGCCCATCACTGTTAACGTGGCCTAGCTTTTACATACCATACCTTGAATTCACTCCAAAGAGCTGAGAAGTGCCCTAAAGTTTATACACAAGATGAGATTTGCTATATTTTCCTTGGGTATGTGTGCACTTGCTCACACTTCCAATAACACAACACCAAGGAGATGCTCAGGACTAGTACTAGGACCCAGGCCATATATACGTATTAACTGTAGACTCTGTTGTACAGAAAAAGGATCATAGGACTCAAGGGGCATGAAGTTAACTTGTATATTACTCAGCTGTAGTATAAGTAACACATACCCTACAATCCAGAGTAACTACGGGAGCACATAACGTGTACCGTTAGTTACTGCACCACCCAGTGAAAACCTATGGGAAATTCATATTGCAATCCAGAGCAAATTGTTCTTACACCGGAGCAAGGACTCCCCATAGTTACTCTGGATTGCGCCCATATACTATCCTCCACAATTGGAGCTGATGCCGCCACACTGGTGGGGAGAGTGATCAGACAGCCTGCAGGAAGAAAACTATATTTTTAATTTAAAATTTTTAATATTGATTTTGTTGGATGTATAGCATTTTTCTGACCAAGGTCAAGAAAGGGATGGGTGACCTGGGAAAGGGAATATATTCTTGGCTCGCTTTGCTGATGTCAAGATCCATCCCCTGTTGACCTGCTCTCTCCTGCTTCATTTATGATGTGCCTTTGCTGCCACCTTACCACCACAAATAGAGGGCAACTATCGGATTGGGTCCATAGTTATAATGGAACAGATTGCCAGTTACCAGGAGTGAAGGCTGCTGTTGAATTAACCATGTATGGTGGGGAAGAGAGACCACCATATTGCCATAAAGTTATTGGGAGAAGTTAGACTTTAGAATCTAATAGAAGGCACTTTTTAAAATTAATAAAGCATTTGCTACTCTTTTTTTGTTGCGGGAATAACAAATGTTTTAAATACATAACTAATTTTTTTGGCAATGTTTGATCAGATGAACTAATCAATTTCTTTTAATAGGACAGGCCAAATCCATAAGGAGAAAATAAGATTAGTTCCTTTAGGAACAGCCTGCTTTGCCAAAGGCATGTTACTTCTAGAACAAGACCCAGTCTGCTCTATTGACTCTTCAAAAATGCACCACGAATCCTACTGGATTGACTTTATGTCTGGAAATCTCTATTTAGCAATAGCAGGGCTCCTGTTTCGAGTTCACTTTTACATTCCCCAGATAAGATCTAACACCCATTGAAGAAAGGTGTAATATCAGACTGTCACAAAGATTTCTCCTTCCTGTACACAATGCAAGGGTTTTTTTCCCCTTTGAAGAATTGCTTTTATGACTGATCACTCAACACCTTGTTGGCTCTGATTGCAGAAAACACACCTTATAAATATATGATAACCACCCTGTAATAGGGAGTGTGACAATTTACTTCACAGTACGTTTCAGGCTGCTAATTGATCGTTTCAGTCCAGGGACTATGCAGAATAAATTACAGCCATCAAAAGGATATCACAGTTCATTTTTGTAGAGTGGTAGCTGTGTCGCTTCTTGTTCATCTTTTGTTGAATAAGCCACATTAACCCAATGTGCTGTGTGTCTTCTCTGTTACTAGATTTGGTGTGACTACTACACAAGACAGATCTGCAAATGGCCACAAGGGGGTGCTCAATTTGCATCCTTCAGCAAAAGCAGGATTCCTTTGCCTGTTGGCTGAATGTGGATGGATCTGAAACCCTGCCTTGAAAACCCCTTTTGTAGAAGGGGAGGATTATACAAGACAGCAACGACTTCCTATGCTGTACTATCTTATATATTAACAGGAGAAAAAAAGAAGAAAAAAATTAGAATGTCTTCAGATTCCAATTCTTTACTGAATAATCAAAGAGCATCAAGATATTAATCCTGACCTAATAAGGCTTTTAAACTGTTTAGAAAATAAAAACAGTTTTGTTTGATTCCAGAATCAGTAGTTAATGTATTTGTAAAATGGAAATAAACACACACACACACACACACACACACACACACACAGAGAGAGAGAGAGAGAGAGAGCGAGAGAGAGAGAGACTAGCCTAAGAAACTTTCACACCAAAAGTGCATATTTTAAGAAAATGCTTAAATTGGATTCAATGCCCAAATGAAATACTTCTAGATGTGTCTCAAAGTAAGGTTTCGCCTTAAAACTGTATTAAACGGTAAGCAATGATTAGTACATTAAATAACTTAAAGGAATGAATCACTTTTTCTCCAAAGACTTGATGAGGTGCTTTTCTTAAGGTTGCAATTGGAAGCATATTGACCTAGGAGTAAGGCTACAATCCTAAACACATTTTCCTTCCTGGGAGTCAGACCCATCAAACACAGTGGGGCTTACTTTTGAGTAGACATGGTTAGGATTGTGCTCTAAGGGCAAAATCCAGAGCATACGGGTCCACGCAGTTATGTCATCCTCTAGTGTTATCTTATGGAAAGTCATCTTAACTGCTCCGGAGCAAGGGGCTTAATTTCACTTTAGGATATAGGCCTATATGTCCCATTAAGTGTAAAAGGACTTCTGAATAGACATGCCTTGGATTGTACTGCCCGTGATGATGCACTGATTCAAATAACACCAATTAAAATGTCTAACTTTCTGCCTTTAGTTTATTATCCATCTCCATATTTGATGCATATAGTGGGCCAAAATAATGTTTAGAAGAACTGATCAGCTAGTCAAAGGATGGAGTGGATAGCTTTTGATCAGCTAGGAATGAGGACCCCAACGAATAAATATAGTATTTCAGACATGTGTTTGGAATACAGCTGGAGCAGCCTTGCAAGATTCTAAAAAGATACATTTTCAATCAGTTGGGAGGAGAGAAAAGTGTGCATATTAAAGGATTTTTCTCTGTCGCTTGGCCTGAGTTAACCAGGTGGTTTAAAGCATAAGCTGAACCAGTTTTTCTGTATGAGTAAATTCCCCCCTTCCCTTGCCAGCTGGCTCAGACTGCCTTCCACAGTCAGTCTAGGCAAATCTGTTATGCATATCTTTGTGCTTGATCCTTTACACTTCTGGGCAAGAAGCAATGCTTAAATTACAGGTGTCCGTCTGTCTGTTCCCCCCCCCCTTTTTGGATTTAACAATGTTTGTGTGTTGATCCCTTTTGGATACCACAACAGGGCAGTTATCCTGAATAACATCATAGTAGGAATGGAGCCCATAGACTCAACAGTAAACACTATATTCTGAGCTGCCAGATAGGGTCTATATAGCATAGATAAATTTTGACAATAATTCAGTGCCCAGACACAAGAATTTCAGAGCTAGCAAAGATAATTCATAACAATATAGTTCTCCATTTATTAACACCGGCAGCACTCTCATTGACTTGCTGTTAACATTTGTATCAGTCAAAAGACTGCTGGTATGTGTATGTATTGCTAAGATATGTAATACCATCTCTGATTAAACATGCTGTGCTAATGAGAAATTATCCTAGGCTAGAAGAACTCCAGGGCAGCAGTTTCAGGGGGTTTCTGTCAATAAAATGCCCTGAAGACGAAAGGACCTTGATATTTATAATTGTTGCAACCATCTAATCTGCATTCACAAAAGAAACACACTTTTACACACTTCATATAAGCATAACGGATGCTTGTTTAGAGATGAGATAAATTTGCAATTTGGGGTTTGTATTCCCTTCCCTAATAATATGCCATTTATTAAAAACATACATGGTTGCATGTTTCGCATACTGCTTTGTCATTATTATTTTTCAAATATTTCAGCAACATTCTTGATCCAGGATTTTTTTTGTATTGGCATATTACTTTGGTGATTACATGCATATTAATACAGGCTCAAGAGGTGTACATCTGTAATTCCTACTGGTCAAGAGCTATTGTAGCACTGTGGCTAACAGTACAGTTCTGCACATATCAACTCAGTCCCATTGAGCTCAATGGAATTACTCTCAGATCAGTCTATAATATTTATTGTAGATAGTTATTGTACTACAATGGTGCCTCACATAAAGAGCTTAATTCATTCTGGAGGCATGCTCTTTAAGTGAAATGCTCTTTGCTTGAAGCGGATTTTTCCATAGGAAATAATGGAAACTCAGACGATTGGTTCCACAACCCCCAAATATTCATATAAAAATATTATCTATGTAAAAATGATGACAAAACACTAATTGAATTCAAAACATGCATTCAATGTGCATGATCCTATGAAGTCTACTTAGGCTGCAATCCTAAAGATACTTTCCTGGGAGTAAGCCCCATTTAACACAATGGGGCTTACTCCTGGGGTAGTCATGGTTAAGAGGCTGCAATCAAAGACACTTTCCTGGGAGTAAGCCCCATTTAATACAATGGGGCTTTCTTCTGAGTAGACATAGGAGACTGCAATCAAAGACACTTTCCTGGAAGGCTTACCTCAGCTGCTGCTGGAGGTTCAAGGTGGCCTCTGGCACCCCAAGGCAACTGCGCCGAAGTTGGGGCAGTTAGAGGCAGCAGCTCTGGCCGGCAGCCCTTTTAAAGAGCCTCCATGGGGAGCGTCAGGGTTGTATAAGCGCTCTTTAAGTGAAGTGGAACTTGTTATGTGAAGCAAGATTTCTTGGAAATTTTTGCTTGTTATGTGAAACACTTGTTAAGTGAGGTGCTTGTTAAGCGAGGTACCACTGTACTGCTTTTAACTAAAAAGTTCACAAAGCGGTTTACAAAGAAAAAGAAAAAATTAATGGCTAATTCACTGGCAAGTTGCAAAATTTAGCTTTTCTGGCTCGGTGCATTGGTTATAGGGACTTTGTTTCAGCCAGATTCAAATGTCTGGCATTCTAGAAAGTTCTGGAGAAGGAAACATCTTCTTGGCCTTACTTACCAGGCTGCATGTCTTTTGATCCCACCAATCAGCGCAATGAGTGTTATGGGGTGCGTGATGCTGGCAGCGTGTGCCGGTGGGCTGGGCTGTTTTCTGATAGTTTTCTAATGAACATGGATGTGGGGAGAGAAGGCTGATGAGAGCTAATTGCTTTAATTGGCTGCGGCTCCATTAAAATTTCTTTTTGTAATTACAGGATTTTTTTTTTTGTTTTACGTTGTGAGAAAGCAATTTCTCTCCCCCTCCCCCTGGAGCAGGGATTGGGAGAGGTTGCAGGCACTTCCAAATAAATTATTCAGACCTCACTCCTCACTCCAATCTCTCATGTATGTAAATCCCCCTCTAGCCCCCATATCCGAGCACAGAGAGCCCCAAGTCTGCTGCTTTCTCCTTCCCGACGGAGGAGTGTAGCCTCCCCTGGGATGGTTAGCTGGGGGGAAGGTTGCTGGCTGTGTTCCCATCATCCTAATACCATGGAGGCCTTATCATGCTCAGGCTCTCTCTTCTGGGAAGGCTCAATGACCTCTGATCACAGAACTCCGGGTGCGACAGTGCTGGAGTCTCGTTCTCATCAACAGGCCCAGAGGCAACTTCCACACTTTTTGGCCTTTCCCAGCTATTGCTCTCTTTTGCCAAAGAGCTTGAGCCTGTTTTAGTGTATTTTCACTCCCACACTGGGTGACCATATATCGTCTTTTTTCCAGGACATGTCCTCCTTTGTAGCTTTTTGTCCTAAGGAAAAAACATCATTGTCCTCCTTTTCCTGTGAGCAGGCAACATGTAGCTTGGAATTAATAAACCATACGTGATAAATAACATATAATAGTTTTAAAATGTGGCATCCCCTACTTATTGGAAAGGTTAGGGACCGGAGCACCATCCAAAAGTGAAAACCGTTGAAAAGTGGAACCCAGTCCTTTTCCGCTTGCAAATACAAAAAGACCACAAAAAAAAAATACGTAAATACCACTTGCAAATGCCTAAATAACACACATATGTTAACGCATAGCCTAAATACAAAGTACAGTAAAATGGACAAAGGCATGTGTGGACAATGAATATCTTATATATTTGAATGATGATGAGTTACTGAAGAAAATCATAAGGAAATGCCAAAAATAATCTGATCAGCATGTCAAATGCAAAACAACATTAGGTAAGACAATTTTAGCCTTTAGACTAGCAGAGAGAGCATGTGTTGAATGAATGAGTTCTGGGTATAATTGAATGGTGTTGAAAGAGCATTAGCATTAGAATACAAACCGTCAGAAAGTGAGGTACATCTGTAATAAATAATTGGTGTTTAAATTAAACACGACAGCAATATGTATATGGTTTTTATACCTTATATTTTGTAGTTTACTAACTATAAAAACTGATACAATGTTATATTGGGAGAAGTATGAAAAGAACCATGGCCCAGATAATACAGATGGGACAAAATGGGAATCTGATGAATTGGTGAAGGTTGCACGTACATAACAGGGACCACCTTGTATTTGCCTGTAAGCTGGGCAGAAATGAGTTTTAAATGTAAGAGGAGCACTGCTTGGAAAAGTGTCTTGAAAAACTGCTTGAAAAACCACAGCAAGAGGCAATTGTATTGTGATGATATATGGAAATGAGACCTGACCCATATTAACACCTTAATGCTTCTGTGCCGTGTCATAATAAGTCATTGGCTCTCAGAACAATCAGTCTGTTTTGAGTTAAGAAAATTCATTTTTGTTCCATAAGGCAGTAGTGTTTTCATTTTCTGGTTAATCTGCTATACTTTTTGAAAGAATCTGCATATTCTATTGTTGTTTGTTTCATTGTATTCTGCATTAAATTACCTTTTCAATGAAATATAACATGATGAAATTATTTTTACAAACCCTGTTTTTCACAATTTTGGCCACCAATGTCAAGCTCAGCTTGTTGCCCCTAAAAGCATGTTGCCATGTGCTATTTCCACTCCCAAACCCTCTTAGCTAAACCACTGGTCTTTCCAGCTGCAGTATAATAATATAATAATACTTATCTGGTTGTTGCAAGAGTTACAAGAGGACAATATACGTGAAGCACTTTAAATTACTGTAGAAATGCTCAGTATAATTATTTAAGGAATTGGAGTACATAAACATTATTTCTACGCATGCCTTTGCCTTGCTGGAATGCTAGATTTCGCACCAAGTTCAACTTTCGATGGCGTTTATTAACAGTACTAAGTGAAATCTATATGACAAGCAACTCTTGTGAGTCAAATTCCAGATATGAACAGAACATATATAGAGCTTTGCATATTTTGATTGCCTTTCAATTAAAAATAAACATGGAATAATACAAGTGTGATCACATGTGAATCTTGACATTTCTTTGCGCGCCCCCCCACCCCCGGATTGTGTAGACTCTGATGAGAAAACACAGTTTCCTTATTACAAAGTAGTGGCTAAGAGCAGCTGGAAGAAAATATTGCTTTGGAGGCTCTGTGACTTATTTTTATTTGTAAAGATTTATGAGCAGAAGAAGAAAGTAAAGTTTAATACTTCACAGAAGATGGCAGCGGCAAAAGGGACACTAACAAAAGAAAGCGCCTGAATAGCAAATACATTTTATGGGAGGGGAATTATTCTTGAAGCCAAAAGAAGAAGAGACATGGCAATCATATGTCCAACCCGGCTGCTTTCTGATTGGGACGCAAGGGTGAGATCTTGCTAACAATGCACAGATCTGTATATTTAATTGCGACCCGGTTGTACGTTCCTGTTGAGGGAGGATGCAGATGACAAGTGAATTATATTTATATATCTATCTATCTGTAAAGTTGACAAAACCAGGAAGGAAATAACTGACAGATGAAAAGACAGCCAGTGCTGAGCTAACAGGCAAACACATCAGTACAAAGTCACCTACTTTCTGTGGGGAGAGCAGGGGTTTGTTTTATGCCGCATCTCCAGAGTTTTATCTACTGTCTGTGTGATGGGCGAGGAAGAGAGAAAAAGGAAAGAGAGTTAATGCGCCCAGTTTAGGAGATAAACATGCAGATGAGATCAGAGATCTGACACTGTGTTGCACTCAGGACTTTCAACAACGGAATAAAACAAGCTTCCTCCCGCTGTGGAAAAGGAGAACCAAAAAGAGAAAATAACATTTATAAATAAAAATACCTGCAGCCTGATCTATGCATATTTACTCAGTCAATTCAATAGTTTACTCCTAAGTAAGTGGGTATATTGCAGCCTTACATTTTTTTGCTTATAGTATGCGTGCGCCGACATGCGATATTAAAAAAATGTGTGCACCCTATCTCGTAACTTACCTTGAATACACAAATATATACTTAACCAAGGACAACTACAGTATGTTAATCTGATTTAGCATAGAACTACTTGGTACTTCCTTATTATAAATAAATAAGACATTTTGTCATGTATGCCATCCTGATGACATGGGAAAGTAATGATAAATTGTGTAGCATATTATAATACATTAAAAGATGAGTGAAATATAAAGGTGTCCCCCGCAGGTTATACTGCTAGTCTTGACGGATTGTAGGGTGCCGTGCTCATCCCTGTTTCTAAGCCTTAAGACCCAGTGTTGTCCAAAGACACTTCCATGGTCGTGGGGCCGGCATGATTGCTGAAGGCACACGAAACGCTGTTTTACCTTCTCACCGAGGTGGTACCTATTATCTACTTGTATTTGCATGCTTTCAAGCTGCTAGGTTGGCAGGAGCTGGGCTAAGTTTGGGAGGTCATTCCATCTTGTTGGAGCAGGGTCTTAATCCTTGGCCTACTGGTTAACAGGCACAGTGTCTTAGGGTGCAATCCAGAGTAACTACAGGCAGTCCAGTAGTTCTTACTCCAGTGTAAGAACAATTTACTCTGGACTGCAATATGAATTTCCCATAGGTTTTCACTATGCAGTGCAGTAACTATGGGTGCACGTAATGTCTCTTATGTGCTCCCATAGTTACTCTGGATTGTAGGGCAAAAGCCCAGAGTGTAATATATTTTAGAGCTAAAAACACACTTGTTAAATCCTTCCTAACTGCTGTCACCCATGTCCTCAAATGTCTGTCCAGTCACATATTTTAATGCTTTCTGGAAAGGGCCTCTGCTTGACTTTCAAAATAAAAGCTAAAAACATTCATATATATTGAGTTCATGGGATTAATTTAAACACTATATTATTTTAAAACTTACACATAATTAATTATAAGAAGGCTACATGCTGCCTGCTCACAAGGAAAAGGGGGACAAGGATTTTTTTTTGGGACACAGTCTAAAAGAGGACATGTCCTGGAATAAAGAGCACCTGACACTATGCATATAAGCATCAACATGAACTTTATTATATGCATGGACCAAAATTTTCTTTCAAATTGATTATTCTGTGGATTCTTTTTGTTAGTTTATGATGTTATAATGCCATATGCTATAAATGTTTTGTGCTTTCAGTTAAAAGGACCCCACACTTATTGGATGGATAAGGGACGAGAACACCATCCAAAAGTGAAAATGGTTGAAAAGTGGAACTCAGTCTTTTTCAGCTTGCAATGCAAAACAGCCACCAAAAAAGACACTTGCAAAAGCCTAAATAGCACACATTTATGAACACACAGCCAAAATACATTACAGTAAAATGAACAGAGGCATGTGTTGGCAATGAATATGTTATGTATTTGGTGGTGATTTACTGAAGAAAGTCAAAAGGAAATGCCAGAAACAGTTTAATCACCATGTCACATGCAAATCAACATGAGGGAAGACAGTTTTAGCTTTTAAACCAGCACAGAGAGGTTGAAAGAGTGAAGCATGTGTTGAATGAATGAGTTTGGTGTATAACAGAAGGGTGTTGAAAGAGTGGAACTGTCAGAAAAAGAACCATCAGAAAGAGGGGGATGCCTTGAGTAAAACCGAAAGCGGTGTAGGGATCTACATTTAAATCTATTCATCTCTTCATAGCGGAGGCAGCCTTGAACGCACCAGCATAATGGATAACAGGCTATAGTGGTATGTGTGGGCATGTGCAAAAGCTTTTCAAATAGATATAGCTGGAGAGAGGGAGAAGAAGATCATTTAATCAGCCTTCAGCCACTTGGCTTTATAATACGTGTACATCATATGTACGCAGGGAGCCAAGGTGGCTTGCGCTTACCTGCGCAGGAGGGAGCCTTTGTAATTCCTACATCCTTTTTTTGAACTCAGCTGAGGCTCCTGTTTGAGAAGCCCTTAAGCTTTCATCTTCTTTTGCTGAAGATGGGGTGAGGCCCTGCCCCAACCCCAAGATCTTGCCTCCCCCCCCCCCATCGCATTGGCTTCTTTACAAGGCGACGAGTGGAATTAGGGGGCATTTAACTTTTTGCCAGGCGTTTTCATTGTGGCTTTGCTGTTTGTCCCCTTGCTTTTTAGGGAACTAATAACATTCGCAGTGAGGGGCAAATCCTGTTAATGAACAAATTAAAGTTCAACCTGTTATTCAAGTTCACAACGATGGCCCCGCTCACCCCTCTTTAATAAAGAATTATATATGTTACTTTCTCTCTCTCTCTCTCCCTTCTCCTATGATTAACTTTCAGAGCCGTTCCCTGCTAGAGCCATGACCCCCTCCCCCAAAGTCTGGATGGAAGGGACTCTTAATCCAACCTTAATTTGGCAACTTTTGTAAAACACATGAAAGCCGAGGTTCAACTTTTGTGTGCTCAAATGACTCCATCAGAGCCCAGGAGACCCACCGGAACGTTATCTCCCCTTCCCACTGTTGCCACCCCACAGGTTTCTATCTCGCTGGCTCACTGTCTCTGCCTAAGGGAATCCAGTTAACATTTTAGAGATTCTTCCATAAGATGGTGTGGGGTGGAGGGAGGGGATGCCACCTCAAAGAGAGGGAATGTGGGGCTGACCAATGCAAAGAATGTGGGCCTTTGCATCTCTATTCTCCCTCCAAACTCTTTTTTTCTTTCATTCTGATCTGATTTGTTTGTATTTCAGAAGCCATCGCCATGGGGTTGCTGCCAGACAACTTCCCTGGGGCAAGTAATCCCTTCCAGGCCCTGTAATGTTTAGGCACAGTACTGCACAGACTTTCCATGTGCCTTCAAGGGGCAAGGTTGTGACCAGAGCTGTATGATGTGATGACATGTTCTCCATGTGATAGGGTTGCCATAATTTTCTTCCACAAAACCAGGAAAGGACCCTCTGTTCCATTTGCCAGTATATGAATACAATCCCCCCAAATCGGAAATGTCCCTGTTTTTCAGGATATATTGCATATCTATCATGTGATAACGGAGTTATTTGTGAATCAGTGCTGAGGTGGACTGGGATCGTTCACCATGTTTGGTAGCATCATTTTGAAGATATGAAGCTGCCTGATATGAAGTCAGGGAAGGAGTCTTTGGCATACCGAACATTTGTTGAAGATGCGCCCACTCCCTCTTCTTTCGGAAAGTATTCCAAAACTATGCCATAATCAGTGGTGGGCTTCAGGGGGTTCTCATGGGTTCTATAGAACCCTTTGCTAACGAGTGCCTGGTTCTGAGAACCAGTTACTAATGGGACATAAAACCTGCTGTTAATTTAGGTTATTGGAACATAGAACCTGTTGTTAATTTATTTGAATCCCATGTAATTTATCACATATAATTTAAGAATTACTAGAAGGCTACGTGCTGCCTGCTCACAACGAAATGGAAGACAAGAGAGATTTCTTTCCAGGACACATGCTAAAATCCAGAACATTTCCTAGAAAAAGAGTGGTCACCTTGCCTTAGTCCCAGGAAAGTATGGATTCAGCCAGCACCCCCCATTCCAAGGTGGCAACACCCAGTTCCCAAGATGGCTGCACCCAACTTTTTGTGAATCCCCCGAAAATAAGTCACGATGCACCAAGGGGTTTCTGACCCCCACTTTGAGAACCACTGCCCTAAAGGTATCATGGCTTGGCTAGAGGGGTGAGCTTTAGAGCTTGGGGAAATACAGTGGTCTTGGGGGGAATTAGAGGGAGCTATTGTGGAGAGCCTCATCTTCTCTCCTCCAGCTGATTTTGTAGGATTGGCCAGATGGGTTGCCCTTATCCCAGTTTGTGCTTGGCTGGCGTTCGTAGGCCCCTGGGCTGTGGAGTAGCTTGATATAATCACCATGACAACTTTCCATCTATGAGCATACAAATCATGGAGATGAAATAGACAAAAGATTAGGCTGCCCTGAAAAGTACAATAAGTTTCTTATTTAGCATTTAGATAACTGCCTTGCCTTTTGGAGCAGGCTTCAAAGTTGAACCCAGTTTAGACCAAGAGGATTAATTCTTTCTCCCGCATGCTTCATTGAATCTCTCATTACCAAACTTTGTCTGTATTGATGTCAGATTTGATTGAAGATTAGAGCATTTAGCAAATCTTGCTTTTCTGCATGTATCAGGCCTTTTCAAGCACAGCCCGGCGCTGCCCCAGTGGTCAATACCCTTACTTTTATCCAGTGTCTGCTTCATTTAAACTTAATCAACTCCATCAATGAACTGGAACAGGGAAACGTCCCTGTGGCAAGAATGCGTCTCTCTTCTTAGATAATACTTTGCTCCTTTTTCCCAATCTGTTGGTGTTATACCCAAAATTGCACTCTGATGAACTTCATCAATATGATAATGACAATTGGGGCTCACTGGCTGGCCTGGGTATGCGTGAGTTTGTGTATGTGTAAAATACAAGAGGCGCAGGTACAGTGAATTGAAGGCGTTCTTCCGAGTCACTTCTTCTTGGCTTGCCTTTGTGTTTTGAGGTGTAGGCTATCGTGCATCCTTTTCCTTTTCCCCACATGCCAAGCCTAACTCGGCGACCTTGGATCTGAGTCAACCTGGAAAGCATCTTAGAAGTATGCTTTCATTTGAGACCGGAAACATATTGACGGAATAAAACATATACACTGAAAAAGAGTCCTTGAGCATTTGAATCCATGTTGGACTTATGCCATAACTTTTGATAAGGAAAGAGATATTATATCAGATCCTGACCCTACTTGGAATCTGTGCAGAGAGGAGTGGTGATTCACCACTCCTCTCTGCTCATACTTAGGCCACCTCCAGAGGTGGCCTAAATCTGAGTAGACCTATAAAGTCTGCTACAACCTTACACTGGGGTCAGTGATGGGATTCAAAGAAATTAACGACCGGTTCTATGCCCATCTGGCAGCCACTTTTAAATGGCTATTTTTAAACTTTATATTAACAACTGGTTCTATGGAGTAGGTGCGAACCTGCTGGAGCCCACCACAGACTGGAGTAGGGGAGAAGTCTCCCCTTCCCAGAGTAGTGCGGCAGCAGCCACTATAACTTGCGCTGGACAGTGCAGGCATGCCACCCTGCCTTTCTCCAGCACTAGTTAGGATTGCGCTTTGATTCAGGTTTTATATGTATATAGACCTAAATTTTTTAAAGTGCCAACTGCTTTCCCTAAAGTAATAAATGGGATGATCTCTAAATATATACAGGTTATTTTTCCCTTGCTGTTAGGAAATCACAGCCAGCTTCTGAGTTTGAAGGCATAATATCCCCCACGTTTCTTTTTAGAAATTAAACACTGATGGGGATCCCTTTGATTGAGAAAAATTAACCACTGACTTTGCTAGGAAAGAGGATTTGTAGCCAGGAACTTGACAAAGCAGGTGAAGGAGGTGGCTTGTTGTCGTGAATTATTTGCCGGCTTTCTTCCTCCTGTCAACAAGTTTCCCTGCGGTAGAGGACAGATCAATCACAACTGACAGGGTGCATGTGAAGCTTTTACTGTGTAAATCTGGACCTCTTGTCCCGGCCCCGTTGCTACTACATCTGTATATCATTTTTATACGGCTACCAGTAGAGCAATTTTCAAAGTATTTGCAAGGAAAATGGATGTCCCCATCTGTTCGCAGCATCATAAATGTGCCACTTTCGGAGGCTTTTCCCTGGTAATCATATCTTTAATGATGAACAAACTTGTGATATATACCTTTCCATAAAATGGGGTTTTCTTTCACTTTATTGTGATTGGCTGGAATAAATAGCTTTTCCATATGTTAGGGAGATAAAATATAAGGATTAGCAAGACTCGTTTGCTACATCGTAAACAAAAGAAACAATTCATCCCAAAGACTCCTTAAACAGAAACAACTACAGAATTGAGAGGCGTTAATGAGGGAGATCTGTGGCCCCAGCAGTGGAGGAGGAAAGACATTAGAAGAATGACATTTGAAAGGGAAAGCCTGGAGATTTGTGCATTGTGCTGTAGCCCTTCTAAAGTCCTTTTACAGGCAGGATCATTTTCTCTGAAAATTTTTCATACTGTGATGACCCTTGGTTGTTATCATATTTGGGGAGGCTTTCCCTGAGAATCTGGAAATAAGGCCATAACACCAGACTATCGTGGTCATAGTCCACAGCAGTAGTTCTTGGGTGTAAGGACCCCCTGGGGGTTTGCAACTTCATTTCAAGGGGTTCATGAAAAACTAGGTGTGATCTTGTCCACCTTGGAATCTGGAAATGGGCACTGCTATAGCCATTAATTTTTTTTCATTTTCTTTGTATATCACTTTGTGAACTTTTTTAGTTGACAAGCAGTATATAAATACAGTAGATAGAAAGAATGGGGCACATACACCGCTTTCACGGCAGTGAGTCTCATTGAATACAATGGAACTTCCTTCTGAATAGACATGGAGACATGATGGCATTTCCTGTTTGATGGCACTTCCAGCCATGACATTACTTCAAGGGGTTGGGGTCAGTGGTGGGCTCCAGCAGCTTCGCACCTACTCTGTTAACGTTATATAGGACATATAAAGTTTAAAAATAGCCATTTGAAAGTGGCTGCCAGATGGGCAGAGAACCGGTTGTTAATTTCTTTGAATCCCATCGCTGGTTGGGATGGGCGGAACGGACAAATTGTCATTCTCAGAAGGGGGTTCTGGGCCAACATGCTCAGAAACCAGTGGTCTACAGAGTGGCGTCCCTTGGAATTCTGACATACCTGCATGTACAGAAGTAGTAGCTTGGCATGTAGCATTTTAAAAAAAATCAATGTGTTAAAATTTGGAATTAAAGTTGATTGACAAGTTCAATCAACATTATGGTTTACAGATATGGGCAAATAATGTGCATTTTCTGAGGGGGGCTCAAACAAGAATATGCAGTTCCCAATCCACTGAATTTGACCAAACTCCTACCAATTGGAGTACATCAGACTCAAGCCCAATCTGAGACAATAGAGATCCCAACTTCCATTTGTTTATCCTTATTAAGGCAGACACCACGTACACTGCTGAAAGTGAGATGTTGATGTGGTAAGGGCACATAGCTGCCAGGTTTCCATGATTGAGTCTCTTTTCAAAGACTCACTGAATTCCAACAGTGGAAATTCTCTGTCAGCCTCCGATATGAACAGTGCAGGTCCATCACTCCACACGAAACTGCAGTTTGCCAACCTCAGGCAATGGAATGATGAACATTGGATAATCTTGTTTCTTTTCTGTCAGAAGCATCTTTCTTATGGCTCTTAACTAAAATCTAAATCTGCACATTTTTTGAATGTGAGGATTGCCCAATTCATTTCAATGGAAAGACCATAAATGCATATGCATCCCTTTGCATATGCAGAGCCACCTCTTCCATTGAAATGTTCTGCAGTTACACCAGTATGCATCTGAAGCTGCTGTGCATTTGGACTGTACTCATCATTTCAACAAACAAGGCAGTTTTATATATGCAAAAGAACACAAATGTAGCCAGATGTTTGCTTTTAATAATTCAGATCAGAAATCTGAAATCAAGAGTTTTAGAAAAGCCAAAAAGGTTCTTTTATTCCAATCCCTGATTGACAAAACAATCATATGGGTAACTGTCTGAGATGTTAATAATTAATGTCAATTGAAATATTTCTTCTGCTTAATTATTGCAAATATAACTAGCCTCAAGAGTTGCAAGAACAGTACCAGCAATACATATTTTAAGATTTAAAATATTTTCTAGTTCCCTTTGTACATTATGTAGGCTAAGAACATTATGGACACATTCTGGGCCTAACCAATATAAGCTGGCATAATTTACCTGTCTCCTCATGGTGGTGTGAGGAGGCTAACACATGTCCATGCACTGGCTTAATCCTCTCAGGAGTTGTGCAGAAGTGCCTTACGGCACTTTTGTGACACCCTCAGACCAGCACAGGACTTATGTCGGGACTTATGGAAACCTAACTGGGGATTAGGACTGTAGAGGTATTTAGAGCTCAATCCTATCCAACTTTCTAGCACTGATTCAGCTGTCATACCTCTCCAAAGTAAGGGAACAAATGTTGTGCAGTTATTTTTTGAATAGCGTAAGAAAATCTGATCCTAGAATTCATATTTACCGGTAGGTATAACATAGCATCTGTATTTAAAAAGCTATATGAAATAAAAACACCTTGCCCAACCAGTGGAAGTCATGTAGCATTGATACCAGTGGTGGGCTGCAGGGGGTTCTCACAGGTTCTATAGAACCCTTTGCTAATGAGTGCCTGGTTCTGAGAACTGGTTACTAATGGGACATAGAACCTGTTGTTAATTTATTTGAATCCCACCACAGGTTGATACCAACTACTTGTAGGGTTGGGACTCTCTTATACTGTCATTGAATTGTTCTTGTTGATGATATTGGAACGTTTTAGTTTTGGTTGCATTTCCCTTTCCCCAATTAGCCCTACAATCTAGAATAACTATGGGAAGACGTAAGAGGCACTTACTCTGGACTGCTTTATGCATTTCCCATAGGTGGCACCATAACTACGTCGGTGTAAAAGGTTCCGTAGTTACTCTGGATTGTAGCCTTAATCCTGGTTTACCCAGTACAGAACTGAATCAGGGTGGTGAGGGCCATTGCAAGGTGCTACACCCACTTGGCCACACCACTGTCTTCCTTCCAAGGGGTCTATAAGTGCTGCATTTGGGTCAGCTGTGAACTTACATGGAAAGAAGTTGAACTCAAGAACACGACTGAAATGGGAGCCAAATCTTTCACTATTTCTGGTGACCTCATATCCTTTTTTGGGCAGTAGGGTTGGGGAATAAAATATTTATTACTTTTAGATTACAACCTGTGAATCTTCTTCCCTAGAACCAAATGAGAAGCATTAACAATGAAGCCTGGAAGGCTCCGTTGTGCCTAAAACTCTATAGTGATGAGTGGCAGGAATAAAATATCTGGGAAGGAAAGGTGAATGTGATCTAATCTCCATCAGGCATATTTTCCTAGTGTGCAGATACTGGTGTTTGCAGGTTTTGTGCTACAGTTCTTATGTTTTTCTCTTGATGTATCTTGAGGCCCTTGTCCCAGGACACACTAAACCATTCAAGAGGTAGAAGGGAAAGAGAGATATTTTAAATGCACTATGATATATAATGCAATACGAGAGAATAAATAAAATACCTGTGATTCCTATTCCTTCCTCTATATTCAGTAGTATGTGTTGGGAGTGAGAAAATGTAGAACCAGATAACTTGGGGCCAGATAACTTTAAAAAAATGGGAGTCTTATGCATGAGGATTGTGTCCTGGATGCCTTAACTTTTATCCAGGCCCCAATCTGGATACCATTTCCTAAGAAGTTGGATTTGGAACAAAGTAAATCCGCTGAGGACTCATGCTTGAGCATGCTATTTTTGTCACAAGGAAGGGTTCATACATGCATGTTTTTTCAAATAACGTCACATGTGTCAATGGGCCGATATGAAGGAATCAGTTTTGGAGAGAACTAATGAGAACTTCAGGTTAAAAGTCCTAGGGTGCCATCCAGAGTAACTACGGGGAGTCTGTGTAAGAACAATTTGCTCTGGATTGCAATATGAATTTCCCATAGGTTTTCATTAGGTAGTGCAGTAACTACGGGTACATGTAATGTCTCTTATGTGCTCCCATAGTTACTCTGGATTGTAGGGTTAATTGAACTTTGGGAGAAAGTGTGTACATTGAACGGGCCTTCTGCTGACAGATTTTTCTGAGGGAGCGAGAAGGCAGAGTTTTTGTCAGCCGTACTAATGTACAACTACTACCAAAATGTAACCGTATGGTGGAGTCTTGAGCACTTTTGTACTATTTACACGGCCCAAAAGGCATTCTGAGCCTGCAGTTTTAATCAGTCCACAGGGCCTCCCGGCACTACATGGTAGCTCCTGATTCTACAGGTTGCCACAGAATTGAGTAGCGCTGTTGTGAGGATACTTCCCTTACTTGAGGAAGGGACGAAACCCACCAGCAGTAGCCTGCAGCACTTAGGATACCGTGGTGGCCATTTTGGTAGCACAGTATTCCTCGAGCTGCAGTCAGCATCGAATTGGTTAATAATCAAGGTTAAAGAGAAGAATCAAGGTTAAAGAGGAGAAAGTGAAGTGCATGCATATTTGTGAACCAGACCAAAGACTGTTTTTTTTTCCTTCAGTTCCTATTGATCCAGGGGATGGATTTATTTTATTTTCCACCATTTTATACACCCTTCATCCAACAAGCTCATAGTGGTGTTACCTGGTTGAGTTAACTCCTAGAACCTGAATGCATTTTGAGGAATGAATGTACCAGCAGACATCCATGTTGTACCAGTAGACATCCAACTAGCTCCTTTCTGTGCTATAAAATTTGTGCTGTCAGCTCAAAAACAAATGTTATTTCCAGACATTTGCATTTGATACCTTTGTATCGCGAAGAAACTATTTGTGTACAGTGCCAATTTTAGCACCAAAATGTGCTCGGTCCATTTAAAGAACAACCTGCTGAGTTCTTTTACCCCCCTCAGAGCACTCCAGTTTTATCTTGGTTTGCTGGCAGGTTGCCCTAATGGTTGGAAACGGGGACAATGTTTTGGCATCCAGTCGACAGTTCTTCCTCAAAAGAGCCTGGCAGTGTGGTATGTGAATTTCACCTCAGCAATATGGACAGTTTCAGTCCACTGAAAATGGATTCAAAAGTTAGTCCCAAGAAGCAAGCAGTTGTCCTAAGATGCAAGTGTATATCCTCTATTGAAGGAATAAAAAAAAGTATGTGAAGAACTACAGAGAACTAAATTCTAATTTAGAGCACAATCCTAATCATGCCTACTCAGAAGTAAGCCTCATTGTGTTCAGTGGGTCTTACTCCCAGGAAATTGTGTTTAGGATTGCAACCTTTGTTTCATTGTCACTGTATGTGCTCAGCTTCCCCACATAGGCTGCAATCCTAAAGACACTTTCCTGGGAGTAAGACCCATTGGACACAATGGGGCTTACATCTGAGTAGACATGATTAGGATTGTGCTCATAAAAGTGCATTCTATGGCTGCAATCCCAAAGACACTTTCTTGGGAGTAAGACTCATTGAACACAATGGGGCTTACTTTTGAGTAGACATGGTTAGGATTGTCCTCTATGTCAGGTTCACTGCTTCAGTATCGGAGTAAAGAAAGAAGATGAAATGTGTGTATTCATTGGCATGGTCTGGCGGTTGACTGCAGGGCTGCCGAAGAACGCTAAAGAGGGAAAGACCTGGACAACGCTTGGATGGGAGACTGAAAACTGAGAAAGTTGTCATGAGTCAACAGAGCCAGAAAGTGTCGCCATTTATGGCTTGGTTGAACTGAAAAGTCCTGCTGGAAACTTGGAAGGCATTTCCTAATGGCAGACATGATGATGATCACACTGTGAAGGATCAAACCTGGAAGAGTTTGATGAGCTACCTAGAGAACAATTACCTTTCTCACTGTTGTGAGGACAAAATGGGAAAGAAGCTATGAAAGCCACCTTGGACATTTGTGTCAGCATAGAACTTGGCATCCATCAGTCTCAAAAGACTATGGTATTGTGCTCAATGCTGTATGCAAAGCACGAATGCCTGGGTAGATTAATATGCAGGATAGGCTGTAACCCAAGCAGCAAATCCCCCCTCTCCACGCCACTGAAATAGTCCAGTGGAACGGCAGAGCCGATACAATTGGTTCCAGCTGCATCGCAGAGCTGGACTAAGGACAGGAGCTCACCCTGTCTTGTGGGGGCCCAGGTCTTGAACCCTGGCCTACTGGTTAACAGGCACAGTGTCTTAAGCACTCGCACCGCTCACAGCCCTTGTGTTAGCATAGGAAAAGGGATATAAACAAACAAACAAAAATAAAGGAAACCAAAGGTAATGTTTGAAGTGAAGCGTATCTCCCTATGTTCGTTGTATATGTTAAGCAAATGTTCCAAAGGAGGAAATCAGTGCCATAGGCTTCCTTGTCAGTACAGGTCAGGACAAGGAACCACATCAGTGTAGGTGGTTTGCTTTAACAGTGCACGGTATGCTTTAACAACAGTGACTCCATTCTTAGAAACAAGAATGTAACTAAATGCTGACAAACCCTTTGCCTGCTAAATGGTGAGATGGCTTCTTGCTCTTTCCCAGTAGTTTCCCCAGTATCTGTTTCATAGTACGTTGGTCCTTAAAATCCCAATTTCCCAATACCTTGGTATTTAAAGACCAGAGAGGGCTAATTATTCTGTGCCCTCACAATTTTGGGAGAGGTAACAGTGGTATACATGGTTTTTTCTCTCCTTTTGACCTCACAACAACCCTGTGAGGTAGATGAAGCTGAGAGATAATCGCTACAATCCAGAGTAACTAAGCAAGCACATAGTTACTGCACCTAGTGAAAACCTATGGGAAATTCATAATGGAATCCAGAGTAAATTGTTCTTACACCGGAGCAAGGACTTCCTGTAGTTACTCTAGACTGCGCCCAGTGACTGGCTCAGCATCACACAGGAAGCTTCATGGTTGAGTGGGAGTTTGAACCTGGATCTTTCAAGCCAAATTTCAACCCCCAAATCCCAAACACCATCCTGGGTTCAAGCATAAACATGGGCAATAGTTACTACTAAAACAAACAACTCAAACTGTGATAGTTTGTTTTCCCGCATGTAGGATCAGATCCTAAGACTTTGCCAAGAACGACATGTTAAAAATAAAACCGCTATAGCTCTCTGAATGCAAAGAAAGCACCATCAAATGTGTGAAAAGTGTGAAAATGCTTTTTTCACTTTCTGGGGCCCAATCCAATCATTGTCGAGCTCCCGCTCACTTCAGTGGCACATTTGTACAGACATCCTTTATTGAGAAACACTCATTTTAAAAGAGCAAAATAGAATATTAATTCCTGTCCGTGCCAACGGCTGTAAAAGAACACCTTTTTGGCTGAGAAGAAGCCTGAGAAATATTAGCCCTCAGAGCTTTTTTCCTTTACAAATCTGCTGTAATTAAGCTTCCCTAATGAAAGCCTGCCACCTATTTATCACCCAGAACTCAAAACCTTGTCCACAACTAACATATGATTCAGCTCTATTAAGAGTTTGGTTTGTAAGGGTCTGGAGGGAAATGAGGCAAGGAATTGCTAATTGTAGCCAAGTCTTAAATTTCTGGGTGTTAAACAGAGTAAAAGGGATAAATAGGGTGATAAATAAACTCCTGCAATATTTAAAAATTTCAGGCTTTGTGTTTCAGTCAGAAAAGCTCACTCTGAAAATTTCACAGGTACTATCTGGGGTAGATTGAAGGTGGGATCTATAGGTGTTTGGACCCCCAACAATCAGGGAAGAGCACCCCTATGGATCAACAGCAGCCCAAGCACAGCTGCGATCTCAGGTCTACCTACCTAGAAGAGGCAACACCTGCCTGCCATTTCTACTTGGCAGGTAGATCTTGGCTCCATCCAGGCTGGATCCCAGGTCTACCTACCTTGTTGACTTGGACTTTGGAGTTAAGGTAGTATTCATAGCCATCACACCCCAAATGCAAATACTGAATCCACCCTGGGACCAATACATACTGAAAATTAAAATTAAAGCCAATGCTCAGTCTAGGGTGACCATATATTTTTCCAGATTTTTAGCCTCTTGTCCGGTTGTCCTCCATTTTGGCTTCATTTTGGAACTTTGCAGTGGTGTGCTGTATCCCATCACATCAAATGTCGTTGGATTCATATTGAAGAGCAGAATCCAATGCAAAATTGAATAGCTCAGTTTTCAGTTATCTCTCTCCTATCAAAAGTTATGGCCCAAAATCTGAAAAACAAAAATATGCATTGAGCTCTATGGGAAAGAAAAGTTCCCCATATTGTGAATTTACTCATGAGTAGGCGAACATGCCACAGTATGCCAAAAAGGCCAGGCAGAGATTAATCCAAAGACACCATAAAGGTGTCCCCCCCCCAACGAACAGAGCCTCCAAAATCACCCCCAAAAGAGTCCCCTCATAATTTCATTGATGTCTGTGGGAACTGAAAGGGAGCCATATTGTGCGTTTACTCACAAATAGGCAAAAGTGCCCTAGATATTTTGGGCAGGCTAAGAGAAATCTAGTCCTGATCCAATAAATGAATCCCCTACCAGGCACCTCACAAGGAAACCCTTCCTGCAAGCCCGACTGCATTAAACCCTTTTAAAATGAGACTGCACAGCCACTTTTACTCATGAGTAAGCAAGCTCGCCTTGGCTGGTGTGGAAGGTCAATTTGGAGAATCCTAGGCTTCCAGAATGGTCCTGATTCTGTGCACCTGAAATTCAGCAGATGCTCCACAACGCAGCAGTTGAGTGTTTTCAGCATATGAGTGTTTTCAGATTTTATTTTGTCATGGATGTCCTACATTTTGCTTGGATGTCCTACATTTTGGGGGCCTTGTCCTCTTTTTTGGTTGTGTCATATGCTCATTGGGGGCCACTTAATCTGGGGGGCCACTTACATAATTGGTGAAAACAGGTTTTGCAAAGAGGTTTTCAATTTTTTTAAAAAAGTAATATAGTGTTGAAATTAAGTACATGAAAGCAATACAAGTGTTTTTAACCTTTATTTTATTGTGCCCTACATTTTATTGAGTGTCCTACATTTTTTAAAACATGTCTGGAATTTTGCTTGGCTATCAGGAATTTTGGGGGACCTTGTCCTGTTTTTGGGGTTTGGGCATCTGGTCACCCTGGCTCAGTCCAATCTATAGAGGAGCATTCAGCATTTCATGCAAGCATTTTGGTTTTGTGCGTTTTCTTACAGCGCAATCCAATGCAGGTTTACTCAGAAGTTAGTTCTAGTCAATGTTGTGGGATGCACTGCCATATAAATGTGTTTAGGATGGTATACGTAGAACATCATTTGCAACCAGCTCCTCTTTGCCTGCAAATAAAAAGGATATATGGAAGCCTTAAAGATGCTCTGGAATTTGATGTGTATTCTTTTGAACAGCATAGATTCTGATCCAGCAAAAGAGGCAAAGAGCACAATCCTAACCATGTCTACTCAGATGTAAGCCCATTGTGTCCAATGGGTCTTACTCCCAGGAAAGTGTCTTTAGGATTGCAGCCATAGTACTGGACTTCTGCTGACTCAGATGCACATGCATACATAAATGTGCATTGCACTGCTTATTCTGTCCCCCCCCCCCCCCAACTTCTGGAAGGGTGCTACTGGAAATATATGTCTCCTCCCAATCCCACTAGGCACATACTTGTAAAACTCATCTAGAGATGGATCAAGATCATTGTCTTGAGCAAGAAGTGTAAAAGCAAACCTGTTGAAATAAATACAGTATGTTGTACCAGCTCAGTGTTTCTAGATGAGGGGCTTTAGCACAGAGTTTGCATTGGAGATCCCTGGAGACTCTTGGTAGGGCCTAGAAAAATCTACTCTGAAACACTGGAAAGCTGCTGTTAGTTAGTCCACATTAACCACAAAGAAGCTTCTTGTGTTCCTCTTCAGTCAATTTTGTCTTTTGGCATCTACTTGAATAGCTATCATGTAGCGATGAGGTGCATTTAATTTTCCAGAACTCTTAAGGGCTTAATTCTATCAAACTTTTCAGCACTATTCTGCAGTTGGGGGGGGGGGGGGCAATCCCAGAAGCCTCCTCAAGGTAAGGGAACATTTGTTCCCTTATCTTGGGGTTGCATTGCAGCTCTACCAGCTTTGGAAAGTTGAATCAGATTGGGGTGCTCCGTCTTGAACAATAACTGGAGGACCCAGTAGCCTGGCTGTGCCATGCAGCATACCTGGTTGCTTGTCTAGCAGTTGTTCTACATCCCTGCTTCAGCTGACTAGAGGCAAAAGGACTAGATATTATCTATGTGCACAAAAATTGCACTAGCTTTGGGCTTGACTTGTGGCACACTTGCACATAATTGAGGATCATCCCTGTAGTGACATGAGCCCAGATTCAATTTCATCAAATGATCTCATTTATATAATAATTAAACACAAATGTTTTGATCACATACAGCATGAGTTGCCTGGGTCAAAATAGATACCTTTCCTTCAGAAAAGAAAGGAAAACCCCTGATTCAACTTAGCACAACCCATTCTTTGGTTGTTCAGAACCTGCCTTGTGCATGTGTTAAGATTTTTTTACATATGTCCTTGGCTGTATAATTCTCCCTTGCTCTCCCTTTTGTTTGTCACCATCTCTGGTTTGCATGTGCTACATATTATGTTTGGTTCGGTGATATTGATGATCCACTTGGTTGTATTATGCAGGTGAAACCCTATTTCAGCTAAAGCTGTGTCACTGACTTCAATGAAGCTGGGATTTATGATGATGTTTCTTGCACATGTTTCCACAGCGCCTAGCTTTATCTTGACTTGGATCTTTGGGGAGTTAACATAAATAAAAACAATGATCACAATCCCTCAGCCACAACATGCAGCTTTGTTCTCCGTGGGCTTCAGGGGGAATTGTGTGCACTTGAGCCCTCCGAGTTAATAACTAGGCTCTAAATGTAGACAGTGTCCCAGAATTTTGGTGACCTGACTGCTTTGGCTCTTCTCTTTTAGGATATTCAGAATTCACAAGGGTGATAAATATCTCCCATTGATCTAAGTGTCAGGTTTCAGACATGAGGTGTTAAGCTTGGTTCTTAATTGTGTGTATATGTGGTTGTTCTTAAATTATGCCTTATTCTAGTAACACAAAGCAGATCTTTTTCAAAGGAATCTTTTTCATTGCTAGCTGTCCTCTGTTGAACCCTCCTAGACTGTGATCCTAAACACAGATACATAAATTCTCTTGAAATTTATTTATTTATTTGATTTATATTTCACCTTTCTATCTGAAGGGCATCTAAGCCAGCTTACAAAAACACTGAAAATACATGGATGAACTATAAAGCACATTAAATATATAAAATTCATACAGAACAATATTAAAACCCTGCTATGGCAATCAACTAACTAAAACCCTATGGCCTTAAAATATGTAGCAGTTAATTAAAAAAAAGATAAAGCACTAATGTGCCATCAGCAGACATATTTCTAAAAATACTGAATTCAGAAGACATTTTAAAACAGAATTGTCTTTAGATCCCACTTAAAGGCTTCCAAAGAAGGAGCAGTTTCCAACACAAGAGAATTTCACAGAATAGCTGCCACTACTGAGAAGTCCCTATTTTTCCTTACAACCCCCCAAACCTGTGTCAAGGACAACACACTCTTAGATGATCAAAGATTTTCCTGAAGGATACAGTCTCTTAAATATACCAATCCTAAGCTGGGATCGTTTTATGGTGAAAACCAGCAACCTGAACCAGTGGTGTCCCTGGTTGGGCCCGAATATTACCCTCAGAGCGTGACACACTGGGGATGACCAAAATCACAAAAATCGCTAAATTCACTACAATCACTTCGAATCCTATGCCATTGGGTGTGTATTCTCCAGCAGAATCCAAAAGATAGCTTTGAAATATCTCCTTCCTATCAAAAGTTATAGCTAAAAAACTAAAATGGATAGAACGCTATGGAAAGTGAAACTGAACTATATCGCATCTTTATTTGCGAGTACGCAAACGTGTCCTGAATTGGAAAGGGTAGATTGAGAGGAATCCCATGCCCCAGAACAGTCCTGATCCAATGAACACAGCCCCTACAAATCAACCGAGAATAAAGCCCCTGATAATTGCATTTTGCCCTATGGAAAGTGGAACTGAACTACACAGCTGCATTTACTTTTGAGTAAGTAAAGGTGCCTTGGCTCATGATCAGGTCAGGCACAGAGGAAAGCAAAGCCACCAGAATCTTCTCAATCCAGTAAAAGTGAAGTTCAACAAGTGCTCCAAAAGACAACCTCACCCCCTCCCAAAAAAGAATAAAACAGAGGCTTAATGGGTAAGGTGATTTTTAAAATATGAAAATATTAATTAGTATCTAAATTATTTTAATTAATACTGCTAATAATTAATTAAATAATTTTGACATATGCAGATGTAAAAAAATTTGTGGGCCCCAGGTATGCCAGTTACTGGAACTGGCCTGAATTGAACCAGTAATCAGTGTAGCCACCAAAGTAGGGGGCACACAAACTTCCAAGCTCCAGCAATGACACAGTTACAGCTTTCCTCCTCTAGGCCAGTAAATTGGTACTTATGCAACTGCAGAAGGCTTGAAACCTTCTCATTAAAATGTGACAAGTAGTCAGTGAGAAATGTACAGGGATGTACAGGGATGTGCGGACCACCAGGGACGCCATTGGTTCAGGTTGCTGGTTTTGACCATAACCCTTCTGGGTCACTGAGGTTTTGATAGCAACCCAAGAACATCTCTGGTTGCATTCAGACCTGGGTGATTCTGGAGAACCTCAGTGACCCAGAAGGGTTATGTCAGTTTCAGATCATATGAAGTTATGACCACCAGAACCCACAAGAGATCTATTAGTCCCTGAAAACCATGCCCCATGACCTGAGGTCCTGTCAGTGAGTGCTGGCCCTGGCCTGGTTTAGAAACTCTGGGAATGAACCTTCCTCATTGGCAAAGTGATTCTACAGATATTCCTGGAAGCTTGATGGAATTGCTCCAAGAACGCTTATTGGAATCATAGTGGAATCATAGTGGCTTTCTTTTCCCACATTCTTTGAATATCTATTTGTATGTCCTTATACCGTGTGATCTGATTATGTTCTTTCTCTTGAAACTGACAATCTCTGGGTATTGCAATGTCAATGATCCAGACCTGTTCTTCCTCAACCACAGTAATGTCTGGTGTATTATGCTCCAAGTGGCGAATGGAAATCTCACAAGATTTTGGTCTGTTCATTCTGGATTATCTTTTCTGGTTTGCGGACCCACCAGTTCTTGGTTGTGACTAGGTTGTACTCTTGGCACAGATTCCAATGTATCATGGTGGCCACTTTGTTGTGTGTTTCCAGATAGTCTGTTTGGATGATCTTTCTGCAGCCGCAGATGATATGTTTCACTGTTTCTTCCTTGCAAAACTTACACTTGCTGTCTTTCTGGCTCTTGTCTATTTCTGCCTTTATTGCATTTGTTCGCAGTGCTACTTCTTGGGCTGCTCATATCAGGCCTTCTGTTTCTTTCTTTAATGTTCCTTTCCTCAGCCCAGGTTGACCATATGACCAGAAAAACCCAGATTTGTCTGGATTTTTAGCCTCCTTTCCGGGTGTCCTACATTTTGGCTCCATCGTCCTACATTTTGGCTTCATTTTGAAACTTCGCAATAGTGCACAATACCCATGCCATATGTTGTTGGATTTGTATTGAAGAGCAGTTTGGAGATATTTCCTTCCTATCAAAAGTTATGGTCAAAAACTGAGAAACAAAAACAAAAAAATTACACTTTTTGGCATTTTTTTAAGCAGGTAGGAATTTTGGCCCTGGGGTTCAGGAATTTTGGCCCTGGAGTTCAGGAATAATCTGGTCACCCTGCCTCAGCCATTACCATGTTGTTTTGTTACCAATATTAACATTATTTTTGAATGTAGTTTAGGTATTGCCCACGTGGTCCTTTATTTCACCACCTGTCTCTTCTTAATCATTTGTGCTTTGTAATACATCTTCATTTCATCACACTTTAGGATTCATTCTTTGTGAGCCTCTTTTAGGTGTTCTGCTTACCTTAAATACTCTTCCAGGTATAGTTTTTCTTCTTCCACTGACTGCTGGATTTGAATCATATTCGTCCTCCTTTCTTCTAAATGTTAATGTAATCTATCTACATCACTTTGTGGGTATACTGCATGATTAATGGTCATTATTTGATGCGTTTTTCTATCCAAGATCTCTAACCCTACAATCCAGAGTAACTACGGGAGTACGTAAGAGACTTTACGTGCACCCGTAGTTACTGCACCAGCTAGTGAAAACCTATGGGAAATTCATATTGCAATCCAGAGCAAATTTTCTTACACCGGAGCAAGGACTCCCCGTAGTTACTCAGGATTGTGCCCTAAGTCAGTTTGAGTCCATTTAACTATGCCAGCTTCATACTGAACAACTGGTATGGCCCATGTATTGATGGCTTTGATGGTATTGCCAGCACTGAGTTTTTATTTTAGAATTTTCCAGACTCTTCTGATGGCTACCTTGGCTACCCTGGTCTTGTTTAATGTTGTCAGCTTGGATGATGATGATGATGATGTAACTGCTTTTGAATTAAAGTAGTTCACAAGCTGTTTCACATGGGAAAATAATATTATAATAACTATTTGTGATTACACTTTATAAGAGTAACAATATTACTACTCTTTTTTACTTTTATAAAGACTCTTATAAAAATAATAATAGCATAATAAAATTCTATTTTATATAATAGCATAAGAACACTGCTTGACTGAATTGGTTGGATGACTCCAATCCACCACAAGCAGACCCCATCACCACATGGGACAAATGCTGAAAAGGTTCCCCTTTTTAGAATATATTAAAAATATTATAAAATTTTACTCTTATAATGTAATGATAAAATTATAAAATTAATATTACTCTTTATTATTATGAAAACTTTATTATAATGAAAAGCTTCCTATTCCATTGTGAGAGCGCCCCCTGCCAGCACCCTTTCCCCCTGCCAGTACCACAGTGAAGGGCAAACAATTGATGGCAATCATATGATGGCCACCTGTTGCTCCTGCTCGGGGGGGGGGGTGTCCAGCAAACAACAGGGGGTTGCCAGCCATGGGGTATGGCTTCAAAGAGGCCCAGGCATGTTGAAGAGAGTTTTCTTTGGCTGAGTCAGGGAGAGAAGATAATGGAAATGGTCTGTGCCAATAATTGAGGAGTAAGGGGAATTGTTTTCCTTATGAGAGATCCTACTCCAGAGGGTAGATACTTTTATTGAGAGTAATCTGTTTACAGGGCTGTAGCTAATGGGGAGCCAGGAGGGGGTTCTCTCCTCCGAGGCAGCAGTTTTTCCCCCTTTAGTTGAGTTACTTTGTTTTCCCATGTTTATCCTTTCATTTACTGTATATAATGGGCCCAAAAGCCCCCTCGGCTTATACTCAGGTGAACTGAAAAGTGGCAGGACTAAACCCCATCATGTCATATATTGTTGGAATCATATTGAAGAGCAGAATCCAATGCAAAAATCAGTTTTGAGATATCTCCTTCCTATCAAAAGTTATGGCCAAAAACAAAAAAAACTATAACATAAAAAATACATTTTTGGCAATTTTTTTTAAAGTGGGTAGGAATTTTGGCCTTGGGGTTCATGAATTTTGGGTTTGGCATCTGCTCACCCTATCCTATGCATGTCTACTCTGAAGTAAGCCCCACTATGAGGTTCAATGAGGCTTACTCCCAGAAAAGTGTGCTTAGGATTGCAGCCTGTGAGTTCCAAGAAGGCTACAAGGAAAAGGACCAGTACCAGTACCTGCTGCATTTACCACCCTAAGCTTATATTCAAGTCAATAAGTTTTCTCAATTTTCTGTAGTGAAACTAGGTGCCTCGGCTTATACTTGGGTCAGCTTATACTTAAGTATATGTGGTAGTTCACCAGTATAAATACCCGACATAATTGCCCCCTTGAAAAAACTGTTGCCCCCACCTTTAGAATCCTGGCTATGGACCAGCTATTGGAATTCATCAAAGAAGGGGAACTTATTGAAGATCTACCTGAAGAAAAAGAAACAGTGGAGAACTTGTAGGCAATATCAGCAATACAGGGTGAGCAGGAGCATGCAGGATGCTATCTCTCTGCAGAGGAGCAGGTTGACACTGGTGTGGTGGAATCACAAGGCCCTGGAAAAGGAAAGTAAAGCAACAAGGAAGTTGACAAAAAGCCAGAACAGGAGGGACTGAATATGCTAAGCTCGGTTAGAAAATTCAAGTTCTTCCTTGATGGACCTCTCATGGAAAAACTACTGATGGATTTCCCAAATATGACTAAAAACCTATGAAAAAGAACTCAAGAAAAAGGGTTTGCAAAGACAAAAGACCTTTTTCCTGTAATATTTGTTTCTTAGGAAACTTGAAGGAGTGGCATATAACCACATGTGACACTTCAGACAGAGGTGCAATAAACTGTACTTCAGCTTTACAATACTGGAGACTAAAGACATGTAAATAAACTAAATACAAGTAATGCAAAAAAGCCGTATGTTAGAAACAGTTTAAAATGTGATATGTGATGTGTGTGATGTGTCTGCAAAGAAAGCAAATGCCATTTTAGGCTGCATTAAGAGGACTGTAGCTTCCAAGTCATGAGAAGTTCTAGTTCCTCTTTATTCTGCATTGGTGAGACCTCACCTTGAGTACTGTGTTCAGTTCTGGGCACCTCACTTTAAGAAAGATGCAGCCAAACTGGAACAAGTCCAGAGGAGAGCGACAAGAATGATCAGTGGGATGGAAGGGAAACCCTACGAGGAAAGGTTGGGGGAACTTGGGATGTTCAGCCTGGAGAAGAGGAGGCTGAGAGGAGACATGATTGCCCTCTTCAGATACCCGAAGGGCTGTCATAGAGAGGAAGGGGCTCATTTGTTCATAGCTGCTTCTGAAAGCAGAACTAGAACCAATGGGTACAAACTGCAAGAGAGGAGATTCCAGTTGGATATCCGGAAAAAATTCCTGACGGTTTGGGCAGTTCGGCAGTGGAACAGATTGCCAAGGGAGGTGGTGGACTCTCCCTCACTGGGGATCTTCAAGCAGAGGCTCGACGAGCACCTGTCGGGGATGCTCTAGGGGGATTTCCTGCTGCAGGCAGGGGGTTGGATTAGATGACCTACTAGGTCCCTTCCAACTCTATGATTCTATGATTCTATGAAAATAGTTTTAAACAAAAAACTTTTTGAAAGAAAGTTTAAAAGGTTTTAGTTTCTAAAGTTGCACTGTTTAGCTAATTAAGTATTATTTAGTTCAGTGATTTTCATTCAGTGTGTTGTGTGCTGTGGATAGTTCTCAGGTGTTTTGTAGGAGTTTGGGGAAAGTCATTTATTAATAGGAAAATTAGAGATTTGAACAGCCTGGTGTGCCTTGTCAATGGTAAAAAGGACTGAAGGTGTGTCTTGACAATTTCAGTGCCTTTTTAGTGTTCCATGAGATGAATAAGGTTGAAAATCACTGATTTAGCTGATGGAGTAATAATACATATTTAGCAATATTAACAAGTGAAAGGTTGGAAGGGCTATTGATTTTCTCTTTTGTGTGAATAGATTTGGGGAATTTGGTACTTTGATGGAAGTAATGCTAACGAGTGAAAATCTAAGATGTTAATAAGTGAAAAACCAGTGTCTGCAAAATGGGGAAAAATAATCCACAAAGCTATAAGCAATGAAACTGGCAAATTTGAAGTATATGGATCGATAACACCATAAAGATACCATAATTTTCCATGAGAATTGCAGAGTTCTATGCGATGAGGAGCAATCATTAAAGCAATGAGATCCCATTGCTACAATATATTGAAATTGAAAGAAAATCTTCAGGGAAGAAAAAATGCAACAAATGTGCTTCCAAGTTCCTACCAAATCTGGTACACCAATATTTGATGTGAATATTCATAAATCTCAATGGAATGGAAGAGAAAGAGGAGTATTTTGGGTTACCTATGGCCGCAGTTTGTTTTTAACTCTTTTTGTTGTACCATCCAAGTGGTTGCATTAAATTGAGCTAAGAAACCTTGATAGCAATTTGATGCTTTTCAAATGGAGCCAAGGGTGGATGATGGGTCACTGCAATTATGGAACAGCTCCTTGAGTTCTTCTACAGCAGAAATTCATGGCGAATGAATGAATGGGATGGGCGTGAGGTACCCTAATTGACACTTGGCCTTCCTGGCCTCCTCCTTCCTCTTGCCCATCTTGACATGCACGGATCCCCTGATTTTCATTTCATAGTCACTTTTGTGTTGCAAAAAATAAAATAAAATAAGCCAGGCAGCCCCAGTGCTGTGCTGGTCTCTCCAGTGCATGCTGTGGTTTCTTCCTCCCTCCTCAATTCCCAGCTGAAGCCACCCGGCAGGATCAATCAGTCGCATGCAGCAGCCAGACAGTTTCCTTGTACTTTATTAAAGTGTAATCAAACATCGGTTAAGTGGAAAATAAATATCCAGATCTAATAAGCCGCTCAGTCAGATCGTGTAAATGCAAATTACAAGCTGGTTCCTATCTTCCCTCCCCCCGCAGGGGGACTTTTGAACAAGCCCCACCGCCAGCCCAGGGCTTCGTTGTTGTAAATCAACGCAAACCAAAAATAATGGCTGGATAATGACCGGTTTTTTGCGGGTGGAGGAAAGCAGATTGAATGATAACAAAACCGCGTGTGTCGCACCAGCTTTTCATTTAGCATCTCATCATGGAGCGCCTAACAGCTTGCCTGCCTCATTAGGTTGTTGGAAATTCCAGGCTGCAGCCAGCAGATTACCTGACAAAGTTCCTGATCTGGGGGGGTGGGATGTGGTAGGGGGGTGGGATGTGGTAGGGGGGGGGAAGGAGTTTGCATTGCAAGGGAAAGGGAGACAATTCAATCCAGGCCCATCACCATCAATCCCCCTCCTTGCAGAGAAGGGAAAGCCACATTGATCTATTGCTGAGGGCTGCAGTGAATTGATAGCAATCTGATGCTTTTCTAATGGGGCAACGGGAAAACATACAGGCGCCTGATAATGGGGAGAGAGAGGGAGGGTGGAAGGGGGAAAGCCTGCACAGCAAGCACCAGCCAGCTCTTTATTTCTTGTTTGTGCTGATGTTGATTTAGCTGCTAATTGGTGACAGAAATTGTCAAATAAGAGGCAGATCTCCACTTTGGGAGCCTCCCCCGCCCTCCCTGAAGGTGCAAACATCCTTTCAAGAGCCTGCCTTTAAAGGGAGGAATAAAAAGGAGGGGGAAAGAAAGCAATGCAGAGAGAGAGAAGCTGGATGCAATGGAGTTTGGGTTCCTAGATATTTATTGCATGCATTAAAAAAACAAAGTAGAGGCATCCAGCAAAAAATATGCACAACACACAGACACACACCCCTCCTGCAGAACATGGATCTGTCTGTGTTTGTTTGCAGAAATGTGTTTGCTTGCAGGATGTAATTGAACAGAGTCCCACTCAACCTATTTAAACAGAGAGGCAGATAAAGGGCTTCCTGCAGATCTCTGGGGGAGCTCCCAGAACCCTGCTTTGACTCCTGCTTTCCTCAGGAGCCTCCACTGAGCAGTAATTAGGCTTTGATACTCTGGCAAATGAACAGTAATTAGAAACTGCTCCCTCCAAGTCCTTTATCCAATATTCTCCCTCTCAAAAGCTCTCCCCCCTTCCCCATCATCATCATCATCACCACCACGACCACCTCCCTCCCTATTATGGAACATTTAGATGAGGCAGCCTTCCCACCACCATAGCCCACAGATGGCCCAGGGAAAAAGGAGGGAGAGAGGATGGGTTGGAGGGCTCTGGGACCTCAGAGGGGATTTTCTGGTTATTAGAACCCGACTAGATCAGGGCCAATTATAAAGAAAACTGTCAGTCAAGGGAAAATGGCTACATGATTAGTGAAAAGGACAAAATCAGGTGAAAAGTGTGCATCATTCAGGCAGCTTTGATTTGCTAATCAGGGAAAAAGGCAGAGAACAGGGAAGTCCCCAGCTGTAGCTCTCTGGTTCACTCTTTTCATTTTATCATGACCTTCTTAGCAGTGGCTGAGATCAGCTGTGGAGGAAGGAGAAGAAGAAGAAGGGGGGGGGGAATATACAGACAGAGAGCGAGGGGGAAGGAGGATGAAGGGGAACAAGCAGCTCTCTCAGAAGAGCTTGGAAAAACAGGCTCCCCGAGAGCCCTAAGCGGGTCAAGGCAGTGTAAATGAGACCCCAGATCACAATGAATGAGCACAGCCCCGTAGTTCTAAGGGCAGGAGCTTCCTAATTATGTTAATAGTTTTTAATAGGCCTAATTCCCACTGTAAAGCTTTGGGAAATGGAGTCGGAAATGTGTGTGTGTTTGTATGTCCCACACTCCACTCCACGTGCTTCTCCTTTCCTCCATGGAGAGGGGCCACAGCAGTACTGTCTGCTAATGGTGCATAAGAAGGAAAGTAGCCATCTTGTCTCCTTCCCTCATGCCTCAGCCGCGGGCTGATATTTGAATGATATAGCGGCCCGTTGTATATCCTACACTCCACTCTATTTGCCTCTCCTCTCTTCCACAGAGAGGGGCCACAGCGGCAGGGCTGGCTGTTTATGTAACTTGCACAAGAAGGAAAGCAGCCATTTTGTCTCCCTCCCTCACGCCTCAGCCGCGGGCTGACATTTGAAGGGTGTGGCAGCCCCTTTTGTCAGGCCTGCATCGGCCTGGCGGAGCAGCCAGGGAAGACAGGTAGCAGCGCGCCAGGAAGCTCTAATGAAGATGAGAAGAGGAGAGCCTGACAGCTCTGGCAGCTGCTGCGGCATCGGGGCCATGCTAATTTCTAGCCGGGAGAGAGCGAGAGGCAGTGATGGATCCCCCCAAAATCTTGACCACACATCCCATTAGCCTCTGTCTCTGACAGGGGAAGGAAGAGGATGGAGGGAAGATGGGGGAAAAGGTGGAAAGCAGTCAAAAGAGCCGCACTAAAATCTGAAGTCTCTCTTCAAAAGCTGTTTTTCTCAGACCTCGCTGCTAAATTAACCTCCTGACAAAAGGAGCTGGTGAGATTTGCGATTGACAGGAGGAAAAAGAACCGGCAATGTATTCTCAAGACAAGCTCTTTCCTTCCTCCCCAACCCTGGAGCCAAAACTGTTGGAAACCAATGGAGAGAAACTTAGGTGTTTAATCATCGTCATCATCATACATTAGTAGTCGTACGGTCGTCTTCTTTTACATTGTGTCTCTTATGTGCCTGGCTGTCTTACCCATTTTCAACTTTTTCATCTCTTGTCCATCACTAAAATGGAGAAGGCTCACCTTCCATGTTTTGACAATTGATAAGGTACATTTGCTTTACATCCATCAATGGCGCCACAGGCCATTCACAGCACACCAGTGTGCCACGACACACTGATTGAATATCACTGCTGTATACTGTAGGACATTATTCTACTGAATAAGGGGTGTCTACACTTTTTTGGCAGGAGGGCCACGTCATCCCACTGACACTGAGTCAGGGGCCAGAAAAATGATTTACATTTCAAATTTGAATAAATTTACATAAATTCAAATATAAGAATGTATTAGGTACATTACAAGGCTTGTCTGTGGGCCAGATAGAGGGGTCTTGTTAAGGGGCGCATTGAGAATTGCCAAAGGCTGCATCTGGCCCCCAGGCTGGGGTTTGGCTATCCCTGTCCCATAGTGTTTCTCAAGGTTTATCCTCCACTGTAGCAGTTAACATAGTCAAAGTTCAAAGTACCAGCAGAAATAATTTCTAGGCTTGGAGGCCAGATTATACAAGACAAACACCAGGAAAGGGCTCATGGATGGATGGAGTTGGTGGATGGATGGGATTTTTCAAGCACAAAAAAAATCATATTTGGAGCATTGCTCATCAAGCCTCCAAACCACTGTTTGTTGTCGCACATTTCACACAGCTGGGTGGTAGGCGTTCAGGAGTTCTATGAGTACCACCCCTCTACCACCTCATGTACCACTGGTTGAGAAATACTGCTTGTGAAAGAAGGGCTATTTGTCTGAAAATTGCTTTCACCATAGGAGATGTAGGTGCTACCTTTTGAGATGCAACGGGAATGCAGTTGTCACTTATTTTGAGTGATTTGGCTATCTTGGGCCACAGTCTTAGAGCACAGTCCTAACCATATCTACTCAAAAGAAAGCCCCATTGTGTTCAATGGGGCATAATCCCAGGAAAATGTCTTTAGGATTGCAGTCTTATCCACACATTCCTGGGAACAAGATCCACTGATTATAATGGGAGTTTGGAGTAGAAAGAATTGCATAGGATTGGGTTCAAGACCATTGTTTTAGCTATTCTTTTACCTCTTTGAGAAGTACCATAGTTTCACAGCTGTGTTCCCCTAACTTTCCTCCTTAAGCTGCTTGCACAACTGCAACTTTTATTTAGCGGCAGAGGATTGAACAGCACCATGGCTGTCACATGCATTTACACCACTCACCAAGATTGTCTTCCTGCAGCAATTCATCATATGCACTTCTGATAATGTATGTGTAGCAACTGTTTTTAACTGTAGTAAATATGGAAAAAAATGTGGTAGGAGGATCACATTCTGTTGTCTATAATATGACCCTGCGGTAATCCAGCCAGCTGTGAAATCTGCATTCCAAGTATCTTTGTCCCCATCGTTTAGGTTTGTATCTTTTGTTCCATCATGCAAGTATTGAGAGCAATAACAATTGTTAGAATTGTCTTTTTTTTAAGTTATACAGAACTTTTTCACTACTTGCTTTTAACCGACTTATGTTCTCATTCTATAACTCTTGAAGGGTAGTCACCTGTTTTGCCTAACAAGCCAACACAGACCATGGAAAGTAAGCTGGTGCTGGATTGAGAGAGAATGAGGAGTCTAGGACAGGATTTCTCAGTGGGAGCCCTGGTCTATTTGAAGGGGCCACAGACTTAAAACGGAAAATAATAAATGATTTTATGCTTACCTGTTTGTGTTGTATATTTTTTTTTGACAAGGGGTCTCTGGAATCTGAGGAGAGCTCCTTAGTGGACATCCCCCGCAAGAAAAGAGATTGAGAATGATCAGTCTAGGATATGGGACACCAAATTAAAAAGTGATCTTGGAGAAGTTATAGAGGACTTCCTGTGTTCCCAGCAATTCCTTTTGGCAGATCCACCTCGCACATTGAGAACTACTGTATGACAGTAGATTCTTTATGTGCAGAAATAATATCAGACTCCTCATTACACCAGTTTTTGTTGGCACTTTGGTGTTCGGTTTTTTTGTACCTATGAGTTTAGATGTCTACGGCTTTGCTATACAAAAAGTAAATGAATTTAGAGTATGATATCAGTTCCAAATGTCAGGAGCTACATTTCATCCTGAATAACTGGGAAAACATGCAATAAGAAAACATTGCTTTCTTAATAAAAGGCCAAGGCTGTACAATCATGAACTACTAAGAAACACAAAACCCAGGTGTATGTTTGCTGGGAACATTATTGTGCAGATCTGGCTAAAATCTTGACACATCCTGTAAAATACAAATGACCTCCTCTTCAGACAAATAGAAAAACTGCTTCGGAGGGGATGAAGTGGGAGAAGCACAACTGTCAGGGATTTTTTTAAAGGGGAAAAAAAAATCTGCATCTCCACTTTATAGTTGACAAATAGTCCAGTGTGGAATGCTTAGGAAGGCAGAGGGAGAGGGTTACCTTGACAGACAAGGAGTACAATTATCACAATATGATGAAAGAGTTTCCACGAGGGTGTATTGCACCGTTAATTACTGTCCTTTTTCTACAGGCTTCTAATGTGAGGAAAAACACGCAATGACAAGTGTGGAAAAGAGCAAGCACTAAATTACTGTCAGAAAAATAAACGGAGTAGCGTGCTGCTGCATGGTGATTTACGGGGGCAATTAACCACCACCCCACCGAGCTGCTGAGGACAGCACTGCTGCCTGTGCAAGTGTCAGGCAAAGAGGAAGGAAGAGGAACACTTGGCTGTGGTTTCCAGACAACTTTGAAAAAAAAAGCAAGGAGGCAAGAGATGCAAGGGGGTTGGTAGCCCCTTGTTACATACACAGGCAAAGGCTGAAACATGTGCACGGAGTCAGGTGTTTGGCCAACTGTTTAGGGTATCAGAAGTACCTTGGTGGATCTAGCCATAGGTTCATCACCCTCTTTCTCTTGAGGCCTACTTGATGCCTCAAGGAAATGTATAAGGGACATAACAAAAATAGCCATCCTTGTGAAGTAGAAATTTGCTAGACAGAGAAGTGTTTGAACTTAACTTTCATTGTACTAGCCACTTGCCATTGATGTAGATAGACCTTTTAAACCTCTCTCTGTGTTAATAGGCCAGCATAGTGCCTTTGAGATGTTCTGCTGCTTCAACTGTGTGGAAAATGGAAGCTGCGGAATCAGTGCAGTACACAAATATGATTACTTGTGTCCTCGTTGTTCTTAGTCAAGTGATGATGATGTCAATATCATCTGTTCTAGTGGTACTTGAGCATTCAGCCCAGGACCCCCTTCTAAGAATGACATTCTGTCTTGGACCCCATGGAAGAGATGTCATGGCTGGAAGTTACATTAAAGGTGCCCAGTGCCAGATTCCCAAATGGCTGCATCCAGCTTTTCACAACCCCCCTGAAATGAAGTCATGATCCCCCCCAAAGGGGATCCCGATCCTCACTTTGAAGACCACTGATCTATTCAAATCCCCAGGATGATGTTTTCAAATTTATTGTCCTACCTTTTGAAAACCGGCTTTCTCCATTGCTCTCTTGGACCAAGATCCTGCTGGAGAATTTAGTTAGGAATTGGCAGCCTTCTTCTACATAGGTGTATTGAATTCACCAATCGTAAGAATGCATGCTCATTCAATACACATGTGCAAGCTTCCTAATTAGAGCTAAGAAAATAGAGATGAGCATGGCATGGCGAGATACATGCCTATTTCAAAGGAATCTTATGCCCTTGGTCTGTCTACAGTTTAAGCCTTACATTTGACCCTAACCTTTACACTTTTTCAGGACAACCTTGGGCTGGGTGGATATATCTTTGATGAACTACGGACCTAATAATTTTCAATTTTGGGCCAGCTCCTGCCAGTGGGGTATCCTTATTTAGATGGACAAACATATTTGAGTGAAAAGTAAACAGTAACTTGAATTTAGTAAAAGTTCACTTCATAGTGAGTAAATTTTAGTGTATAGTGTATTGATTTTTGAAAATATTTATGAGTAGAGGAGTTTGAAAATGTTGCTATTTATTTTACTCAGAAGTATACCGATTATGTTTAGTAAGATGTAGACTCATCCTATCACCAAAAATATATCTGCTTATAACAGCATGAACACAGTTAATGCAGTGTTCACATTGGTGATTATTCACCAATATTGATGATTATTCACCTGTCAGTCCCATTCATTAGAACTATACTGGCATTAATGGTTGGTGACTTTATCCTCAAAGTACTAGACCAGTCTTAATTGGTTCTGATTCTGAAAAAGACTCACCCTGTTTGTTCTTTTCTTCAAGAATACAATTTTGTTGGTATATTTTCAATTGCCCCACTTCACCCTATATTGTGCCTACCCCTTGCTGCAGGCGTGCTTTTTTTGCACTAAAAGAAAAAGAGAATATTCTCAGGGCTGCACTTAGGAGCTTATGTTCTTCAGGAATTTCAAGGCATCTGCAGATCTGCTTGTTTATCATTGAAGGCAATCCAGTTTGCAGGTGCAGGAGATGATTAAAGAGACTGTAAAATAAAGGTTAAATGAAAAATATCCTCCAACAGTAGAGGTTTGTAAGTAAGTTTTGATTAAGAGAGAGCAATTCCATCAGGTGCACTGAAACAAATGCCTTGTTGAAATGGTATGACTGATGGTTGGTGAGGTCAAGCAACTGCTAGGGTTCAGGCCCTCTGACATATGGCCACACTGCTGTCTTGATTCCTTTTTGGTGTAGAGTCTGGCCAGGGAAGTGAGAGTATACACTGCACATTGACCTCAGAAGTGCCCAGGAGTTCTTGTACAAGGAACTCTGGAGCATTCTCTTGTTCTGCATGCTCCACTACTCTCCACCAACTTGATAAGGGGCCAAAGTCCCCATATATCTAGAATGTCTGTTGTTCTGAAGAGAACCTTGCACATGGGACCAACTTGGAAACTTTACTTCTACCCGAGGGCCTGTTGTTACTGGTGATGAATCCAATGCACAGATCTGAATCTGTCTACTTCTCTGTACATCACCTGTGTTTAACCATGTTAAACTGTATATCACCTGTGTTTAACCATGTAAAACCATATTCAGCTGTGTTTAACCATGTAAAACTGATGGCAGTTTTGTCACAAACATCAGTGCCTGGCATGCAATATTAGTCATTCAGTACTTCTCAGTTTGTAATTCATGATTTGGCACCTCTTCTTTCTTGTTACTAAAATATGAAAATAGTTGTAGAATTGCATAAAGTAATAACAAAGGAAGGTCTTTTTAAACTTTGCGCCTGGGTGTAGTAAGCATGCGGGTTATGTGAAATTCATCATGTAGGAATGCCATTCATTTCCATTTCAGTTCCATGCCATGCTTAGTGAGACCATGCATAAAAGTGCTTTTTGTGGTGGAGTAAGATGTAAGGTTCATGTGGACTGCAATCCTGGGAGTAAGACCCTTTGAACACAGTGGGGCTTACATGGTTTGGATTGTGCTTGTGGTGTCTTGTGTTTCAAATGTTAATGGGGTGGCTGAAGCAGATGGTTAGATACCAGTCAGAAATTTCCTTAACTGCAACCTCAGTAAAATAGTTTTTGACATTTTCAGAGCATCTGGCTATTTTTGTGTATAAAGTGGGGTATGCCATACGTAAAAGATTTTTTTCTGAGAAGTGAATGCTGCAAAGCAAACTACAGAGTAGGAATGGGTTGTAAAAAGTGTGACTTAAGTTTAGAAGGAAAAGAGCGATGTTGTTAACATAGAGCACAATCCTAACCATGTCTACTCAAAACTAAGCCCCATGGTGTTCAATGGGTCTTACTCCCAGGAAAGTGTCTTTAGGATTGCAGCCTTATTTGAATATTCTTTTGATTGATTTAACCAGTCTAGCAATTTAGCTTCTCTGCTCTTAGAAGTAGAGAATTGATGCTAGTTTCTGTAAGCAGTTGTTCCTACAGGGGGCAGTAGAGTACATCATCCATCACTGGCTTATGAGGGGCACAGCCTTCAGCCAACAAGCCAACATGGTGCCTGGCTCATCAAAATAGTTGGCATGGGGCCTCCCAGGGAGGTAGCGAGGGCCAGCTCATCAAAACAGCTGCTGCCAGCAATTCACAGGAGCCAGTGCCAGGAGCAAGAGGAAGAGAGCCAGGCCTTGTTTGTCAAAGGGAACCAGAATCAGCTTTATTTTTTCCCGTACCACTAATGGAGGAGCAACCACGCGGCTAGAAAGGGAACAGGCAACCACGACAGAGAAATGAGAATTAATTTAGGATGGTCAAGCGTATTACGTGCTCAAACTAATCTTGTCATAGTATAATTTTTGTTTCTTTCAAAAAAAATGTGATGATGGTCAGCCAGGGTATATATTTCCTCATCTTTGTAACATTTGAAATCAGTGGCTAGAAAAAGTGCTGCGTGTGCAAAGTATTGGTTGATTTGTTTGAATGTGCTGCTTTTCCTTTATTCCCCATTTATTACTTGTGCAAGTTTGATTTGAGAAGTGAAAGTTGCATTTTCTATAGTGTCGGTCAAGATGAGTGGCCGACAAAATAGTGCAGAAAATAGGACTATTGGTAAGGTTGTGGTAATTCTTGGTAAGGTGGAGGGGGAAAGATGGGCTGAGGGAAGGGAGGAACCAGGATTAGCAAGGTTAGGCATTGGCCAAGGAATCATGTGCATCAGAGGGCCCACCTAATCAGACCATCCTTTGAACCCTCCACACCATGGGCAATGATAGCACTTGGCATAGGAACAGCAGGAAAGGGGAAAAGTGCTGTGGGGAGTCCATTGCATGGTTTTGTCCAAGGCCTTGTGCAATCTTGATGCCTGCAACGAGCCAAGAAATTCTCAGCAACAAAGTGAATTTGGTTTAATTGGTGTAAGTGTGCATGTGTATCAAGAAAGGGGAAGGATTTCATGTGGGAAGCAACATTTGGTAAGACCTGCTCTTAAATGAATTTAAAAAGAAACTGATAAATACTGTAATGTAAGAGCATTTTGAAGTAGTGCAAACACATAGATTTTTGCTGTGGCCTAGGGAGTCCCTACAACTTTTATGAAAAGCATCATGATGTTTTATGAATATTAGAATGAAAAGCCTGCAGCTAGAAGTAGCAGAGGTTGCCACACTCTTGTTGGACCATCATCTTTTCATCAATTGTGGCCTCCACCATTTTGGTCTGTTTTGCCACCACCACCACCTTTTCTGCCGTGCCGGAAATTACTTCCAGTAACACTGCAGTTGGCACTGGACTGCAGAATGAAAAGATCACCATGTTATTTATGTGATTTAAGAGATCGTAAACATGCAATCTTTGGGACAGGAAATCACAGAGAACATGGATAAACACCCTTATGGTGTCACATGTTACTATCACATCCATTTTTGGAAAGGAAAGGGGGAGTCAAAATTAGCAAAAAGAAAAAATAATTTCAATATTAGTGCTTTTTGCAAATCCAAGAGGTTTTGCATTTCTTGTGAAATCAAGAAATAGGGTGTTTTGGCTCATCCCGAAAAATCTGTGCCCACCTTAAAACATCTCATTCTAAAAGTTTAAATTGAACAGGTTGCTAGTGAACAAATTTGAAATAGGAATAGAAGATTATGTCCCAACATGCACATGAATAAATGGCTAGTTTATTGTCATCAAAGCAGCATAATTTTTGCATGGTGAATACAGAATTTATGTATAAATATTGCAAAGGCAATCTCTACCTCCTTCATGGATGTACAACAGAGCCTGACAACTAACTTACAGTTTGCTTAATCCAGGAATCAAATATACAGTGTAACTGATTGCTATGGATTGCACAGACTGGGACTTCAGATTGCACTCATCCCTTATCTTCAGAGTTGCTTGTAAGGTGTCCTTCTAAAATCTGCATTGGTTGTACAGATAATACAGTTGGATATCCACTGCTGGCATGGTTTCTCCTGAAGAACATTATGTAAATTCTAGGTGTGTGCTGTGTTTCTGCAAAACACAAAATTTTAAAAGACCCCCCGCCCTGCCCATCCCAAAAAAATTCTAAAATTTTCAGGAGGTTCCTCCCCTAACCTCTAGTTTGTTTAGTATATGCCTAAAACTAAAGCTGCCCTTGGGTATGCTGTCAAATTAGATGCTAAAGCTCTGACCTTTCAACTGCTTCATGTGGTGCATTATCAGATTTCCTGAAGTCATGCAAAATCCATGCAAGTTCCACAGAGTGGCATTTGAGTTCCAGATTCCTCTTGATGTAACTTACTATATGCTCAGGAACTTAGATCTAGTTGTCACTCCATCTCACATCATGAAGGCAACATCAAATGACAATGTTGCACATCGGCCACTTAATTCCACTGTTGGAACTCTCCTATCACCATATGCAGTGCTTTTCAATGGAGTCACACATTCTGCATTCCTGAAACCTTGATTTGCTGGAAATTCCCATTTTCAAGGTAGGAGTTTTGAAAGGTCAGTTCCAACTCACTGCACATGGCAGAAAATAATCAAGGACACACACATGTATATACATTAGACCCTCCAGTCCTTATTAACACATACCGTATATTCCTTCCTCCCAGGAAGATCTCCATTCACTTTGGCAAATTGCTTGAATAAAAGCTGCAACACATCACATATTTATGTAGGTATATTCTAATTATACACGCTGAGCGATCCACCTACTTAATTACAGCTGTAGTTTAGAGATTAAAGTTTATACGCTTTGTGATGCGTGCACACCCATGCATAGTTATGCATTCATGCTTGAAAGGAGCATCATTAAATATTCATCATTACGGCTCAGATTAGTTGTCAGATCCTATGGAATACAAGGGGCACCTGCTATCTTCCGCTGTTTTAAATTCAGCAATGAGTGAACAGCAGTATTTTACATCTCATGGTTAACATATTTTTTAAAATGTTCTTTTGGATAATATGGCAGCAAGGGATGGGGGTGGATGGGAAGGAAATGTGTTGTAGAATCCAATATCTTGCACTCTTTGTTTACAGTCTATTTAAAGAGTTTATTGATTTATCAATAAGTGCCCCTTCTGTTTAGTGCGTGTCTGCAGCACATTTCTATTCGGAGCGGCTACAGCATGTCAGCCCGGAAGCAAAGAGGTCTAAAAGGTGTTTTCTGGAGAGAACTGGGTAATGTAAGGTTATGCCTTTCTAGACCTAGAACATCAACAAAACCTTGGTTGTGAGAAGACATGTTGAACAGTTTGAAATGTGTAAATTGCACATCTGTTATTTGTAGCAATTTATATTCGCCACAGGAACAATGCAGTAAGCCCCACAGGTGATTTTGTGTGGGTGGTTGGGGGTGTAAAAATTCAATAGATTTTGTAAAGTACACCTATAAGTTAGAGAAAGTGTTATTTGTAGGGTAAACATTTTTGTTAATGTTTCATCTACAAGGATAGTCTAATGGATGAATGTTTTGCGTGAGCAAAGGGTATCATATCTCCTTTCCTCTTTTATCTCTGTATCTCTAACAGCTTAAACTGGTAAATTTGGTGTAGGAAGGAAAGACTTATTAAAATCCTCTCCGTACCTCCTCAGTGCAGCTGGACTGGCAATAGTCAAGGATTTTTTCCCCTCAAACCCTACCCCCTCAAAACACACACACACAGAGGGGAAGAAATATATAGGTTCATGAATCAATCCAGATAATGGGGACGGCTGAATGTAATAAATAATACAGTAACAACCCTAAACTAATGAGCTGTTGCTAAGGTACATTTCACAGGCTCATCCTCTATATAAAAAGTCACTAATAATCCCTTGGTGTAATCAGATGATAAAGCTTTGCCATAAGGCAACACCTGTGCAATTAAAACTGCAGATTCTTTTGCACGTTCCATTAATTTCAGGATTTTGTAAAGACACTATGACTGCACTAATAATCTAGTCTACTTGACTCCATGTCTACTGGAAACAGGGTGTTTAATTAGGTAAAGGTAATTAATTAGAGATAAATTGAGCTAATCAGACGCGGTTAACACTAATTCTCTGAATTAAGACATTTTGGGACACCTACTATTCCACTGGCTTTGATATTTTCCCAACAAACAAAGAGTTAGAGGGGAGTAAGAAAGCATTTCATTGATGGCTTTATACTGGGCAGCAACAATCTCATAACTGTCTTATTAACATTAGTAGCCTCATTAGAACTGATGATGTGATAAGTAAGTAATTATTTTTCATGGAGTATGAAGCCATAGAAAGGTACTGTGACAGTGATTTGAGTGTTGTGAGTAACCATTTTTAGCTAATGGGAATCTTTCCACTAGAGTCAGAAGACCTTGGTTTTTCAGAATTGAATTAGAAGACAGGATAATAATCTTCTATATATATATATAAAAGAGAAAAGTCACTCACTCACTCACTCATCACTGCCCTGCCAAAACCGGTGGGCCTAGAAGTGTGAAATTTGGGGTGGGTTTTCCTTCTGTGAGGGAGGGATGCACTAAGAACCGGTTTTCAGAAATTCCAACCAGAAGGGGGTGAAAAGGGGCGCATCGCGTTTTCCTCCCTATACTTTGCATTGAGAATTGCTGACTCAGCAACATTCCTCCCCAACTGCTGGGCCTGAAGCATGGAATTCTGGGAGTTCCTTCTGTCACCTGAACTCCCACCAAGAACCATCTGGAGAATTTAACCCTTCAGGGGCTGAAAAGGGGGCAACGTGTTTCTGTCCTATACTTAACATGGGAGACTGAACAACATCCAGCCAGTTTGGTCCTCGGTGCCTGGTGCACTGGGAATGTTGTTTGGAGGAAGAGGTTGCACTGGCGAGGATGCTGCGCATGGGGGGAATGATGCGCATGGGGGAATGGTGCGCATGGGGGAAGTTGCGCATGGGGGAAATTGCACAAGGGGAAGTCACGCATGGGGATGATGCACATAGGAAAAGTTGCGCATGGGGGAAAGTTGCGCATGGGGGAAAGTTGCGCATGGGGGATGATGTGCATGACAAAAGTTGTGCATGGGGAAATGATGCGCATGGGGGAAGTTGCGCATGGGGGAAGTTGCGCATGGGGGAATGATGTGCATGGGGAAGTTGTGCATGGGGAAGTTGCGCATGAGGGGCTCATGCAGATGGGTGATGTTGCATATGAGGAGTTCAAGCACATGGGAGATGATGCGCATGGGGGTCTGATGCACATGGAGGGATGATGAGCATGGGGGAAGTTGCGCATGGGGGAAATTGCGCATGGGGGAAGTTGCGCATGGGGGAAATTGCGCATGGGGGAAATTGCGCATGGGGGAAGTTGCGCATGGGGGAAGTTGCGCATGGGGGAAGTTGCGCATGAGGGATGTTGCGCATGGGGGATGATGCGCATGGGTGGAAGTTGCGCATGGGGGAAGTTGCGCATGGGGGATGATGTGCATGGGGGAATTTGTGCATGGGGGAATTTGCGCGTGGGGATGATGTGCATGGGAAAGTTCAAGCACATGGGAGATGATGCGCATGGGGGTCTGATGCACATGGAGGGATGATGAGCATGGGGGAAGTTGCGCATGGGGGAAATTGCGCATGGGGGAAGTTGCGCATGGGGGAAGTTGCACATGAGGGATGTTGCGCATGAGGGATGTTGCGCATGGGGGATGATGCGCATGGGGGATGATGCGCATGGGGGAAGTTGCGCATGGGGGAAGTTGCACATGGGGGAAGTTGCACATGAGGGATGTTGCGCATGGGGGAATTTGTGCATGGGGGAATTTGCGCGTGGGGATGATGTGCATGGGAAAGTTCAAGCACATGGGAGATGATGCGCATGGGGATCTGATGCACATGGAGGGATGATGAGCATGGGGGAAGTTGCGCATGGGGGAAATTGCGCATGGGGAAGTTGCACATGGGGGAAGTTGCACATGAGGGATGTTGCGCATGGGGGATGATGCGCAAGGGGGAATTTGCACATGGGGAAAATTGCGCGTGGGGATGATGTGCATGGGAAAAGTGGTGCATGGGGAAGTTGCACATGGGGAAATGATGTGCATGGGGAAAGTTGCGCATGGGGGAACTGATGCAGATGGGTGATGTTGCATATGAGGAATTTAGGCACATGGGGGATGATGCACATGGGGGACTGATGTGCATGGAGGGATGATGCGCATGGGGGGAAGTTGCGCATGGGGAAAGTTGCGCATGGGGTGTTGATGAGCATGCGGTGTTGATGCGCCGTGGGGGGATGTCGTGTGGGGAAATGTTACTCCCACAACGTGGGTATGCTTTTTGCTAGTAAATACTATAAATAAAGAAGATGAAGTAACCTGGAAAGCCTGGTCTTGGATATGGGGGAATGCAAGGTGAGGAATGCAGGGGATATGAGGATATGGGGGAATGCAAGGTGAGGGGTCCATGCCAATTGAGGTGGCCCATATGTAATAAAGGTGTGCATGTGTGGACAAGCTGCACATCTTAGGAGTGGGGAAAATGCAAACATTCTATATCATCTCATTTTCTATGTGACATAACTATATCACCGTGGGTGTATATCATAGAATCATAGAGTTGGAAGGGACCTAGTAGGTCATCTAGTCCAACCCCCTGCCTGCAGCAGGAAATCCCCCTAGAGTATCCCCGATAGGTGCATGTTGAGCCTCTGCTTGAAGATCCCCAGTGAGGGAGAGTCCACCACCTTCCTTGGCAATCTGTTCCATTGCCGAACTGCCCGAACCGTCAGAAATTTTTTTCCGGATATCCAACCGGAATTTCCTCTCTTGCAGTTTGTACCCATTGGTTCTAGTTCTGCTTTCTTATGGGTGTGTCAAACTCCTCACAGCACTTTCACAGATCTTGTTGAGTCTGTTTCTTTGAAAATCCTCCAGTGATGGTGTATACAGTACAGTGGTTCCCAAAGTGGGGGTCGAGACCCCCTTGGGGGTGATCAGGAGGGTTACGAAAAGCTGAGCACAGGCATCTTGAAATCTGGCACTAGGCACTACCATCTTGGAATGGGTTACTCAGGTTGCAATCAAAACTTTCTTGTGAGTAAATCTCATTAAACACAATTAGTCGTACTTCCCAGTAGACATGGAGGAGCTCTGGCTTCACAGTGATGCCGCTTCTGTTTGATGGTACTTCCAGGCTAATGACATCACTTTCAGATTAATGACATCACTTCTTTAAGGAGTCTTTTTGCAAAACTCCTACTTTTGATGCACTAAGTTTGAAATCAGTATGATGTTCACATTTTCTGGAGAATGATGGGTTTCAACATCATTGAGTACCCTGATTATTGCAAGAGACTGTGAATTCCTTATGATTAATGCTATATGCGTATTTAAAGTGCTAAATGTTTTGTGATTAGAGCACTGATAGATTAGGCTGCAGATGCAACCAGAATCTGTTTCTACATGGTTGCATAACTACTGTGGCATTTAGCTGATCCCGTTAAAATGTGCAGATTTCCTTATCAGCAGAAATTGTTCCAAGCACTGATATCATGTATTCTGTCTTGTAACTCCAAACAATTCTTTGACAAAAGATAACATACTGGCTCAGCCGGAACCAGGATTTTTAGAATTTTTTTAAAAGTTATATATGTCACAATTTGATAATGTACTCCTAAACTGGTGTAGGCTTTGCCAGGATTGTATAGGGACTGGGAAATTGGATAGAGACCTGAAAGAACTAGGTTCAAATCTCTCCTTGGCCATGTAGCATCCTGAGTGTCCTAGGGCCGGTCACTCAGTTTCAGCCTCAACTACTTCACAGGATTGTTGTGAGGACTAATGGATAAAAGATCTGTAAGCTTCCTTTGATAGGAAACGTAGGGTATTAAACAAACAAACAAACAAACAAATAAATAGCAGGCCTCCGTCAGTCTTGAAAGACTATGGTATTGTACTCGGCACTGCATACACTGCATGCGAAGCACGAAAGCCTGGGTTGGATTGTTATGGAGGATAGGCTGTTACCCAAGCAGCAAATCCCCCCTCTCCACGCCACTGAATTAGTCCAATGGAAAGGCAGAGCCAATATGATTGGATCCAGCTGGCGTCACAGAGCTGGGCTACGGACAGGAGCTCACCTTGTCTTGTGGGGCCAACCCTGGTCTCGAACCCTGGCCTTCTGGTTAACAGGCACAGCGTCTTAACTGCTTGCGCCACCCACAGCCCACACAAATAAATAAAAAATAATGCATAATAACAATTCTAGGAACATTAGCAAAACAACAACATTTTGGATGATTGAGTAGGAGATTATAATTCAAGATAGGAACTATGGATGTCGCTGATTTGAAACAACCATCTATTAAAGGAATGCCAAATCGGCAATAGTGATAGCAAGAACTCTGTAGCTCTATATCAGTGGTTCCTAAATGTTTCAGAGACCCCTGAAACTACATCCTAATTTATAAAGAGGTCTGGCTGTAATGGTGATTGGGCCGCATGATGATCCCTCTCCAGTAGTAGCTTGTTTAACCCTTGATACACATAGCCGAAACTGCCTTTCCCAACCCACCAAAAACTGGGTTGTGATGCACTGATGGGTCCTGGACCCACAGTTTGGGATCTGGTGTTCTAGAGAATCCAACATCATCCATTGGCTTCTGTATCTGAGAACAGTTTATGTAAGTGGGGAGGATGAAGGCAGCGGCTGCTGGTTTTTTGGTTTCCTAAATACTATTCCTTGCCCCCAGTTGAACAGTTAGGATTTTTTAAATTTAGATTCCTAAAAGTGTTTGAAGAGACTTGTGAAATAAATGCTGTAAATAAATAAGGAGTGCTCCACAAATGAGACTTTGTTGAGAGAGTTTTAGCCTGGAGCAAGTTTTTAACAGCTGAGCTACACTCACCCATAAAAGGCAAGTTTATCATAGAAATGCTCAACCTTTTAACTCTGGTAGGGCTGTCAAACTATGTTTATAACAAGACATAGAAAACTCAGTTGTCTTCGAACTGTCATCAGAGACAGGAAAGATCTCTTCATGTATCTGCACCATATTAGACAATAGGGATAGGATGGTGTGGTCTAGAGAGCAACCATTCTTTTTCTTCTTGGCTATGGCCTGTTGGGAGCTCTTCTCAGGTTTCAACCCCCTCCGACCCCCAATCAAACAACGGTGAAAAACAAAGAAAACATCTTTGTTTTCTATGACCCCTTCATTTTTGCAAAGGGGATCAGTTGAGACTGGCTGGCTGAAACAGGTGCAAAATATTGATTCCAAAGGTGCATCTGATAACCTTAAACAGTGGTGGGCCCGGCCTGGCCCAAGAACTGGTTCTCTGGAAGTGGGCAGGGCTATTGGGTGGGGGCGGGGTCAGGGGCGGGGAGGTTTTTAATTTAAAAATTTAAAATTTTTTTAAAAAATAAAATTAATTCTGAGTAGACCTGCATAGGATGGGGCTCTGAGGCTGCAGTCCTCTCCACACTTTCCTGGGAGTAAGACCCATTGAGCACAATAGGGCTTACTTTTGAGTAGACATGATTAGGATTGTAATCACCAGGCTAAGAAAAGAGGATCTATCTAGAAATGAGGCAGGAATCCTAAAGACACTTTCCTGGGAGTAAGACCCAGGCAAGATGTAAAAAGAAAAAGGGGCCGGCTGCTGCTCCAGCAGCCAGAGGAAAGACACTCCGGCCAGCTGCTGGAGCCTTTAAATGCAGCGTACCGGTCCCCCCAGTTATGCCCCCCACCGCTGCTACCGGATCGCCATTGGCAGGGGATTTGGAACATCCGGTCCTGGATGTTCTTAAGTACCTGTGCTTAAGTACCATATGAGCCATACACCTGTAGGTATAAAAGTACATCAGCATCTGATAGCATAACAATGTATGTCTACACAGAAAAAGAGTATGGCTCATATCCTAAAAAATTAAGCCCTTTGCTCCAGAGCAGTTAAGGTAACTTTCCATAAAATAACACTTAGAGGGTGACGTAGCTGTGTGGACCCGTAACTGTTCTGGGTTTTGCCCTATGTTTACATATATCTATTCAGTATCTCCTTCTTCAAGGGCCATGTTCTCCAAGAACGTTGGCGATCAGCAGCATGCTATTCAATATGCCCCACTGATTTCAATGGGCTTTACTCCCGGGTTACTTTGTATAGGATTGCAGTTTTACTTCACCGTAAACTGGAAATTAAAGACTGAAAGGCTGCAATCCTAAAGACACTTTCCTGGGAGTAAGACCCATTGAACACAATGGGGCTTACTTTTAGGTAGACATGGTTAGGATTGTGCTCCAAGTCTTGTGCTAGCTAATAGAGATGGCACACAAACGTGATCACAGGCAACCAGCTAATACTCTCATTTTACTGGAAGGTACTTAGGGTTTTACTGGAGAGAAATGCTGAAGAAGTGGTAGTAGATAATCTTTTTCCCCCTTTTATTTTAAGCTTGTAATTTTTAAAATGCTGTTGTTAAGTGATTGGATCTGGGAAATCTTGCCAAACTATTTCAGATCACCCAGTGGTTCTCCTGCAAATTGACCTTCTCTCCACCCCAAAGGGTGACTTTTGGGACCTGGCTTTTGGGGAAGGACAGGCTGCTGCAGCTCACAAAACTGAAGCCAGGAACCCGAAACAGGCTGCAGATTGTGCCCATCTAGTCTTGCTAGCAAACTTGCAAGCAGGAGTGTTCATTTTCACAAGCACCTCCTGAAGAAACCTCTCCTATGCAAAGCCTCCTGCATTCTAACCACCAAACACCTGTGCTTATTGAAGCGCACAAGGCTCGAGTTTGTGGTGATAATTGCAGTCTTAATATTTAATGCTCGCCAATGTAACACATCAGAGGAGGCTCTGCAGAGTGGAAATATTACATGTTTTGGACTCAAATTGAGCATTGTAAGTAAGCTTGGGTTGGGGCTGCCAACTCTACTCAGGTACTGGCTTGCAATACACAACAGGTGAATCTAGGAATTCATTCGGAGTGAACTCAGGGACAACTATTTGTCATATTTTCATGGAAAAGCTGCTTTGAATGGAGGGCATTCGGAGCCAGGAAGTGTTGGTAACCTTTTCCTTGCCAGCCATTTCCCAATTACAAACCTCTTCCCCCTCCTCTTGTCCCACTCGATCCCTGATACAATGGGGATCCCTGATGCAATGATAAGCATGCAATGAACTCTGCATAGAGACTGCTTTGGGTAAAGCTGAAAAATGGCCAGTGAGGAAAGGCTGAAGCAGTGCTCCTACTTCTCTGCTCAAAATGTCTCCTTGGAAAAATACCTTTTGTTAAATCCAATTGTATTTAAGCAGGCAGCGGAGGCAGCGGATTTGGGACATACCCCCAAATCCAGAGTAACTACAAGAGCACATAAGAAACTTTATGTACACCCGTGGTTACTGCACCACCTACTGAAAACCTGTGGGAAATTCATATTGGAATCCAGAGTAAGTTGTTCTTACACCAGAGCAAAGACTCCCTGTCGTTACTCTGGATTTTTCCCATAGAATCCTAGAATCATAGAGTAGGAAGGGACCTAATGGATCATCGAGTTTCAACCCCCTGCCTTTTGTCTTCACAACAACCCTGTGAGGGTGAGTGAGGTTGAGAGTGAATGACTGGCCCAAGGTTACCCAGGAAGCTTCATGACTGTGGGGGGATTTGAACGTGGTACTTCCAGATCTCAGTCCAACTTCCTCAACTACTCTGCCATCCTGGCTAAATATATAAACACAGTGGAAGACACAGGACATTAACCTGTTAATAGTCATTCCTCTTTGTTTTTGACTGCTATTTACTTGAGTGTTATCAAAGCCATCTTCCCCACAGCTAGAAGCTGTAATGCAGCCTATAATCCCCCATCTTGTCAGCTGCTCACTAGCATCTGTGCCAGGAATTGAACTGTTGTTCTTTAAAACAGTAGTAGGTTCTCTATTGCCTCTTGTATCATCTTAGGACCCAGCAGGTCATCTTCACAACTTAATTTTTCTTTTATCCAGAGCAGAAACTCAGTGAGGATATGTGACGTTCAGACCGTGCTATTGTGTTTTCCCATCATATGATGCACCCAATGAACTAAATAATATTTTAAAGGCTTTAAGAATTTTAGTGTAAGTATCCCAGATCTGATTTAAAATGCAAAACGTAAATTGTGTACACTGATAAAAACGATGATGATATTAGCATTTGTTCAGGGCTTTCTGAGGGGGAAAAGCACAGCACATGTTTTATCCTGATACCCTTACATCAACCCTGTAAGGCTAGCCATTGTGATCCCCATATTATGTCAAAGAGGAAGTAGTTTGCTTAAAATCTCTTATTAGTTAATGGCAGAATCAAAAATCACACTATGCTACAACAGGAAATGATTTTTTTTCTTTTCCCACCTTTTCCTTTGCAGGAAATTAATGATCTATCATTAATGAGGTATCATAAGGCAGTTTGAAATTGAAAGTGGTTCTGGGCACACAAACCACAATCCCTCTAACTTTTGTGGCAAGTAAGTAGTGTCCTGTCATGGCTGCATAGGAGCAGCTCGAGGGTGCTGAGCAATAATATTAGCTTTGCTGTACTTTCGAGCATTGATACAGAAGCTGTGTGAGACTTCCATTCAGCAGTGTGACCATGCAGCTTAGAGGAAGGGTGGTATCCTGTACTAATGATAACATCCCATACTGATAATATGTACTGTATATAGAAGAACAAGCACATATAGAACATACATAGAACAGGAACATATAGAAGATATACATATGAAATACATATGATATACATATGATATACATATGAAAGAACTTGTTACATATGGCTGACGGCTTGGTATGACCTGGTTGTATCCTGAACCAGTTTGTTCTGCTATATCCTTGCCCTCGACTCATTTGAAGCCAACAGGGTAATAATCTGTGTTAGGGTGCAATCCTACGCATGTTTACTTAGAAGTAAGTCCCATTGTGTTCTATGGGACCTACTCTCAGGAAAGTGTGTTTAGGATTACAGCCTTAGTTAAAGAGAATCAGAACCATATATTATCATCCAATTCTAAAGTATATTTGTACTTACAGTGTATGAAAGTTGGTGCAAGGCCTCCTAGCATGTGAAATGGTGTGCTGACTACTGGCCCATACCTGATACAGACCATCTGCCATAATGGTCCATGAAGTGGTCATCTAGGACAGCAGATTGTTGGGGCCAATCTACCCATTTCTATTACAAATGTGGCTGCAAGGCTCCTCCTCTTCCACTTTTTCCTCACTGAATTGGAAAAGAAGGGGGTAGAAAAGCAGAGGACATGTGGAAGGAAGGATGGTGCTGAGCTAGAAAGGTGACTTAAAAGAAGCAGAACTTGGCACATCATCCAATAAGGGGGGCAGTGCTTGGCCTGCCAGTTTGGGCACCAGGATATCTTGGACCAGCTTTGCTGCTACTCCTACCTTCCCTTCCCTTGGCAGCCTTTGGTCTTGTTCCATCACCAGGTGCCACCTTGGAAATCTCACCTTGCAATCCTATCCACATTTACCTGGGGAGAGGCTACACTGATTATAATGGGACTTACCTCTGAGTAGACATACATAGGATAGGACTTGATGCAACTGCCTTGAATGCAACTGACAACCTGAGCTGCTGATTAAAAAAAATGCTTACTGTGACAGCAATCTATGAAACTGTTGTCAGGATTGCAGGTAGCAGCTGAGCAAGTCTAACACAATCCCCTTGTATTAAAATGACGGTTTGCAAAAGGACTTTCTTTTCTGGCACTTCTTGAAAGTGTCATGGTGTTCGAGGTGCGTTTTAACTCCATCACCGTTGTCAAACGCTTAATATTTTAAAGAGAAAGTTCTTAAATTTAATAGTTGATTTTATTATTACTCTTTTGGACGCAATTAACTAGGGATGTATTTCCAACAGCCTTCTCCCAGCTATCAAAATGGTTTTTTTTAATGTTTGTAGACCGAGGGGGGGGGGTTGGAGGGAAGGTCTGTCAAACCACGGGCCTTCTCCCTTGGTGCACATTATTAGAGTCTTTTTAGAGACAAGCAAGCAATTTTGCTGTCATTGGTCTTGTTCAAATAGACTCTGTTTATTTATGCAATACACTTGGGGAAGGGTGTCGGAGGAAAGCTCACCACAGAGCAGCTGACACAGTGGCTGCACACTCATCTGAAAAGATGCTCAAACAATGCACTGTCACAGAGAGTTCACTTTAAGAAATATTGCTGATGGCACACTTTGGGCCTCTCTCCGTTGCTTCCTGGCCAATTTATATTGCTCTGGCAGGGCTGAAGGGATGTGATGTGGGGATAAAATTATATTTGTATCCTCTTTGGACCGTGGGGTCCTTTGAGCAAACACAGAGAAGTGCAAAAATGACCCAGCTATGAACACAAACCTGACCTTTCAGTGAACTAACTCTACATCCCAGGTGAGAGGACAGCATTTTTTGAATGTATCCTGCCTTTTTCTCATAGACCTCATTTTTATAGGGTTTCTTTGCATTCTGTTTAGGGTTATTCCATTTTATCCTCGTGGCAACCCTACCTGACTCACCCAAAGTCAGTTATAGCCCAATCCTAACTAACGTTGGCACAGTGTTAGTCTGGCTTCATTTCTATGGTGGGCTTTTTACAGGGGAATGGGAGACGACGAGTCCTATAGAGTTGAGAATGTATGACTTGAGGACTTGTAAAGTGCTCCCATTATGACTTGTTTTTGACTTGACTCGAGTCCAGCACCCCTGGACTTTTCCAACACTATTTTGATCCACTAAGCCGAAAGCAGTCCATTGGCTCTGTATTATGGGCACTCCATATTGCTGTTTGTGGTCTGTATGGGCATGCTTGTATGTGTGCTGATCATGTGTGTTGATCATCTAGCACAGTGATTTTCAACCAGTGTGCTGTGTCTGCGAGAATTTTGGTGCGAGAATTTGGGGAGGGACATTTATTAATAGGAAAACGTGGGGATTTGAACAGCATGGTGTGCCTTGTCAATGGTAAAAACAACTGATGGTGTGCCATGAGATGGAAAAGATTGAAAATCATTGATCTAGCAGACCACAGGATCATCAGTAGTATAGGCTTCAGAGCAGAGATTGCCAAGCACTGCTCAGAGCCAGTTTATTCTCTGGACATTGTTTTTGTGGCTGAAACTATCCTGTCAATGGCTGTGCTAGGTCACTATCCTAGCAAAAAATAAGAGCTTCCAGAGGTTGTAGGATGAAAGTTATTCCTGAAAATTCCTCACTAAGAGTATCCAAAATGAGCCCCTTATGACCTGATGACATATGATACATATTGTATAATTTTCTGGAGCAAAGAAGATCTGAGACTGGTCAACGGCTGGAAGGAGACAACATGGGAAAGCCACTCATTCTTCCATGGAAGAAAAGCTGGATGTGTAAAAGCAATAAAATAAAGATTAACACTGATATATTGCTGTTCTTGATTAAGCATAGGATATAATAGCATTGCTATGAAATATTCACAGACATTCATTGAGGTTTCACCCTGGAAACAAGTATCTTAAAAGAAATGCGGATTCAAATTTTCCAGGTCCTCATCGAGCCAAATAAAGTTGGCTGGGGGGATTTGGACCCCAAGGTCAGCAGTTGGCAACCCCTAATCTAAAGGATACATTCCTCTGCAGTGCATAAATTATTTTTGAAGATATGAATGTCTGCAGGTTTCTATTCTATTGCTTTGTTGGAATGCTGTCTTCACTTTTTCTATCTGTTTGAGGTCACACTCCTGACAGGATCCTTGAGTACAATGCTAGCAATGAGACGGGCCTCCATGCCGCTTCCTCTTGCACAAATTCAACTGAAACTGAATAATAATAATATAGATTCAAGGAGAATCTTTCAATTCTGCTGCTGTTTTTTTGATTTAAATCTTTTGAATACTAAAGCGCAGATGCCGATTAGAATGCTTGAAATAATATCCTATCCCTTCTCCTAATTTCCTCGACATTATAATTCAATAAGCTTGATAGAATTATTGAGTTTAAAGGAATATGTTTAAGGTGTACATCACTGGTGTGATGGAGAGAGATTTGACTCCGTGTCTTTTCATTAAGGATGAATTCTGCCCAAGGGTGCACTGTGGACTTGGCAAATAGCATTATAATAGTGAGAGAATATTGCCCATTGGATAGTTGAGCTGATGATTAAATTTAAAGCGTGTTGTCCGCATAAAGCAAATAAAGTGTAGGTTTTATTTATTTATTTTTTCCACATTTACTGTGAACATTCATCACTGGTGCTGAAGATACACAGTTGCTAATTATTGTGTTTTTTAATTTGTAATGTACTGTAAATTTTGTATAATACTAGTGTGACCTTATAGAGAACAAGAAAAAAGATGACAGGGGGCCTATAATTATAAGATGGTGAAGAGACACTGTAATTATTTACTATTTTTAGGACCAGTGTGCATCGCCTCTTAATTTGCATAAGCTTTAGACGTCCGCACATTTGCTTGTGGATGATACATTTTCCTTCAGATGAAAGAGGAAGACGGTTTCCATAAGAAGTTAGCCAACTGGGAGCCTGATTATAACGAACAACAAAATTGTTGGTGGCAGCTTTTTTAAAAAATGGGAAGAGGGGCTTTTTGGGGTAGGGTGGGGGAGGGATAAAATTGGTTTTAAACCAAGATTCAAAACATCCTCTCCATTGGGTCTTGAAAACCTGTGATTTGCTTTTGGAGAATTGATTAAATTATCTTGTGGCTAAAGCGTTAGATTAATAAGAAATGGGGGTGGGGGGGAACAGCGATGAAGGCCTGCAACTCCCCAGGAATCTATTTATCACGTGTAGAGGGTGATTATGACAGTATGTTCTTATTAGGGATGAATATTTTGTGCTCATTAAGTTTACCCCCTTGAGTACTTGAGGATGTAAAGTGTGTTTTTCAGCAAGTATCACCGTGTATGCTTCTTTTATTATTTCACATTTAGGTTGTTTCCTATCCGCCTGGCTGCTTTGTAGCAGTACAGCTGGTGGCTATTAAAAAAGGGAAAGGACCTTCCAAATCGGAGGGGGGTGGCTAGCTCTTGTGTCACAGAAATTAGGCTGAAACAGTGGCTGCTCATATGCTCGCTTTCGAGATGTGAAAATGTTCTGGTTAGCGTGTCAGCCGGAGAAGCTGGTTTGGGCAACTCCGATGCTGGTATTTGAACGAGGAGCGTCTGACACCAGATGGAGTCTATATGGAGAGCTCTGGCTTACTTTTGCCATATTGTAGCTGTTTCCTGTAGTGCTTAGTTGACAGCTGGTGTCGTGTAGTGGTGAGGAGTCTGCGCTGCTAAGCAGGACTACCTTGGTTTAAATCTCACCTCTGTCTTAAGCTCACTAGGTGGCAGCCATTCTGCAATCATAATACTTGTCTGTGGAGGTTGTAAGGGTTGCCTCAATTTATCTGATGGTCTGTGCATACTCCAAAAGCAACATACAGATGCTAAACATTCTCCTTGATTATTGAAGCCAGTGACCACACATATGCAGAGAGGGGGTGACATTGCAGGCACAGGAATGACACATAAGAAGAGCCTCCACTGGATCAGGATAAAGGACTATCTAGTCCAGCTTCTTGTATCACACAGCAGCCCACCAGATGCCTTAGGGAGCAAACAAGACACCTACTTCCAGGTGCCCTCCCCTGCATCTAGCTTTTTGAGGTAATACACATTTTAAATCTACCAGTGTATAAATATACACATACACGCCAGTGGTGGGCTTCAGGGGGTTCTCACAGGTTCTATAGAACCCTTTGCTAATGAGTGCCTGGGTCTGAGAACTGGTTACTAATGGGACATAGAACCTGTTGTTAATTTAGGTTATTAGGACATAGAACCTGTTGCTAATGTATTTGAATCCCACCACTGCATACACCCTTCATAGCATGTACCCTGTTACATAGCATGTTCCTTTCCAATCTCTCCTTAAAGGCATTGAATTTGTCCAATCTCTCCTTAAAGGCATTGAGGCTAGATGCCATCACCACATCCTGTGACGGGGAGTTCCACAGACCATCAATGGGTGTCATCGCACTACTGGACTTTTCTATTGGACTTCATTTCCAGCTTATAAGATCAAATAGAGAATTTACTGAATATACAAGTGTCTATTGAATGTATCTTTTGAATAGACATGCAAGTGTCTATTGAAAGCACACCAGGTGTGCTTTCAAACATGCATTCAAGGGGCATAAAGGGAAAAAACTATTTTGTGTGTTGTGGATCCTGCACTGTAGCCAATGACACAGTCTGATTGTGTTGGATCCTGTGTTTTGGCCAATGACACAGCATGGAAAGAAGAGGGAGGTGAAGGTGAGAAATGCAAAAGTGGGAATTAATAGTACCAGAGAAGGGAGAATCTAAACAAAGCAATACAATATGTCACAGTGGTGGGCTTCAGGGGGTTCTCACAGGTTCCCTAGAACCCTTTGCCTGGTTCTGAGCACCAGTTACTAATGGGACACAGAACCTGTTGTTAATTTAGGTTATTGGGATATAGAACCTGTTGTTAATTTAGTTGAATCCCACCACTGAATATGTGTTAAATAATCTTAGGTATTCATTTGCATCTAAAACCTGATTGTAAAAAGGTGAAAGGAGAAAGGGAGTGTGTAATGGTACAAGAGGGAAAAGAAGGGGAAGAAAGGACATGGGGAGATTTGGAGGGGGATTATTGTAGAGATGGAAAGATAATGCAGGGCCCCTCCAGGCCAAATCAAATTGCTCTAAGGCCAGCCCTACAAAAGGAGCCCTGTCAGACTGGAGAAGAAGGAGAAAAGGAGACTTTTTCTATATTCATCTGTGGCTATTTCTACGTGCTTCTTCTGAGTCACGTATACACCCTGGTCATGACACTTAACGTGGTGTCTAAACATAAACTGACTATGTTCTCTGATCCCTTGAGGGTTGTCTTGTCTTCCATGGTTGCACACGTCTACCCTTTCTGATACCTTATTAGCCAACCCCGTCCAGATCTAGGTTTTTTCCTCCCATGGATAAGCCTCGCTATGATTTTCTATGCTCTGAGCTCAGTGGGAACTGAAGGGGGGAAGGGAAAGCCTGCATCATTACCTCATGATGCGCTGCACAACTTTGATTTCCAGAAGTGTCAGCCCCCAACACTCAGAGCGTACAAATTCAAAGGGCAGGACGTAAGTTGGTGTGATTCTCTTCAGTGTGGCTGGTGTGTACATCTGTTATTTGAATTAAAAACAGAGAGGAGGAGAAGCAACGCTCCACTCAGGCTGAAATGAGAGAAAAGGCTGGTTTGTACTCATTACACTGGAGGATGTTTTCAAGTGCAGTTCATCCATCTGAAAAGGTGACCTTTTGTAATACTGTCAGCCAAGGTCAGCCATACCTACAGTTCAAAGCTGTGAAAATGCCTCCTTTGCAAGTTCAAGCTACCTTTTGCAGTGAGACGCTTGTGTTTCCAGTTGCACAAAATATTGGAAGACATTCAAGGAGTGGCGGCAGAACTGCTTGCCTTTGTGGTTTATCTGTCCCTTCTGGATGATTGGTGACCACATACTGTAACTGCAAAAGAGGACAAGGCCCTCCCAAAATGTGGGACACCCAAGAAAAATGTAGGACACGACAAAGTTAAAGCTAAAAACACAAATATCATGTGATTAAATTAAACGCTATATTACTTATATTATTCAATTTAAGACTGTTACATATGATTAATGACAAGAATGCTACATGCTGCCTGCTCACAAGGAAAAGGAGGACAATGAAGATTTTTCCAGGACATGAGGCTAAAATCCAGGACATATCCTGGAAAAGGGGGACAGGATCACTCTGTACTTTATGTTGTGTATTTTATGTTGTGTTTTTATTTTATGTTGTGCAAACAAAATGTGGAGAATGGTTCTATATATGGCCCCTTCACTTGGAAGGAAATGCAAGATACAAATGTAACCAGTGTTTGGCAGGATGCCAATAATGACTATTCACTGATGTGTGACTTTCTTGACAATTGGAAAATTCCATACTTTGTCAGACTCCACTGGTGATTAGAAGGAAAGCTGGGAGGAATTCAGATTCTTGTCACTTCTTGCTTCTCAGTAAATAACATGAATTTGGGCATTCCTGAACTAACACTGCAAGCACCAGTGCAGTGCTGCTGACACTAAAAAGCAGGCCTCCGTCAGTCTTGAAAGACTATGGTATCGTGCTCGGCGCTGCATACGCTGCATGCGAAGCACGAAAGCCTGGGTTGGATTGTTATGGAGGATAGGCTGTTACCCAAGCAGCAAATCCCCCCTCTCCATGCCACTGAATTAGTCCAATGGAAAGGCAGAGCCAATACTGCTCTGCCTTTGGATCCAGCTGGCGTCGCAGAGCTGGGCTAAGGACAGGAGCTCACACTGTCTTGTGGGGCCAAGCCGGGTTTCGAACCCAGGCCTTCTGGTTAACAGGCACAGCGTCTTAACCGCTTGTGCCACCCACAAGCAAACTGTACAGTACAAACAAGCAAAGGTTCACTCAGGCTGTGCCAAAAAGGTGGCAGTGGACTGTTTGGATTATTATTTTTTCTAACTCAAAAGATTCTCCAGTTATAATTTATAATAATACAGGTATCCCTCAGCTTCTGACAGTTTGTTTTCTGATGATCCACACTTTCAACACCTTCCAACACCCAGAACGCATTCATTCAATGCATGTTCTGCTCTTTCAATCTCTCTGCTCTTCTAAAGGTCAAAATTGCCCTCTCCTATGTTGTAGCCCCTGGTCTAATCTCATTCCAGAAGGAGTTAATGAGAATCCACTTGCAGAAATCATTATGTGGCAGCAGGAGCCTGCAAGATAAAAGAAGCATTTGCAATTTGCTAGCTAAAAAATACACTGGAAGCAACATTTATAAACGAAAAAGACTGGGTTCCATTTTGCATCCATTTTCACTTTTAGATGGTGCTCCAATCTCTAACCTATCCAACAAGTGTGGGATTTCTGTATAAAGGTTTTGCAATATCCATGGATGTTTCCAGGTAATATGGAATGCAGTGCTTGGCTTCCACAGGATGACCTACAGAGTGACAAATAGAGATTAGACTGGGCCTGATGAATTAAATTACCAGAGCACAGTGCTTGGTGGAATGGTGGTCGGCCATTCCCAGTATGGCTGTGCATTGGTCGTGCCCCAGGTTGGTACTCCCCAGGCACTGTATTGTAGCCCTTGAACCATCAGGTTTTGGTCTACCTTCTTTATTGCCATCCAGTGACAACTTCTTTTAAATTTGACCCATCACTGTTGGTATTCACTGAAAAGAAACCTCAATGAACACCAGCTTTAGGCCAGGTGCCATTAGCATTGACATTAGCGACATCCATTTTACAGTATTTTATTTTTTTTCTTGAGAACCTGTCTTTGATGAAGAACTAGAGGTTCATGAGACTTGAAGTGAAGGAGTCTTAATTTATTCAAGATGACTATAAGACATAACTGAAACAAGCCCCCCCCCAATATAGGACAACCAATAAAATAAAAGCTAAAAACACTCATATATATGGCTTTTGTGCATTTGATTTAAACACTAGATATCATATTATAAAATTGAAAACTATTATATGTAATTTATTACGTATAAATTACTTACAATACTTATAATTAATAAATTAAAAGAAGGCTACATGCTGTCGGCTCACAATGAAAAGGAGGAAAATGTAGATCTGTTCCAGGACATGAGGTTTAAAAAGAGGACACATTCTGGAAAATGAGGACATGGACACCCTGAACTTATTCCAGTTTTTAATTCTAGATATTTAATGCAGGTTATTCTTATCAGACATTATTTTACAATAATGTTACTGGAGTTACAGATGACTGATCTAATATTGGTGTTTACAGTGAGCTTTAAGGAAGTCAAGAAAGTGGACAACCCTTACGCTAGAGAGAGTGGTATAGCAGAGAGTCAGTTAATCAGGAGGAAGAGTGACCTCATTCTATCTGTGTAGTACCTTTTCCTGTCCCTTCAAACCTCTGACACTTAGAGGAATAAAAGACTTTTTCTTTTATTCCTTATTCATGTCATGAATCAATGTGAAATAAGATCCACTGAAAATACTAGGGATTTGCCTGCCAGGACACAATTTGTAAAGCGACTTTTTTTCCTAATCCAGTTCCATTTAAAATATTGCAGTGATAGGCTGTAATTGATTTATTTTAATTGACATTAGAAACTGTTCATTGTTTGACCAAGAAATCAGTTGGGCTCAAAGTGATTCATGCTATTTGCATGTTGCTAGCATTGTTAGATTTTTAAAAAATTCCTAGCTTATAGTACAATTTACTCTCAAATGTGAACTTCTGTCAATCACAAGGCTGTATGAAAATTGTCACAGCATATTTATTTTGGTTAACTTCGTGTCCTCTCAAGCTTAAGGATCTCAGCAGTTAGGCCACAAATTCTAATTCCATGTTCAACAAAGCCTTCTCAAATTCTCATTATAAAATGTCTCTGTCTGCGGTGCTGTTCTTATTTAAACCATAAAAGATGGGAGACCATGGAATGTCTTCATCTGGACAGAAATGAGGGTAGGTGTGATAGTCTGTAAACAAAGGAGAAAATTTCTGTAATGTCTTTATCTCTGTAATGTTGGTGGTATAAAAGTGGAATGGTTGGACAGTGAGGGTGCAATCCTAGCCAACTTAGGCCAGCATAACTCGCTCATCTCCACATTCTGGTGGTGGTGTGGGGAGGCTGGCGCATGTCTAACCCCAGTCAGGAGTGGTGCAGAAGTGCCCTGTGGCACTTTTGTGACACCCCAGGCCAGTGTTGGACTTGTGCCAGGACTTGTGCTGGTGGTTAGGATTGTACTGTCAATATATTAGGGTTATTCAAGAATTAGGGCAAAATCAGATTTATGTAGCTGCAGGTTTTGAGTTTGTGGAAATTGTAGTCAGTGTTGGCTTAGGAGTTATATGGCATAATGCCAAACATTTTTGCAGGCTCCCCATTCACAAGGATGAGGCACCCAGCAGAGATGTCACTACCAGCTGCTTTTGGGGACTTATCTGAAGCCAATCTGACCCATGGGTGATCAGTAGGGAGGACTATCCAGCAGTAATGCTCAGTTTGGCAGAATTGTGAAGCTGGTCTTGGTGCCAGGACCACAAATTGCCATCCCTCTTCTAAAAAAACATGTGTTTTGATATTCTGAAGGTCTCAGTAGGCCTTCTGGGGACCACATAGGCTGTGGGGAACCTCTATGGCCCTTGAAAGGACTTCTGAGGCATTCAAAGACCCTGCAAAATGTCTGCACTGGTTAAAAAAATGGTGGTGGGGAAAGGTTGTGGCACATGCGCATTCTGTCTTCAAGCTTTGGATGCACTGCTCACCACCAGTGTGGGGCCTTCTAGTCACAGGGCAGTTTTGTCAAATTGACCTAAGGTTTGCCCCAATTCCTTTTTTGGACAGACATACATTTCCAGACTAAATGAAACCAAGATTGATTGGCTAATCCTGTGAGAATCATGAAACTGCATCCCACTCTTTTGTATATAGCTCTATTGAATGTTTTCTTTTAAAAGGTACTAAATGAAATGTATAAATAGGTAGGTGTCCCACAGTTAGATTTCTGAGCTAGGTACTAACATAACTCCATAAAGCTAAAAACTGGAAGTGGATTCCAACTGTGATTTTAAACTTGGGCTGCAATCCTAAAGAAACTTTCCTGGGAGTAAGACCCATTGAACACAAAGGGGCTTACGTTTGAGTAGACATGGTTAGGCTTGTGCGCTTAGTGGACGATTGAGGAGCTCTGCACAGGGAAGGTGCCCATATAAAATGGAAGACAGTCCCTTTCCCTTTAACCATTGCAAGAAATAAAAAATTGAGACAGGTTTAATTCATTACAGAAAGGTTTAAAAAGCAGCATCTGTCTCTATTCCTTCTTCTATGCAATGGATAAAGGTAGAGGTACTCTGTCCTCCAGTCTATATGGTCATCTTGTGCAGAGGGGTCCACAGGTCACCCCGCTCCTGCCCCCCAAGAGCTGAAACTGGCTGCAAGTAAGTATGACGCTCACTTCTTCTGGGCAGTAATGTGATCCTGGAGATTGTGTCACTATCTTCGCCCCTCCCCTGCAAAGACTGACTTCATTTCTCAAACTCTGAGAGTTTGAGAATGGTTGGTCTTGACCATTTACATGGCTAGGACTGGCCATGTTTGTTAAAAAGCAACTAATTTGTCATTCTTGAAGCTTGTCTTCCCTGAACTTTGTACCAAACTGACTCCTCAATCTCTCATTCCGTCTGTTTTTCAGTGAGACGATCTGTGACTGAATTTCAAGAATTTATAGACAGTCAAACCTTATATTTAGAGTAACTTGCATATTTGCTTGTTTTGCAAGACAAGTAAATATTTCTAATAAACTTTGACTTGATATACAAGCGATGCCTTAATAAAGAAGTGAAAAATATAGTCCTAGCTGGGATATGGCTGGTTTCAGTGCTCCGCCAGCAACTGCTCCGCCTCTCCTGAGAGACCAGCCTATGCATGACTACTCTGAAGTAAGCCTATTACAGTCAATGGGGCTCACTCCTATGTAAAGGGAGTAATGGAAAGGAGCCATGAGACCTCTTTGCAGGTCTAAAGGAAGCCCATATTATAATCACTGGGATTCACTCCTCTGTAAGGGAGCAGATTGCAGTCTGAGAGACCTGAGAGTTCAGGTTAGTTTTATTTTTCTTTATAGTTTGTATTTTTGAATTTATTTGTATTTATTTTGTATTTATTTATTTGTATTTATTTTGTATTATATACAATATTTTAATCATTTTTATATGAAAATTTTTGGGTTGTAGACTGAATCATCTGAGTTTCCATTATTTCTTATTGGAAAATTTGCTTTGATATACAGGCATTTTTTATACATGGGGCTGTGGGTGGTGCAAGCGGTTAAGATGCTGTGCTTGTTAACCAGAAGGCCAGGGTTCGAGACCCGGGTCGGCCCCACAAGACAGGGTGAGTTCCTGTCCTTAGCCCAGCTCTGCAACGCCAGCTGGATCCAATCGTATTGGCTCTGCCTTTCCATTGGACTAATTCAGTGGCGTGGAGAGGGGGGATTTGCTGCTTGGGTAACAGCCTATCCTCCATAACAATCTAACTCAGGCTTTCATGCTTCGCATGCAGTGTATGCAGCACCAAGAATGATACCATAGTCTTTCAAGACTGATGGAGGCCTGTTTTATATACAAGCATGCTGCTTGAACGAATTACGCTTGTAAACCAAGGCACCCCTGTAATTCCAGTGTATGAACAAGAAAATTCATCAAAAACAGATGTCCTTTTGGTCCATTCAGAAAATCCCTTTTATGGAAAAAAGGAAGAACTTAGCAAGTTGGCAAAGGTCTTTGTAAGTAGGGAAAATAAAGATAAAGATAAATGCAAAAGAATTTTGCATTTTAGATTGTGAGCTCTTTTGGGACATGGACCTATTAGCTATTAATTAGCTATTATTTTTCATTTTCTTTGTAAATTTGTGAATTTTTTAGTTGAAAAGCAGTATATCAATATGGTAGGTAGGTTGACAGACAGACAGACAGACAGACAGACAGACAGATAGATAGATAGATAGATAGATAGATAGATAGATAGATAGATAGATAGATAGATAACAGTTCCTCTGTTGGATTTGCAAGAATGGGTCTTGGTAGAACATGGAAGAGAGGTGCAGAAAAACCTGTAACTGGAATGCCAACATAATGTGCTACATTGCACCTACTACAGTGTTGTCAGTGCAAATTATATTGGGCAGGTGCAAGGACAGGGTACGCTATAATGCAAGTTCAGCAGATGAGATGCATGTAATAGATATCTCAAATCAGCACGGAGGTGTGATAAACAGCTAGTTCCAACAATTCCTTAGTGCATTTTCTAAGTCGAGCATTGCATCTGAAACGTTGATGGGAAATGAAGTTTTTCAGCAATCTGTCTTTGATATTTAGCTCGCCCTTTCAATGTCTCATTGCATGTATAAAACATTGCCACCCTGTGTGGGAGCAGGTATGTAGCATCCTTATTTCATAAAACTTCATTTGTTAATATAGATTGGAGAGTGGGAATTGGAACTGAGCAACAGGAATTGTTTGGATGAAGGAGGATGCAGTTAACATAGTTACACTTTTATATATATATATATATATATATATATATATATATATATATATATATATATATATATATATATATATATATATATATATATATATATATATATATATATATATATATATATAGGAATAAATATATATAGGAATAAATATGCATAAATCACTCAAAAGTTGGTTTAGATAATTAGTTCAGATAATAGATGCTCCAATGTACTGAGCTTTTCTCAGTTCAAAGGGGAGGGAGTTCCACAGCCGGTGTGCCACCACTGAGAAGGCCCTATCTCTGGCCACCACACCTCTCACATCTCTAAGTGGTGGCACAGTCAGTAGAGCCCCCTCAGATGACCTTAGGTGACGGGTCGGATTGTACAGAGGAAGGTGGTCCCTCAGGTACCCAGGACCCGAGCCGTTTAGGGCTTTAAAGGTCAGGACCAGCACTTTGAATTCAGCCCGGAAACGAATGGGCAGCTAGTATAGTTGCTGAAGCAGTGGCCCAGCAGAGTCGAACTGACGAGCCCCAGCAACCACACGGGCCGGCGCATTCTGGACTAATTGCAGCTTCTGGACCGTCTTCAGAGGCAGCCCCACGTACAGCGCGTTACAATAATCCAGTCTTGATGTCACTAGTGCATGGGTCACTGTGGCCAGATCCGAGCGGCTCAGGTATGGTTGCAGGTGGTGGATCAGCCGAAGCTGAGCAAAGGCTCCCCTGGCCACAGCCGCCACTTGGGACTCCAGGAGCAGCTGCGAATCCAGGAGAACCCCCAAGCTGTGAACCTGCTCCTTCAAAGGGAGTGCAACCCCATCCAGAACAGGATGATATTCCAATACTCAAGTCGAGGACTTCTGGACCAGGAGAACCTCTGACTTATCAGGATTTAATCTTAGCTTGTTCACCCTAATCCAGTCCCCCACTGTCTCCAGACAATGATTCAGGACTTCAACCGCCTCCTTGGACTCAGGAGGAAAGGAGAGAGAGCTGGGTGTCATCAGCATACTGATGACACCTCACTCCAAACTTCCAGATGGCTTCATGTAGATGTTAAATAGCATGGGGGACAGAATGGAACCTTGTAGCACCCCACACTGAAGAGGCCAGGGTGCCAAGCAAGCATCCTCCAGCACCACCTTCTGGGACCGGTCAGCCAAGAAGGAGCGGAACCACTGCAAAACAGTGCCTCCAATCCTGAACCCGGCCAATTGACCCAGAAGGACACCATGGTCGATGGTGTCGAAGGCCGCTGAGAGGTCCAGCAGGACCAACAGGGACGCACTCCCCCTGTCCATTCCCTGGCGTAGGTCATCCACCAAGGCGACCAAGGCAGTCTCTGTCCCAAACCCCGGCCTGAAACCAAATTGGAAGGGATCCAGATAATCCTCTTCATCCAGGACCCTCTGAAGCTGGGACGCCACCACCTGCTCGACCACTTTGCCCAGAAATGGGATATTTGAGACTGGCTGATAGTTGTTTAGGTTTTTAGGGTCCAGGGAGGGTTTCTTCAGGAGGGGGCGAACCACCACCTGCTTTAATGCAGAAGGCAACACCCCCTCCCTCAGAGAGGAGTTCACCACCCTCCCTGTTAATTTATGGTTATGGTGATGCACCATCAGTGGGCAGATGATGGAGCACCAGCTCCAGCACTATCTATAAGTTAGTTGAAAGGTTGCACACCCACATTTTTTCACATGAGGTTCACAATGTTGTGCTGGGTTCACTAAAGCCAAAATCCTTGGCATGCTTTCATAGGTGTAAGGCCTGCCAAAATCAATTGGACGGAGTGAACATGCACAGAATTGGGTGGCATCATTTCCATTTGATAGAGCCTTTTTTCTAAACTTGTGAATCCTGTTACAACCCAGTCGGCAGCCGCATTTTTGTGGCAGTGGCAACCGAGACACTAATGTCCTTTCATTTCCACCAGAGTACACCCTACAGTGGTGACAGCAAAGCCGTAATGTATACAGTACGTACATGTATAATAAATATTGTTGTTTGAAAGTTCTTCTGCGCACATTGGGCACAGACTCTTCCTTTCTTTCTATTTCTTTTTTAACTTCACTACAAAAAAAAATCACAAGATGTAATGACAGCAAAGGCATTTCATACCCTTCGCGCGTAGTAAACAACAAACACGAAACACTTTTCACTGTCACTGTTGTGGTTCAGAAGTTCCATCCAAGTACAGTGGGCTCCAGTATCACTTTCATTTCACAAACTGAATTAATAGCAAAGTCAAATCTCCCCTTAACAGTAAAAAGCACTGAACACTCCAAGTTTTGTGCAGACACATTGTACAAATATTTCATTTGAGCACATCAGAAGGGAACAAAACACTTCCGATGCCTACATTGCTGCACCTGAACTACTAAACATAACCAACGGTACCTGTCAATTTTCTTCTTGCACATATTCTTCCTTTAAAAAAAAGAATATATATATATATATACACACAGTATATTCTACCCACCACCTACTGAGATGGGATACTAAGTTCTGATCAAGCTTCCCTTACCTGAAAAAGCTAGTGTTGAACAGAAAATTTTCACTAAACAATGTTTTTGCCGCAAATTGCAGACGGTAGGTGAAATTTAAGGTGCTGTGGCAAAGAAATGTTGGGACCATTTTTGGGGTTGGGTTTACCAATGGTTGGCAATAGGTTGTTACCCTTATTTTGCTTTATTAATTTTACTGCTGCCTCTCTGTTAGTTGCAAGAATGGCATGGAATTCTTCTCAGCAGTTCCCTGCCATCCACTTCCCACCTGAAGGAATCAGGAATGATGCTAATGTCATTCCATTGGAGCTTGGGTGGTGGTGGTGGTGGTGGTGGTGGAGAATGGGGACTGGTGGCCAACAGTGAGTTGAGATGTTTCTTCAAACTGGTCTACCATTTTTGTTGCCTAACTATGCGCTGGAGAAAATTGGGTGGAGGATTTTGGACCTGACAAATTGTCAAGTCCTTACTGTAAAATAAGATTTGTAACCCCACCTATTTGTTTCCCTTTCTGATAGTACCCCTCATTGAGACAGTGAAAGTGGTGATGGAGATAACATTGGGGAACCTGGAGTGACAGGTACTACTCACATAAGTGCAACAAATGTCCCTCTGCAGTGGGGAATGTGCTGAAATCAAGCCAGTCCAGGAGCATTGCATCCAGGAACACATAGGTGTGCTAGCTGGCAGAAAATAGGTGGTGTTATGTTCCCGTTCAAGGCCCTCCTGGAAATGTTCCCATTACTTGTTGGTTTTCAACATTTTTCATCTCATGGCACATTGACAAGGTGCTAAAATTGTCCAGGTGCACCATCAGTTTCTGGATAATTGACAATGCATACCTTGTTGTGGATGGAGGGCTCACACCCCCATTAGCCCCACTAATAATGATCCTTCCCATAATGGAAATATGGCACACCTGCAGACCATTTGTGGCACACCAGTTCGCCATGGCACACTATTTGAAAATTGCTGCTTCAGAGCCATGAGGTCTTTCTGGAGGATGGGGGTGCCCTCTTACACAGGACTGGATTCTGGGTCATAAGATTTGGCAGAACGCCTTCACAGTACCGCCAACATGGGAAATGAGTTGTCTGTCTCAATTTATGACACTATCCTGATCTTTCAACATAGAGCCCATGATTTGGTGTGGTGATGAACATTATTTTATCCTTTCACGTACATTAAAAAGATGTAATTTTTGTAGTATTTGGTCCATGTCAACAAGAGTAAAAATAATGGGAAGTGCATAGAGGATAGAAGAATGAGGAGAAGGAAGAAAGTACCAAGGAAACATTTGATCCAGGATGAGCCTCACAAAATTCATTCTCAGTTATTTGTGGGCTGTGTCACTCTTTCTTCTCAGACACCAGAGCCACAAGGCAGATTGCCAAAGAAGTCAGCAGTCTGGCAGTTTAAAAAAAATCCCTGATTCGGAGAATGTGTGACAGGCCTTTTGCACCATATGGTGCCCAAGAGTTAATCCAGGCATGGAGGGTGGACACCTAGGGAGGCTCATGTTGAAATGCCATTTAGAAAGGAAACATCAACTCAAAATGGCAGAAGTCCAGAAGTCTAAACAAGCATGGCTAGGAAGCCAAGAGGGAGGAGATGGAGAAGGGGAGACATTGGGTAACTGGTTCCATTTCGGAAAGCTTATCTGAATTTAGTTCCCCAACTTTGCTCAGTTCCCTGCACTTTTGGGAAAGGACCACCTTGTTATAAAATGCATTTTGTATTATTCCAGCCAGAGAGGCTCCAACTGGTGTCAGTTCAGCCTGATCCATTCACCTCATTACAGGTTGGGACATGTGGCTCAGTTGTTGGTCGGTGGATTGAAGATTTGTCATTATAAAATTGACAGAGCTCCAGTCTGGCAGTTCTCGTTGCTCAGCTTGATGGGCAGCTTGGCCCTGAAAGCAGCACTTCCACTGTGAGCCCTTGTTGAAGCTGAGGGGGGCTTGCATTGGCAGAGCACTTTGAGGATCAGCTTCCCTTAATTAGGTGTATACATGGATTCCAACAGCTGGCACATCTGGGGCAAGGCTTGAGTTCTTTCCAGCCAAGAAACTTGCAGCAGGTTTCCTTCCCACCCCATCACTGCAGTATAGATAGGACAAACTGTGACTTTGAAAGCCTGGCCTTCAAGATTTGTATTTGCAGAAGGAGACATAGGGCACAATCCAGAGTAACTACGGGGAGTCCTTGCTCCGTTGTAAGAACAATTTACTCTGGATTGCAATATGAATTTCCCATAGGTTTTCACTGGGTGGTGTAGAAACTACAGGTGCATGTAATGTTTCTTACGTGCTCCCGTAGTTACTCTGGATTGTGCCCATAGTCTCTTTTGCCCCTTGAGATGAGCTTACAAAGATGAGCTTTTTGACTTATAAAGCCTTTTGCACTGACAAAATTCATCATCGGTTTCAGTCCTGTAAATCTGAAATCCTTGATAGTAAGCAGACGTACTACTAAAGTTACCCAACGGCGTGCAGCATCATCAATGCCATTCGGGCATCTTGAAGCCTATTAGATCTTTCTGATTAGCTTTGGCCATCGAGGGCATAGACTACATTTAGACGTATGTTGATGTAAATATATCTTACACGCTCCTGTAGTTACTCTAGATAGTAGAGATATTTACTGTATTTACTCAAATCTAATGCTCACCTTTTTCAGCTGAATTCAAAATCAGGGTAAGCATTAGATTCAATGGTTAATTAGATTTCGGTGAATACAGTATTTTGATTATCTTCTTTATATATAAAACTGAAGTCACTCACTGACTGACTCAATGATTCATCAATACCCAGCCAAAACTGCTGGGCCTAGAAGCATGAAATTTGGGGAGGGTGTTCCTTCCATGACGGAGGGATTCACTAAGAACTGGTTTTCTGAAATTCCAACCAGAAAAGGGTGAAAAGGGATGCACCACATTTTCCTCCCTATGCTTTGCATTGAAGAATCAGTGTCTGAGGGATGCTCTGCCCCAACCCCGGGACCTAGAAGCATGAAATTCGGGGAAGGTGTTCCTTCTGTGACATCAACACCCACCAAGAACCAATGTGGAGAAATTTAACGCTTAAGGGCTGAAAAGGGGTTCAATGTGTTTTTGTCCTTTACTTAACATTGAAGACTGACTGATCAACATCCAGCCAATTTGGTGCTCAGTGCCTGATGTACTGGGAGGGAGGGTGCACATGGGGGGGGGGGTTGATGTGCAGCGGACATTGATGCACATGGGGGGTTGATGCACTTGGAAATGTTGCGCATGGGACATTGAGGTGCATGGGGAGATGTTATGCATGGGGGATGATGCACTTGGGGGATGATGTGCATAGGGATGGTGTGCATGGGGGATGTTACACATGGGATCTGGATGGGCATGGTGGGTTGATGCGCATGGGGATGTTGTGCACGGGGGTTGATGCACATGGGACATTGATGTGCATGAGGAGATGTTATGCATGGGGGACGATGTGCCTGGGGATGATGGGGGATGTTGCACATGGGATGTTGATGCGCATGGGGAAATATTGCGCATGGGGATTGATGTGCATGGGGGGGGGGTTGAGGGACTGCCTGCATCCATACTATCCGAAACAGCACTTAAGATCATCTGGGGGGCCCTGCTGACCGTGCCGCCACTGAGAGTGATGAGAGGTGTGGTGGCTAGGAGCAGGGCCTTCTCGGTACTTGCACCTCAGCTCTGGTACTCCCTTCCCTTGGCTGTAAGAACTGCTTCCTCTTTGTACAGTTTTTAGCAAGGCCTAAAAAAGTTTCTGTGGGCAAAAGTTTTTTAGTTTCTTTGGAGGTTGGGGTGGAGCTGTGTTTTTATTAGTTCTAGTTGGTTTTTATGATAATTTTTAAGGTGGTAGGTTGTTTTTATATGTTTTTAAATGCTTTTATGTGTTTATCCCTACAATCCAGAGTAACTACGGGAGCACGTAAGAGACTTTACGTGCACCCGTAGTTACTGCACCACCCAATGAAAACCTATGGGAAATTCATATTGCAATCCAGAGCAAATTGTTCTTACACCGGAGCAAGGACTCCCCGTAGTTACTCAGGATTGCGCCCTATGTATATACTGTTTGTTTTTAATGTTTGTTAGCTACCTTGAATTGGCCTTAGCTGAGAAAGGCAGGATACAAATCCAGAAAATAAATAAATAAAAGGTGTGCGTTAAATCTGATGGAACATTAGATTCAAGTAAATATAGGTATTTTGTGACATTTCTACCCAGCCTTTCTTAACCCAACAAGGAAGTCACAACTGCTTATGACACTAAATCAAAACAGCAACAATCAACATTAATGACATCAATGAACAATCAATATCTAAAACACACATGACATAGCAACAGCACAATAATAAATCCAAAGCCAACAAAACCTTTAAGACAAAATAGATCAGTTGAACACCAGCACTGAACAGCCAGCACAGAGGAGACAATTTTAATCTCAGCAGAGAATGAATTTTGGCAAGTTGGGTGCCACTGCAGAGGAGGCCCTGTTGAAAGTTGTCACCAGTTGGATCTCCAGAGGTGGTGTATACACCATATGGAGTAATTCAAGATCTGCACCAGCACAGTTCCAAGAAGTCAGCTGTAACTCTAGGCTGGCCTGGAGGGGAGTGAGGATATGACCTGTGTTCCTATGGTTGGCCCCACCCCACTCTTGGTCTCAGTCTGCCCCCCATTCTGTCCTCCTCTACCCAAAAGTGTCTCCTCCTCCACCTCTGATCAGCTATTCTGACAGTCTCTCCAAAACCTTACATCCATATCCCAAGGCCAACATTTCACTGGTCCAGATCTGGCACTAGAAGCTGGTTCAAAAAGGATTTGGAATTTTGTTTACTTTGGTGGAAAGAAAGGCAAACTGTATTAAAAACTGAAAATAATGAAGTCTTATCTGATCATACTGTGATGTAAAATATTGTACATAATATTGTACATAAGAACAGTGTATTAGCAGACCTGTGTATTAGGGCTGTGGGTGGTGCAAGCGGTTAAGACGCTGTGCCTGTTAACCAGCAGGCCAGGGTTCAAGACCTGGGTCGGCCCCTACAAGACAGGGTGAGCTCTTATCCTTATCCCAGCTCTGCGACATCAGCTGGATCCAATCGTATTGGCTCTGCCTTTCCACTGGACTAATTCAGTGGCATGGAGAGGGGGGATTTGCTGCTTGGGTAACAGCCTATCCTCCATAACAATCTAACCCAGGCTTTCGTGCTTCGCATGCAGCGTATGCAGTGCTGAGCACGATACCATAGTCTTTCAAGACTGACGGAGGCCTGCTTTCTAGAAGACATGGTTGATTATATCTATTCATCAAATATAAAAGTGAAAAATGAAAAGGAGAGAAATATTGAAGAATAATAGATGATTTTTATCATTAAGTAAGTTTAACATGTCCATAAAATGATTTTATCTGTCTGTCATATTTATATACTTCTTTGGATAGGAAGAGCCAGCTTCAAATCCCTACATGGGATTTATGGATCTTAGGTCAGTCATTATCTCCCATGGTCCAATCATATTCAGCTTCCCACACAACAGTGCAGCAGTGCTGGCATGGCTTCTGCTGTAACCTGCAAGAGTGTTTGGGTTGGTGGAGGCCTCCTCAGGTTAAGTGGACATTTGTCCCCTTATCCCAAGCTAAGCCTCAGCAGCTGCTAAGGGTCAATTTGTACATGAACCAGCACAACTGCAAGTCTGTGTTGACCTAGGAAGGTGGATCAGGTCATGGAAGGCGGTCAGGATTCAATGTGCACTATTGCCACTGATCCCGCCACTCTCCCCCCAAAATAAATAAAATAAAAATGTGGTTTCTGAATGGTTCAAGCATTACAGAAGACGCACATCAGCACTTGCACTGATGGTGGTGTTTTTTAGCAAAGCGACAAAAACCACTGCTTGTTTGCTTGTCCCCCTGCCTCTGTACATATGAATGAACACTGTCCTTGCCTGCAGGAATTAGGGGGAAGACAAGATGGAAGGGTCTGTTTGTGCAACGCTGCCTGATTGATGCCTCAAGGACAGAAGTGACACGGCAGTTCTACCTGGCGCTGACACAGATCGCTGCAAGGAAAGTGTTCTTATAAACAAAGTGCTGGAGGCCATCTTGTCTATCCCTCCTTGCTCCAGAGCTTCCAAGCCAAGTACATCTTCGCGTAGCTTAATGGCTTCCTAAACATCCGTTAAGTTCAAAAGGAACTCAAAACGGCCGCACTTATGCGACTATGAGGAACCATAGGAAAGCCTGTTTAGTATTCGCCTCATAAGAATCTGTGAATAGCCCGGGCCTTTCTCTCTTTACACTGGTGTATAGCAGACTTAACTCGGGAAGCTTCAACATCAGTGAAGAGAGATCTGTAGCTGTTAGGAAAGAAACTGCTAGGTATTTAGCAGAAGCTGGCTAACAAAAAGGGGAAAAATGCGGATTCCCACCATTGGCCACAATTTGGAATATAAAGCCCTACCGAGTACTAAGTACTGTCTGTGTAATAAATGGGAAGCCTGTGCATACGTGATTATGAAAAAGTTAGCCCAGATGCTTTAATTCATTCATTTTTCAAAAATTATATACTCTATTCTTTGTGCCCTGTCAGGGCTAGTAGGATAGCTTACCATGCACTAATTATAAAACAAACAAATCAAGTCATTACAAACATCATATCAAAATATAAAACAGTTACAAATAAAATCCTTACGGATCAAAAGACATCATAAATCATCCAAAGCATTACAAGTGGAAGGCCTACTGAAATAAGTGGTTTGCAGTTGCACCAGACATTTACCGCACAGTAATACCTGGACACTATGCCTGTTAACCTGTAGGCCAGGGTTCGAGAGCCAGGTCCTACAAGACAGGGTGAACTCCCATCCTTAGCCCAGCTCCTGCCAACCTACCAATTTGGAAGCATGGAAATACAAGTAGATAAATAGGTACCACCTCAGTGGGAAGGTAACAGCGTTCCATGTGGCTTTGTCAGTCATGCTGGCCCCATGACCTTGGAAGGGTCTTTGGACAACACTGGCTCTAAAGGCTTCAAAATGAGGACTGCACCCTACAGGCGGTCATGACTAGCAGTCAGAATACACCTTTACCTTTTTACTACCTGGTTACCTGGGATGACCTACTTGTGCTGAGATAAACATAATGTCATAAAGGTACTGTAAAACACATCCATTGCACCCAGTGAAGAGGGGAGGCTGGTGCAGTGAATTGTGCTGACCTCCCCAAGCTATTGTGGGCCTTACAGGCCAGTGAGAGCTGCTGGCCAATACTGTCCAGAACAGGGGTCGCGGATTGAGCAGAAGGCAGGGAGAGATGAGTGAAAGGCATTTTGGCGTGGGAGGTGGATTGGGCTGTGGACAAGTGGGGTGCAGGAAATGGGGCAGAAATCTGGCACTTGTTCCAGATCCAATCCCTGTTCTCCATAGAGCATAAAACATCTCCAGTTTGCCCTGTTCTGATCAGATCTGCACCACCAATTTCTGTGGCATAGATCCATGTAGATCCTTTGGGGCTGCTACTGTATTACCTGACAGGGTAAGGGAAAAAGTTTCTCCTTGCCCTATGGTAGTGCAGAGGCAGCCTCAATCTTGCACTGGATGCAATTTAGCCAAGCCAGCCTAGTCCAATGTAAGTTAGGATTGCGCTGCTAAGGTGCCCAGTGACTGAAGAATCCCATACTGAGAATGCCCTTCCCTTGTGGTTATCAACCAAAGCGCATTGAGAAGCAAGACTTAAATTAAGGCCTCTGATGAGATGGGCAGATAACTGTGGAAGAAACCTGTGGTCTTAGACTTATAGGGCTTTAAACTTAATGACAAACATCTTCGGTTGGGCCCTGAAACTAGTGGTGGACTCCAGCAGGTTCACACCTACTTTATAAAACCAGTTGTTAATGAGAGATAGGACACATAAAATTTAAAAATAGTCGTTTAAAAGTGGCTTCCAGATGGGCATAGAACCGTTTGTTAATTTTTTTGAATCCCATCACTGCCTGAAGCATATTGGTAAATAGTGAAGATGGTCAAAAATGGGAATGATGCAGTCAGACCAACAAGCCTGTGACAAGATCCCGACAACCACATTCTGAACTAGATAAAGCTTCTGGGTCATTTTCAAGGATAACCCATGGAAAGCACTTTACAATAATTATAGTAAGTTTCAGCATTTTAAAGTTGCCACCTTACTGTAGCAAGAGGGTGCACAGGTGTGTACTGATCTCCCCATGCCACAGTAGGAACAGGTGAGTTGTGCTGGTCTAAATTGGTTAGGATTGCATACTGAGTAGGGCTGTGGGTGGCGCAAGCGGTTAAGACGCTGTGCCTGTTAACCAGCAGGCCTGGGTTCGAGACCCGGGTTGGCCCCACAAGACAGGGTGAGCTCCTGTCCTTAGCCCAGCTCTGTGACGCCAGCTGGATCCAATCGTATTGGCTCTGCTGTTCCATTGGAGTAATTCAGTGGCGTGGAGATGGGGGATTTGCTGGTTGGGTAACAGCCTATCCTCCATAACAATCCAACCCAGGCTTTCGTGCTTTGCATGCAGCGTATGCAGTGCCGAGCATGATACCATAGTCTTTCAAGACTGACGGAGGCCTGCAATACTGAGTCTCCATAAAGGGCCAATGGTGGGTTAGAGGCAGTGGTGGGCTCCAGCAGGTTCGCACCTACTCTATAGAACCGGTTGTTAACGAGGGATAGGATATATAAAGTTTAAAAATAACCATTTTAAAGTGACTGCCAGACGGGCATAGAAACGGTTGTTAATTTCTTGGAATCCCATCACTGGTTAGAGGAGATGTATATAAACAGTAAAATCCATTTCACTTCATACTGTAGTAGTAAAATCAAAGGTACCAAGTAAAATATCAGTGACTAGTGATAGATAGATAGATAGATAGATAGATAGATAGATAGATAGATAGATAGATAGATAGATAGATAGATAGATAGATAGATAGATAATTCTCAATTAATGAGGAGAAAAAAATGGATTTGGCTGGAATATACCAGAAGCTGCTCGCCTAGGGTATTTTGGGGCAAGACTAACAGTGCTATCCTAAACATGTTTACTCAAAAGTAAGCCCATTGTGTTCAATGGTTCTAACTCCCAGGAAAGTGTCTTTAGGATTGCAGCCTAAGCCTGTCAATGCTGATCCTTCTTGAATACAACGAAGCCCCATTATTAATTTATCTGCAGTTTCAGTAGACTTGTAGGCTGTTTGTGTGATTCCTTGTCACCAGAAGGCCTGGTTCAGTTTTTTATTTGGAAAATTATGCATTTGTTCAGAAACAAAAAAAATTCTGAATACTTCCCTCCTTAAAATTTTGTTCCCTGAAATGATGACTTCTGCAGAGAATCTTAGCCAGGAAGTCAATGGGAAGATGGCCACTCTCTGAATGTGCACAAGAGGCCCTAGGGCAGAACTGTGGGCACAATTTCTGATTAAATGAATGCCAAACAAGGCTTGTGAGTGGCTGCACATTTTAAATTTATTTTCAATGTATCCTTATATGGGATATTGTATTTTTGTTTTCTGTTGATCCTTTTGGAACATCTTTTTGGCATTAAGACAAATGGCTAATGAAATATTCTTGCATTCAGATGAGAGAAAATCCCTTTCCTTGCTTTCTTTAAAACGTTTTTTTTTTTTTTTGCATTTTACCTGGTGGTTTTCTCCATTTGTGAGTTATTTATTGGCTTTACTTTCAACCCATGATGCTCTCACCAATCCTCCCCTTAAGTTAATTTCCTCTATGTGAACAAAAACTCATTTCAAAAACAGGGTTATCAAATCTTTGTCATTTAGGAGTCAATATCAGTGGAACAGAAAAGCTTTTATATATTTTCTCCTTATGAAATTGTCATAAAAGGTAGTGTCGTTTTTAAATATAGCTTATTTAGATATGATTTTCTCTTTTTGTCTGTCTTCACGAGCCATACTTTATTATTTAATGGTATTGATTCCAAATACTCCATTATTTTCAATAGTACAAAATATACTGGTATTTTTAAAAATCCTTAGATCTTTGAATAGTGCCCCACCACACTTTGCAGTTTTTTCCCCCTCTCTCCTTTTCCCTCTTCCAAGGGGATTGTAATCTGCAGTGCTTTGATTATACTGTCTTTTAGGATCCTCAGCTATTTTTCACCCTGCTGGATTCTAACGCTTCTTCCCAGGACAAGAGCCCCTATCTTACCGGCTTTATTGAAAGTAATTAGGACTTTATTCCACACCTACCAAACTCAATGACTGTGGCTCCATTGAGTTCAGTAGGCAAAGGGCTGGGCTTGCCAGGTTCACGCTAGTAAAATGCCATTGACAGTTTGGATTAGTTTGGATGGTTGGGATTACTGTTTTGAAACCATGTTTTGAGTGAAAATGGAAGGTAAGTGGTGCATTTGCACTCAAAACAATTGGCCTCAGAGTCCATAATAGTAAGAATGGTTGTCTACATAGATAGGATCCTACTGGCTTCATGAGACACTATAAGGCTGGAAAAAATCCAGAGCATCATCTGACTGAGATTCAACAGGCAGCATCTTCCAAGGCTGCAGATGGTGAAATGGTTTGGATGCTGGCTAGAGCACTGGTACAGACTTGGGCCGCATCTGACCAAACACAGCTTTACAGCCCATATTAGCACCTAACTTGGTGGTGCTGATGATGATAAATCCTAGTGATTTATCTGCCACTGCTTTGTATATTCTGTACTATCCTGGGGAATCGATATAAGAGGCATGTGGCTTAGTTTAGGGCGTGATCTGATCAGAAACCTGCAAGGTCTGCTAAACATACTGAAGATAAAATTTCTAATACCCAACCCATTTTCCTGTTGTTGGCTATGCCCATACTAGTTATCCTTGGCTCTATCTCATTGCTTTTGTTTGGGTGAGTTTCAGCGGTTGCAGCCAGAGGATCAGGACAAAGTTCTTGGAGCAGTTTGACCACCATATGTGCTCTGGATCCTTTCCCTTACCAGCTGGGAGATACTAGCCAAGGCAATTTGGCTTATGGTTAATATGTTTTTGAGGGAAGGACTAATCCTGGGCTTCTTACTAGTGTGGTCTTTCCTGGATTCTTTGGAAACAGGAAATTTTCAGCTGGTTTATCTCTTTTGGACACATCAGAGCAAATGGTGGTCTCTTGCATGTATTCCTCCACATTCTTCTTTGCATTCTGACTCTTCTGAATTCAGTTCATTCTGGTTTGAGGTCTGCTTTTGGAATGGAAACTGTCTTTGGTTGCACTGTTGGATTATCTGTGCTGGGAGAATAACAAGAGAAGTGTCCTGTCTTATTAGTTTGAACACCTGCAGTTTCTGATCTCATAAACCAAGGCTTCCTTCATTTGTATTTGGATACAACACCACCTTCAAGACTCTGGAGGGCAGTGTGATCTCCAGTTATCTGAGACCATGCAGTGGCGTAGCTAATGATCATGTAGTTCGGTGCAAAGCTCCAAATATTGCCCTGGAAGTGATGTTACCACCAGAAGTGATGTCATCTCATGGTTTTTTTTTAAAGTTAATTTTCCCTTGCAACAACAAAATCAAATTAAATTAAGTAAAAAAAAAATAAAATTGGTTAAGGAAACTGTGCTGGGGCTAAGAGGAATGGGTATTCTTTCCCTGCTGAATATAAGAGGAGCATCACTTAGAAGAGCCTGTATACCCAGTTAGCATGGGTAACTGTATTATGATATATGTATATAGAAATGAGAGTGGATTCATATTAATATCTTATTAGTTACATACAATATCAGAATTGCATCTCATTGGCTCTCAGAGCAATAAGTATCTTGATAATGTTTGAGTTAAATAATCCACTTTTTATTCCCTAGGCTTTTATGTTTTCATTTTCTGGCTAATTGGCCATAACTTTTGATAGAATACAGATATTCCAATGCAGCTTGTTTCATTGTATTCTGCATTAAATTACCTTAGCAATGATATATAACACGACGGTATTATTATCATTCATACATAACCATTTTTTACAATTTTAATGACTAGTGTCAAACTCAGCTTGTTGCTCCCCTAAAGGATGTAGCCTGGTGCAACTGCACTCCCTGCACTCCTCTAGCTATGCCACTGAGACCATGTACCTGGCCTCTCTGTGGTTCTTGTACTTAACACAATTTGATATCCTTAACATAACGGATGATCCCTACAATCCAGAGTAACTACGGGAGCACGTAAGAGACATTACGTGCACCCGTGGTTACTACACCAGCTAGTGAAAACCTATGGGAAATTCATATTGCAATCCAGAGCAAATGGTTCTTACACAGGAGCAAGGACTCCCCGTAGTTAATCTGGATTGCACCCGATGTCCTTAACATGCTTTCCTGTCTCACAAATAAATTCTGATTTATTGAGAACCATTGTGTTCCACTTGGTAGCAAGCTGATCCAGTCTTGGGCGCACAGGTTTGTCGTTCTCAACCTCACTTTCCCATTCCTCACATAACACCTTAGCCTATAGAGCTGTAGCTGAGATTTCCATCTTTGGCCTTAGAAATTGCTGTGAAAAGAGCGAACTGTTCCAAGTCTCCTTGGCTCCTTCCTTATTCCAAAGAATACCTTTGCAACACCTTTGCAAAGGCAGTTCAGCGGATGGGGAGAGGACTGCTGGAAATATGTTGCAAATGCTCACATTCCACATTCAGTGGAGTAACCAAGCCTACTAAAAGTAAAGCCCTCATTTAATTAACCCTCTTGCTGTAGTACCATGTGATTAAATGTGACGGAGCTGCTCCTTGGGGTTCCCTCCACTGAAAATACTAACAATAATCATTTGTTTTGTTTTTATATTTAAACACATTATTGCATAGCTTGGTGCAAGAGATAATTACCAATTTCATCTCCTGTGTTCTCCTAATGTTCATTAATAACAATAAAGGGTTGTAGGTTAAAAACTCATTTAATTGCCTTTATGTTAATGACATTATAAATAGCCTTAGCTACAAGATTCTAATTTTGTCCAGTATCCTGCTTCTCGGCACAGCCCCAGGAGAGCTGCTCATTTTATCAGCATTACTGATTCAGAAGGGTTTTTTTTTCCTTCTCTCTCCCTTGCAGGTGGGTTTTTGTACATAATCAGAATTAATGCACAACACATTTTGCAGGGAACTGAGTCAGAAGCCCTCTGAATAAGTAATTAACTCAAAGCGCCCAAAGAAAACTACCGAAGCAAAAAACAACAACAAAAAAACCCAACAAAATAATAATAATAAAAGCGTGTCTGTTTTTCTTCCCTCATATATTCATAAAACATTAAGGATGGTCAAACACACAGCAGAAAACACTTTCCCAATAGTATGCTTCTTGTACTGTTTTCTGGCTCTGTCTCATTTGTTAACATAGACATAATCTCAATGCTCTCATTAAGAAACAACTGCCCTTGAAACAGATTACAACCCGAGTCACATCAGACAAGGACTTCTGGGAAGATAAATGGTAGCCATCCCCAGACTCTCCATCCCTCCTCCCAAGTAAATGGAAACAAATAGAGTTATATGCATACATGGTCTACTCTTCCCATGTTTTCCTGTATACCGCACGGTCACAGGAAAACAAGGTGACAAGTTGTTTTTGTTTTGTTTTTTTGGTCACACTTATATCCCATCATCACTTTTAGCTTTCCTAGGTGGAGGCTGCCATGGATCTCTCCAAAGGACCATTTTAGGAAAGCTGTAAAGTGCCGTACACCACTTGAATGCCTGTGCCAGCAATGTAAGGGCCTGAAAAGATTGGGCAAGTACCCTGATCAATCAAGGCAGATCAAAATCATTCCTTTTTTTCCTTTCTTGCCCACTAAATATCAGCAGAAAATCTGATTTAACAAAGCACCGCTATGTGTTCCAAAGTATGGTCTTTCTCTTGCTGACTCCCACCAGGAATTGATCCTATGGTCTTCTGCAATCAAAACTTGCTCTATACCGGTGAAGAGCAGGCCCAGGATGGTAATAATGAGAACAAGCTTTAGTTGGTGCTCTCCTAAACAGTTCTATGAGCTTTCAATGGAAAAAAGAAAAGTTACTCTGATTCGTTATCTAAAGTTCAAAATGTAGTGTCCAGCAATTGGAAGGCTAGCTTGGGACTTGAGACTTCTGGATCAGTGCAGCTCTTTAATCTGATATAGATTTTTTGTGCACCTGCATAAGTCACATAGACTAGTCCGGAGCAAAGTGAGGCTGAGTAAAATCCCATTGGCTGAATGGGAATTAAACAGCCTAACTGATTGCAGGATTGCAGCTACAGAGTGTCAACCTGAATCCACCAGAATCAATACCAAGTTCCTACTGACTTAACAGGCTCAGGACTGCTATGGGTTTTATTGTTGATTTCTGTACGCTGAATGGGAATATTGGCTTTGCCTGTGAATCTCCAGATCTGGAGCAATAAATCTGACAAGCAGTGATCTGGACAACTAGAAAACCATGTGACTGACACGATACGGACCAGAGTAACTGTTCAGTTGGTGTAAGTCCCTTGCCCTGGCTGGAGAGTGTCATGAAAGTGCCATAAAATGCTTTCACACCACTTTGCAGGGTGATAGGCCATTGCGCTGGTGTACAGTGGCCTCCCTATGCTGCTGTAGTGTCTTAGTAGGAGTGAGTTTGTGCTGGGCAAGTTTCTCCAGTGCATGGATTGGGGGGATAGGGAGAGGACGAAGGTGGACGGTGGAGATTCTTGGGGTAAGCAAGTGGGAGCAGGCGATGGAGCCAGGACCTGACAGTTATGCCACATCTTAGCCCCATTCCCGCAAAGCCTAAGGCAGCCCCAGACTGCTCAAATCTGCGCCACCATATTGGTGGCGCAGATCCAAGTAGCCCACCTGTGTAACTTGGTGTAAGGGGAAATGTTTCCTTTTGCCTCAGGCTGGTGAAGGAGCAGCACAAAACCTGCACTGGATGCATCAGGCAAACCAGCCTCCCTGTTCCAATGTAAGTTAGGATTGCGCTGACAATATACTTGCATGCTCAACATTTATTTTAATGGAGTTTGTATGCTAATTAGGTATTTTATAACTAGCTATTTTAATGGTTTGTGTTAGCTGGGGCATAAATTATTATTTTTGGTTGGATCATACATGACTTGTAATATATTGTCATCTATTCCAGAGATTTTTAGGTTTTTTTCCTTTATTAATAGCTAGCGAAAGGTGTACCCGCGTTGCGGGAGTAACTTCCCCATACAACATCCTCCACGGCGCATCAACAACCCATGCGCAACCTACCCCCATGTACAACATTCCCCTGTGTGCAACTTCCCCCATGCGCATCATCCCCCATGCGCAACTTCTCCCCAAGTGCAACTTCCCCCCGTGTGCAACTTCCCCCGTGCACAACTTCCCCATGCGCAAATTCCCTCGTGCGTAACTTCCCCCATTGTGCAACTTCCCTCCATGCGCAACTTCCCTCCATGTGCAACTTCCCTCCATGCGTAACTTCCCCCATGTGCATCATCCCCATGCGCAACTTCACCCCATGCGCATCATCTCCCATGTGCAACTTCCCCCCTGCGCAACTTTCCGACATGCGCAGCTCCCCCATGTGCAACTTCCCCCCATGTGCAACTTTCCTACATGCGCATCATCCCCCATGTGCAACTTCCCCCATGCGCAACTTTCCTACATGCGCAACTTCCCCCCATGCAATCATCCCCCATGCGCATCATCCCCCCATGCGCATCATCTCCCATGCGCAACTTCCCTCCATGTGCAGCTTCCCCATGTGCAACTTTCCTAAATGCGCATCTTCCCCCCATGTGCAACTTCCCCCATGTGCAGCATCCTTTCCAGTACAACCTCTTATTCCTAACAACATCCCCCCAGTGCATCAGGCACTGAGCACCAAACTGGCTGGATGTTGTTCAGTCTCCCATGTTAAGTATAGGACAAAAACAGGTTGCCCCCTTTTCAGCCCCTGAAGGGTTAAATTCCTCCAGATGGTTCTTGGTGGGAGTTCAGGTGACAGAAGAAACTCCCAGAATTCCATGCTTCAGGCCCAGCAGTTGGGGCGGAATGTTGCTGAGTCAGCAATTCTCAATGCAAAGTATAGGGAGGAAAACGCGTTGTGCCCCTTTTCACCCCCTTCTGGTTGGAATTTCTGAAAACTGGTTCTTAGTGCACCCCTCAGTCACGGAAGGAACACCCACCCCAATTTTCACGCTTCTAGGCCCAGCGGTTTTGGCAGGGCGGTGATGAGTCAGTGAGTGAGTGAGTGAGTGAGTCAGTCAGTGAGTCAGTCAGTGAGTGACTTTTCTCTTATATATATATATATAGATTTTTATGCATCAAAAACATCATGATTAGTATATGATGTTTTTTCTTCTACAGTATTTCATATGTTATATTGCTTTCAATATTAGTTTCTTTGGCTATAATTATATTTTAGAGATGCTGATTAAGAATCTCATTATTAACATCATGATGACAACCACGCAGCAACAATGATGACGAGTTGACGACACAGAATTGGCCATAATCATGCCTGAAATCTATCCAATTTCTGCCACTTAACTGTCATCAGAAGTCTTAATGAAATATCCCATTCTGATGCATGCCACAAAATCCATATAAAAAGAGAAAAAAACATTCCTGGAAAAGGAAATTCGGAGCAGAGAAATAATGGAGGGGAAAGAGTTATTAACCCCTTCTTGTGCTTGCTTCCTCTCCCCTCCGTATGGCCTATACAGGATTTTGGTCCTGCAATATTCCCAATGTTTGTTTACAAGTTCTTCCTGTGTTGTCTGTCAAATCTGTACTATACTTAAGCGATTCCAAATAGGCCCATTTATATAAACACCTACCCCTAAAAATACTTTTGTTTAGATTGCCCCCATCACTACCAAAATTTCAGGAGGAAGCCAGTAGGCATTGATCAAGATGCACATATAGATGCAATCAAGTGAAAGTTAAGCACATTTAAGACTCTTTGATTTCATCCTTAATCATTTTCTGTTGTAATCAATGGGACTTAAAGTGCTTATTTTGTAACAGAAAAGTTCCCCATTTTTGGTGTGCATTTTAGGTAATATATATGAACCCAGATCAGCTGTTCAAGAAATTTATTAACATGCTTTATGAAAAAAGATGTTTGCATTTTATATTTCTTTGTATTTATGCATTAGGCTGTGGAAATCCCACAATTTCCTTACAAGCCTAGATAGCACTTTACACCTTGCAGTGGGCAATATACGTATATGCCTTTAAAAAAACCCAACCTTATGAAGTAACAGCAGCTGCATTTGCAATAGATTGTGGAGAATAAAACCCAAATCATGTATATTTTTCAACTTTCCAGTGCTTTAACCTTTCTAGAGGAAAGACTCGTGGGACATAATTGAAGGAAAGTGGTTTTTCTGGAGCTGACGGATTGTTTTGCTAAGATAATATTTTAGTTATGCCAATAAAATGAAAGGTTCACGAGAAACCCATGAAACTGCCAGCGGTTGTTAGTGCGTGACTATTACCAAGGCAGAAATGAGGCCAAAGAGATGATAAATGGGCACATCTTCCGCGCTCCATCAGCTGAAGGATGACCTGGATCCTCTGTACATCTGAGCACCAAGTGGGCCCACATTTTTCACAGCGGCACTTAATAGTGGACATTAACTTAGCCCTTTCCAAAAGGGCTGACCTGAAGGGTACACTCTGCGGTTCTTCCCACCGTAATCGCTTGTTCAGCTTGTAATTTTATCAAATGGCGTGCTCCTTTTCCAGCCACTTATTGGCCAATTAAGTCAAGTCCTCACTGAAGGGGTCCAGCTGGCTTCAAGTTATCTTTAGATGAATTGATTGAAGACACTTGGCAATCTATGAACCCAGTTTAATGATCTAGGTGATAATGCTAGTTATTCCTCACAGTCAAGGGAATTTGCGGCAGCTGTTGTCTGCAAAGCCAAGCTCATATGCCGCAAATGCACCCGAAGAGCATTAAACCACCCTCTGCTATATACAGGGATGACTGAATTGCGAATGGGAAGTTTGACATTCACCTTGCATTGCCAGGATGGTGAGGCCGCCTGTCTGGGAAGGTGTTTTCTTAAATTCTCTTTGGGAAGGTTAAGTAAGTTACTCCAAAGAAGGGTACATTTGTTCGTAGCAACAAAAATCAGACAAGAAGAGTTGAATAACTAGTTGACTAAAATATACACAGGTTGAGATTTAAGGAGTTATTTTAAGACTGCGCACACTCAATGGGATTTTTGATCTTTTGCCTTTTAATCACAAATACCTCGTGTTACCAGGTAAGGAACGACTTTTGAAAACCACCACTTTCACCTGGAAGATGCCCAGGTATATTGTGGTGGGCTGAAGCTGTTGGGCTAAGATAGACATTGCTGTCAGCTTCTGTACTGCCACTGCCTACCTGCTCTGAAATCCCATATATATATATGGGAGCCCACCTGTTGGAGCCCATCACCAGTTGTTAACATCTGGAGGGTGTTAAGAATTTTTTTAGCCTCTGGGTAACAGATCCCTTAACTATGCCACTGAAGCACAGTACATGTTCATACTTATAAAGTTTTAATCCTGTTTTTTTACAAGATTTATCCCCACATTTATCCTATTTATTTAAAAGACTTACCCCACATTGGAGTGATACTGGATATGCTGAAAGTGACTTTCTCTCAGCAACTTTTGAAGAGCCACACAAGGCATATTCTGACTATTTTTAAAGCAAAATAATCATATTTGCTTTCTTCAGTTTGCTTGCTAAACTACTGAAATGTTAATGCCCTCCATAAAAAAATGAATATTATAACAAACATTAGGGAACCTTTTTCATGTTGAAAACTCACAGTACTTGGCAGGGAAATATCTTACAGAGCATCTGTGAAGTTTCTGGCTGGGATCCGAAGAATTAAAGTGCAACCAGTTCTAGACCACCCCCCAGGGGACTTCATGGTTGTGTTTTTGTACACTCACCCCCCCCCCCGGTCTGCATTGCAAGTTGCTTTTGAAACTGGAAAGATGTTCAAAAGCATTTTGTGATACAATCATATGTGCGCAAAGGAAAATTCCAAAGTTCTTCTGGGAATGCACAAGTCCTTGGACATGCCTGAAGCTGCACTTTGGATCATGGTCTCTGTTTATGAAATGAAATGGCAAGATTTATTGCCCTTATAAAAGTGCACGAGTTGTATACATTTAGCTGTGCATTCATTTAATTCCTTTATAGAATATGCTTCCTTCCCTGAGTAGAGTGGTTCAAATGAGTCATGGGGATGTACTTGTTGAGAAATTGTGTTTTGATTATCTTTTCCACCAAGCTATGGTAGGATACATGAGAAAAACATGTTTATAAGGAACATATTTTGATTTTTAATGTTGTCTTCAGGGCTATCCCAAGACCTAATGTCAGAGGCTTCACACCAAATGCTGCCACTGCTTGCCCACTGATGTGCCAGTCTCTACTTGTCACATATTCCAATGCTCTAGCATAGGGCAAAATCCAGAGTAACTATGGGGAGTCCTTGCTCCGGTGTAAGAACAACTTACTCTGGATTCCATATTAATTTCCCATAGGTTTTCACTAGGTGGTGCAGTAACTACGGGTGCACATAAAGTCTCTTATGTGCTCTCATAGTTACTCTGGATTTGGGGGTAAGAACTAATTTCTCCTCCACACTTCCTATTCCTCTTGATTTCCTCCATGCTAGTGGCAAACACTCCCTGCAGGCCACCATGGCTGGAGCCATGGGCGCCACAGCAAGAGGGAGCACCAGCATGCCAACCCTGTCCTGTGACTTCACCACATGGGAACCACATGAGTGGATCTCCGCTTCTTCTTCAAGGACTCCCAATGGGGAAGGCAGAGACTCCCCTGCACCTCTCAGATCGAGGGACACTGGTTGATCTCCACCTTCTCCACTGGGACTCCCAGTGGGGAATGCAAAGATCCCCACACCAGGTCCTGGGAGCCTGCAGCACAAGGGCATATGAGGAATTGAAACTGTGGCTGAAAGGAGGTCAGGTGCAAACGGGCTCCTTTTGGACTTTATGAGTTTCTGAAAATTTCTTTCTTTTATTTAACACAAGCGAAAAGCCGCATTGCGGGAGTAACATTTCCCCATATGCCATCCCCCCACGGTGCAACTTCCGCCATGCACAACTTCTCCCATGTGCAACTTCCCCCCATGCACATCAACCCCCCCCATGCGCAACTTCCCCATGCACATCAACCCACCATGCGCAACTTCCCCCATGCGCAACTTCCCCCATGTGCATCAAACCCCCATGTGCATCAAACCCCATGCGCAACTTCCCCCATGCACATCAACCTCCCATGTGCAAATTCCCCCATGTGCATCAACCTCCCATGCGCAACATCCCCCATGTGCATCAACCCCCCATGCGCAACTTCCCCCATGTGCATCAACCCCCATGTGCAACTTCCCCCATGCGCAACATCCCCCATGTGCATCAACCCCCCATGCGAAACTTCCCCCATGTGCATCAACCCCCATGTGCAACTTCCCCCATGCGCCTCAACCCACATGTGCATCAACCCCCATGTGCAACTTCACCCATGCGCAATTTCCCCCCATGGCAACTTGCCCCTATGCGCAACTTGCCCCATGTGCATCAACCCCCATGCGCAACAACCTCCATGCGCAACTTCCCCCCATGCGCATCAACCCCCCCATGCGCAACTTCACCCCATGTGCAACTTCCCCCCATGTGCATCAACCCCCTGTTGCACAGCATCCTCCACAGTGCAACCCCTCCCTCCAAACAATATCCTGCCGGTGCACCAGGCACTGAGCACCAAATTGGCTGGATGTTATTCAGTCTCCCATGTTAAGTATAGGACAGAAACATGTTGCCCCCTTTTCAGCCCCTGAAGGGTTAATTTCTCCAGATGGTTCTTGGTGGGAGTTCAGGTGACAGAAGGAACTCCCAGAATTCCATGCTTCAGGCCCAGCAGTTGGGGAGGAATGTTGATGAGTCATCAGTTCTCCAATGCAAAGTATAGGGAGGAAAACGCGTTGTGCCCCTTTTCACTCCCTTCCGGTTGGAATTTCCGAAAACTGGTTCTTAGTGCACCCCTCCCTCACGGAAGGAACACCTACCCCAAATTGGTGTTTCTAGGGCCGGCGGTTCTAGGGCCGGTGGTTTTGGCAGGGCGGTGATGAGTCAGTGAGTCAGTCAGTGAGTCAGTCAGTCAGTGACTTTTCTCTTTTATATATATATATATAGAAGATTATAGTGTTGTGTGCTTTGCATATTTGTTGGAAACATTTAATGAATGCATTTTTTTAAATAAGGTATGTAGTGAGAACACACCTAATAAAAATGAACAGCATTGAACTGGGTCCCCAATTGAATTGGAGTCCCCGTTTGTCAGTATTCATTCAGTTTGTTTCATGGTGCAATTGTTGCAGTGTTCCATTAGCTGGTTCCATTAGCTGCCTTGACTGATGCATCCTTCCCAGTTCCACTATTCCAGTTCCTACTGTCCTGCTCTTCTGGTTATCTTATGACCCCTGCTACTGGGCAAAGAGAAATCATTCAAAATGATGTATTTTTATAGTTAATGGGAGGAGAGCAACTGACCCTTTTCACATCTACACAGTATCTTTTCCAGTGGCTGCTGCTGTTGATTCTTCTTTTTTTCAGATTGTGAACCCTTTGGGGGCAGGGGACCACTTATTGATTAACTTTCCTATGTAAAACTGGTTTGTGAACCACTCCTGTTGAAAAGTGATAAATCACCACCACCACCACCACCACCTTCTTCTTCTTCTTCTTCTTCTTCTTCTTCTTCTTCTTCTTCTTCTTCTTCTTCTTCTTCTTCTTCAGTGATGATGATGATGTCTAAACAAAGGCTGCAATCCTATGCAAATATTTCCTGGGAGTAAGTCCAACTGAATAAAATTACTTCTTACCTCTGAATAGATATACAGTGGCACCTCGCGTAAAGAACGCCTCACATAAAGTATGTTTCACGTAACAAACTAAAATTTCTCTAGGATTCTGTTTCACGTAACAAACTGTAATTCACGTAAAGAACACATTCGTTGGCAGTTGGGGCAGATGTGCTGGCCGGTAGCCTGTTTAAAAAGCGTCAGAGCTGCCTACCGCGCCTGCCCATAGTGAAAGCAACACTTCCGTGCTGTTCCTCCTGTGGCCAGGTGTCTGCTGGGCAGAGGGAGAGAAAAGCAGTGGAGAAGAGGGAAGCAGCTCAGGGCTAGCCAGAAGGGAGCAGGGGAGAGAGAGGCTCAGGATGGAGAGAAGGAGAAAATGGGGAGACACTTGGAAGGTGTCTTGGATTTCAGCCTCCTAACCATGTCTACCCAGAAATAAGCCCCATTGTGTTAAATGGGTCTTACTCCCAGGAAAGTGTGTTCAGGACTGCAGCCTAACTAGACTACATAAGATCATGCACATTGAATGCATGTTCTGAATTCAATCCCAGTGTTCTGTCATCATTTTTACATCCAATTAATATTTTTATATGAATATTTTTGGGGTTGTGGAACCAGTCATCTGAGTTTCCATTATTTCCTATGGGAAAATCAGCTTCGCATAAAGAACATTTCACGTAACAAACATGCCTCCAGAACGAATTAAATTTGCTACATGAGGCATCACTGTACATACAGTAAATAGCAGTGTTTTATTACAGTTAATTGTGTTATATTACAGTGTTTTGAACTCAATTCCAGTGTTTTGTCATCATTTTTACATAGTTAATATTTTTATATGAATATTTTTTGGGTTGTGGAATCAGTCGTTTGAGTTTCCATTATTTCCTATGGGAAAATCTGCTTCACTTAAAGAATGTTTCACGTAAAGAACATGCCTCCGGAACAAATTAAATTTGTTACGTGAGGTGCCACTGTATAGAGGATTGTGCCCTTATTCACATAAACTGCAATCCTAATCTCCACTTAGGCCAGCATAAGGCCCAGCATAAGTCCTGCAAGTATCACAAAAGTGGCACACAGACACATGGGTTAGTGCACTTGCACTTGTGCCTCCCTGTATCACCATGGGAGTGGGAAGATGGATAAACTGTGCTGGCCTAGGTTAGGATTACACTGTATAACTTTATTAAAGTTTATTTCTAAACTTTAGAAATCATAGAATCATAGAGTTGGAAGGGACCTAGTAGGTCATCTGGTCCAACCCCCTGCCTGGAGCAGGAAATCCCTCTTGAGCACCCCCAACAGGTGCTCGTCGAGCCTCTGCTTGAAGATCCCCAGTGAGGGAGAGTCCACCACCTCCCTTGGCAGTCTGTTCCACTGCCGAACCACCTGAACTATCAGAAATTTTTTCCGGATATCCAACCGGAATCTCTTCTCTTGCAGTTTGTACCCATTGGTTCTAGTTCTGCTTTCAGAGGCAGCTATGAACAAATGAGCCCCTTCCTCCCTATGACAGCCCTTCAAGTATATGAAGAGGGCAATCATGTCTCAGCCTCCTCTTCTCCAGGCTGAACATCCCAAGTTCCCCCAACTTTTCCTTGTAGGGTTTCCCTTCCATCCCACTGATCATTCTAGTTGCTTTCCTCTGGACTTGCTCTAGTTTTGTGCATTTTTCTTAAAGTGAGGTGCCCAGAACTGAACGCAGTACTCAAGGTGAGGTCTTACCAATGCAGAATAAAGAGGAACTAGAACTTCTCGTGACTTGGAAGCTACAGTCCTCTTAATGCAGCCTAAAATGGCATTTGCCTTCTTTGCAGACACATCACACTGCTGACTCATGTTCAGCTTGTGATCCATGGCGACTCCAAGATCCCGCTCACATGTTGTGCTGCCAAGCCAAGTAACCCCCACTTTATACCTGCATTTTTGGTTTTTATTTCCTAAGTACAGAACCTTGCACTTCTCCCTGTTGAAATTCATTCTATTTGTTACAGCCCAACTAGAATTCTAGTTTATCCAGATCCTCCTGGAGGTTTCTCCTGTCTTGTGTTGTGTTTGCTACATCTCCCAGCTTGGTGTCATCCGCAAATTTGATCAGGCTCCCCTGTATCCCCTCCTCTAAGTAATTAATGAAAATGTTAAAGAGAACCGGTCCCAAGACAGAGCCTTGGGGTACCCCACTTGAAACTGACCTCCAGGTTGACACAGAAGAACCATTTACTAAAACCCTTTGAGTGCGGCCATCGAGACAGTTGCGGATCCACCTAACAATTGCCCCGTCTAGCCCATATTTTTCCAACTTCCCAATTAAAATGTCATGTGGGACCTTGTCAAATGCTTTGCTGAAGTCAAGATAAATGACATCCACAGTATTGCCACTGTCCAGTAAGCTCGTAACCAGATCAAAAAAGGAGGCAGTTGGCAAGATTTATTTGTCTGGCAAGATTTATTCTTGGTAAATCCATGCTGGGTTGTTTTGATCACCGAGTACTTGTCTAGATGTGCACAAATGGTGTGTTTTACGATTTGTTCTAATATCTTGCCCGGGATTGAAGTCAAACTGACTGGTCTATAATTTTCCAGGTCTTCTTTTTTCCCCTGCTTAAAGATTGGGACTACATTTGCCCTCTTCCAGTCCAGTGGCACTTCTCCACTCCTCAAGGATTTCTCAAAGATGATCAACAGAGGCTCTGCAAGGACATCTGCCAGTTCCTTAAGAACTCTAGGATGCAGCTCATCCGGTCCAAATGACTTGAATTCATTTAGGCCAGTTAAGTGGTTTTGAACCAGTGCTCTGTCAATCATAATCTGCTCTTCTGCACCATCCATGTTTTCCTGCTAAACTCATTCATAAACAGTCCACAGTCTAATTCTGAACAATTAGTAAATTGAGGGAATATTTTTTCATGGCATTTGCATGAATGCAAACATTTTTGGAATATCGCCACATGCAAAGTGTTGCTCATTTAGGCCACAATCCTAATCTCCATTTAGGCCAGCCTAAGCCCAGGCATAAGTCCTGTGCTGACCAGGGATTGTCACAAAAGTGCTGTAAGATACTTCTGCCCCACTTTTGAGGGGGTTAGTTCACTGTGCAGGCATACGCTGACCTCCCCACAACGCCATAGAAAGATATACCGGCGTAAATTTGTTAGGATTACACCCTGTGTATGTTTGCTTTGCTAGTATTGTGACAATGGTGCAATGTAACCATTTATTACAGGAGAGCAAAATGGGAGTTTAGTCTCTCCAAGGCTTTTTAAAAACTCCATCTCCCCTACATTGCTGAGCTTTAAATGCCTACAAAAATTGCAGGACAGCTGAGATGTGGGCCCAAAGCTTTATGTTTGATCACTTATTTCCTCTCATGTTCCTGCCCTTCATTCTCTGCACTTAATTCGGTTTCCCAGGGACATCTACAGGTAACAAGAGAACGAGACAGGGAGAGAAAACCCATGGCCAGAAGCCAGTATGAGGCAATTTTTTAAACTAGTCTTTCCTGTGATGGCTCCTGTACGATAATATATTCCAGCAGTGCTCAAACACCCCTTGTGTTGCCCCAGGAATCCATGTTCAAAGTAACCTCCTACTGGCTTTATCAGGTGCCAAGAATGTGCTTTAGTTTGACCAGGATCAAAATTGTGCTACCTTTGAGTCTCCTATAAACATGCTATTTAAAATTTAATTGTCTTAGGTTTTTGTATAGGTTTTGTCACAGGTTTTTAATCTTTCTTTCTTTCTTTCTTTCTTTCTTTCTTTCTTTCTTTCTTTCTTTCTTTCTTTCTTTCTTTCTTTCTTTCTTTCTTTCTTTCTTCAATCCAAAACCTTTGGCTTATCAATAAAGCAACAGGAATGTTAAATGTCTTTTGGCTTGGCTCTCTCAGGATTGACTTGTGGCATGAGAGGGATTTTTTCCTATGTCATGCAAATGAATGGGTACTTTTACTAAATTTTAATTCCTATCCACATCTCAAAATCCTCAGGGCAAAGGCCTCAAAACTATACCAGTATTGGGGGGATGGCAATGACTGCTACTGGTGGTTAGTATTGTTTTTGTTATTATACTTAACCTTTGCCTAAGCAGGTAGGGTGGTATCCATGGAGGATCCATTTCTGGATCCCTTGCAGATAATGACATTCACTTGCTGCAACCAACCAGTGCCTTTGAACATGACAAGAACCTTGTTCTGGTGGTGTCCAAAGTCTTTCTGAGGCCCACAGAAGCCCCACACAGCCTCTATTGGACCCAGGAACATCCAGTTTTTGAAAATTCTCCTTCAACACTACTGAGGGCTTTCGGAGGCCCATAGAGGCAGCACATGGCCTGTGTGGATCTGACAAAGGCTTTTGTACATCGCTGGAAAGCATCTCAAGTGGTATCCAAGAGCCCAGGTTTGGTCTCCAATGCAGATTCAGAACACGTGGTTATTTAAATCACAAATTCATGGATAAAGAGGTCTGATCTGTGTGCTGTAATTAAAAGATATTGGTTGTGGTTTTTTATATGTGCTGTCTTCTTCTTAAAAAGAATAAACATGGACCCCAACATAGTACAAGATAGAAGAAGAAGAAGAATTAGTAGTAGTAGTAGTAGTAGTAGTAGTAGTAGTAGTAGTTTTGTCTTGCACTATGTTGGGGTCCGCTTTTATAGGTGCTTTTCAAGCCATTTTTAAAGATTGAAAAAAACTATTTGCCAATGCTGGACATAAGCCACACATAAACTTAATGATTACACTGTGCAACCAGAAGCAGGCGGGAGTGTCTCCATAAAAATATTATAATTTGTATAAGCAGAAATACCTGCCTTCAATGCATCCTTTTTTACCACTGCTACAGCAGCTTATCCTATTTCTTTTCCTCTTTCTCCCATTATTTTTATAGCATAGATCTCACAATCTTTTGTGTTTAATTTCACTTATGGTTATGGTTGCTGCAGACACTCTTTTTGCAGTTTAGTATAACACTAATTTCTTAAAATAAATTTACTACAAGCCATATCAGTAATATTTAAATGCATGTTTTGAACACTCCAGGCTAAAATTAAGTGTAACCCTATGTCTGTATAAAGGTCAGCTATGATTCTAATTATCCTTATATAAACTAGCTGGTAGTTGAACTGCACAGTTTATAATTCACATGTGGAGACATTGGTGCATGCCCTCAGATTCTTTAGGATTTTAATTTGAACTGGGTAGCTGGGGGAAAAAACATAACGATGGTTGGAAAACAAAAATAATAGATACTGATAGATGTGTCCTTTGCAAATGTGTCTTTTCACCTTTTAAAGCCATCCAAATTAGTGCCCATTACTACCTTTTGTGGTCAAATATGTCTTGGAAACTTTCTAGTGGCATATATCTTGAGCTGGATAGTGCTAGGGTCACAGACTCACAGCTGTCTATCCGGTCAACAAAACTTACCTCTCACACTTGGTTCTGGATGCACACAGGATCAAATCTAGAGCTACCTCTGCTCTAGGGCGCAAACCAGAGTAACTACGGGGAGTCCTTGCTCCAGTGTAAGAACAGTTTGCTCTGGATTGCAATATGAATTTCCCATAGGTTTTCATTAGCTGGTGCAATAACTACGGGTACATGTAATGTCTCTTACGTGCTCCCGTAGTTACTCTGGATTGTAGGGTTAGTCAGTTCCAACTGTTCCAGGCACTAGCGTAGCCAGGGAGGGTACAGGTGGTGCAGTTGGAGTGGGCTACAAACTTTAGGGGGTTACAAGCTGAGCATGACACCAGTGACAAATATTGTGAAAAATGGGGTATGTATGAATGAAAATATCATCATGTTATGTATCATTGGAGAGGTAATTTTATGTTTAATACAATGGAGCAAACTGCATGATCATAACTGTTTTCTGCATGCACCAGTGTCAGTTGCACCAGCCAACAAGCTTTAGTGGGGCAAAATTGTGACTATGGGCGCAATCCTGAGTAACTACGGGGAGTCCTTGCTCCGGTGTAAGAACAATTTGCTCTGGATTGCAATATGAATTTCTCATAGGTTTTCACTAGGTGCTGCAGTAACTATGGGTGCATGTAAAGTCTCTTACGTGCTCCCATAGTTACTCTGGATTGTAGAGTAAGACTCTAGTGGCTATAATTGTGAAAAATGGGATATGTATGAATGATAATACCATCATGTTATATTTCATTGGAAAGGTAATTTAATGCAGAATGCAACGAGATGAACTGCATCGGAATATCTATATTCTTTGAAAAGTTATGGCCAGAATTAACCAGAAAATGAAAATATGGCCAAAATTAACCAGAAAATGAAAACACAAAAGCCAATGGAACAAAAGTAGATTTTCTTAACTCAAACTTTTCTATGTTATTGATGGCTCTGAGAGCCAATGAAATGTTATTCTGATACTGTTTGGAGCTAATAAGGTGTTAATATGAACGAGCTCTCAGTACATATATCATGTATGTTGCATATATCATAAAACAGTTACCCCATGCTAACTGGGTATACAGCCACTTCTAAGTGGTGCTCCTCTTAAATTTAGCATGGAAAGAATAACCATTCCTCTTTGTCCTCACACTGTTTCCCTAACCAATAAGGGACACAATTTTCATTTTTTTTAACTTAATTAAATTTGATGTTGTTGTTGCACGGAGGGGAAACAAAATCTTATTTCTTGACTCCAGATAGCAAATAGGTGCTTGAGCTATGCCACTGGCAGAGCAAATGGTAGTGAACTGCTGAGGAGGAGGAGGCAGTGGTGGGCTCCACCAGGTTCACACCTACTCTATAGAACCAGTTGTTAACTAGAGCTAGGACATATAAATTTTAAAAATAGCCATTTAAAAGTGGCTGCCAGATGGGCATAGAACCGGTTGTTAATTTCTTTGAATCCCATCACTGGAAGGAGGCAAGATTTTTCTCCAATTTTCTGTTTAAAAATACCCAGAGATGACATCACTTCTGGGGCATCATTCTGAACTTTGCAGCAGGCTCCATGATCATTAGCTATGCCACTGGTTCCAGGGCACGGTTCTTTAAATCTTCAGTTATTTCATTTAAAATTAAATGAATGCATTCCAAGGTCGGCATCTCTGAAACTGTCCACTAGCCACTCCATTCTCTACAATATTCTGTGCAAACCAAGTCTGAAATGGGCAAGTTAAAACTGGCTCTTGACATGTCTGAGAAAGCTGAGGAGCTGCTGGTGGAAGGCTGTAATTTGGTCACACATTTGCTTATGTGTGAGAAAGCAGACAAGAACCAGTTCTTGTAGCAGCTTGAAATCCGGCAGGCTGGTGTCTGTGTACAAGAAGATGCTACCAGAGGCAAGAAGACTTCACTTTTCTACAATACTGGCCTAGCTCCGCTCATAGGGTCAATTAACACAAAGGGTCAATTAACGCATGCTGGGCACAATCTTGATGCAGGTCTCTTACGCTGGCCTGGGGGGATGCAAATGTCCTGTAAAGCAGTTGTTCTTGAGCATTTCAGCCTGGGACCCCCTTCTGAGAATGACTGTCTAGGAACATCCTGAAAGTAATGACATGGCTGAAACAGGATGTGCCATCACTGTGATGCCAACGCATGTCTACTCGAAAGTAAGTCCCTTTGTATTCAATGAGATTTACTCCCAGGAAAGCAGACTGAATGTCCCATTTCAAGATGGTAGTGCCCAGTGTCAGATTCCAAGATGGTGGAACTAAGTTTTTGGCAAACTGAAATACCAACCTCTCAGGGGGTCCCGACTCCATCTTTGAGAACTACTGCCATAAAGCATGTTTGTGTCTCCTCAGAATCAAGCCATGCTTGTGCATGCCTGTTCACCCGCCGTAGAGGCCCGATCCAGGTGGGTCTGTGCCAGAGAGAGCAGGTGGAGGGTGTTCCTGGAGTGCTGTCTGGGGGGCAGGCAGGTATGCTGGATCTCAACCACCGTTCACAGTGAAGGGAGAACAGGTGGAGAGTTTTCCTGGATTGGGGTCTGGGAAGCAGGCAGTCCCAACCCCAATCCTGGACGAGCACAGAGCAGCCACAGAGCTGCTTGGCTCTATTCAACTTTGCACTACTCCAGAGGTGGCACAGATCCGAGTAGACCCATTGGGGCTCCTGCTGCATTATCTGCTTAAGAGGAAATGCATCTTCTTGCCCTTGGTAGCACAGCAGCATCCCTGAACTTAGATGCAATGCAGTCCAACAGGCCTGCCTGCTCCAGCGCTAGTTAGCTTTGTGTTGCCTGTTATTTTTTCCATATAGTTCTGTATGGGCCTATAACTAATGCATTCTGAGTATATAAAGTGAATGGTAAATTATTCCCCAGTCTACTCTGCTTGTGCTTCTTTGTTCCCTCTTGTATCCAAGGATCCCCTGTTAGTTATCACCTTTGTAAAAAGATATAATGCTTATCACTATTAGTGGCATTATACTGTAAAGTAAGGCAGTAAAAATGTGACTGAATCTGCTTTTGTAAGGAAGCACCTTGGTCAATCACTGTTCCGCCTTTTATCTTAATAAAAAGCCTACAGACAGAAAGATAATACTTTACATCCTAAGTATAAGACAAACATCATAAAAAGCATGGAGGAACATCATGTGTCCTTATGTGTAACATGTACAAGAGTGGGTGACCAGCCAGATACTTCAATAACTGCATAAATGTGTATGTACATACACAGGTATAGTTTTGACTATTTTGTATGCACCTGATGATGATGATGATAACTTATTGTTTTCTTATCCAACTTTAGAAGAAAATACATTTTACCATTATTATCATAGTTGATGGAATCAAGCTGTAACTTTGGTGGAGCCTGACAGGCACCAGCCTCATGTGCTGCACCAAGGGGAAGAGTAGTACTGCCTCTCAGGCTCTGCCATAGTTACAGAGGGGACATTGGTGGATTCACATCCCCTATTCCTTTTCCTGTGGGGGCTTCCCTTCTACCTCCCCTTCTACCCACCACAAGAACCTTCAAGGAAATCTCCACAAGAGAACAAAGAGGGGTGAAAAACTACCACAGAGAATGCCTCTTCTTTCTCCTAGGAGCACCTAGAATTGATGTCATATGTCACAATTGAATATGATATTGTGATGTCACTATCCAGTTGTCGGGGCAGTGTGTTATGACTCTGGATGGAAGTGAGGGAGTGGGTTATATTTTATTTTTAATTTTATTTTTTATTGACTTATTTGTGAATTGGTAGTATTTTTTCTTTTTGGGGGGGAGAGATATCTCAAAAGCTGCAATTCCATACACACCTACTTTTGAATAGACACACATTAGATTGACTTGTAAGTTACATAGGGAGTAAAAAGTAACTTTTTTAACACTTTGTCTGCAACCCTAAACACACTTTCCTGGGAGTAAGACCCACTGAAGTCCTGTTAGATTGTATTGTTTTTGCATTGATATTGTGTAGTGGTTCTCAAGCTTGTCTTCATTACCAGCTTCAGTGTCCACAGTAGAGCCTGCTATGACCAGGAAGCTGAAAAACAATACGGGGTGTAAACCTGCTTCAAGGTCATGCCAGTCCGTGAACCTTGCTAACTGGGCAAGAGGCACTCTTTCAAGTAGGTGTTTCTCTTTTATTTAGCAGGGGAAGAGTAATTGGCCCTACACACTCCAGCAATGTCTGTTCTAGTGGCTTGTTGAAATTATTCACAATTTTAGATTGTCCCTTTAAGGACAAGGACCCATTCACCATTAATTTTTTCATTTTCTTTGTAAACTGCTTTGTGAACTTTGTAGTTGAAAAGTGGTATATAAATTCTGTAGATAAGTAAATAGATGTCAATGGCGATGTCACACCACATAATGCCTTAGAAGCAGCTTCCACAAGTTATTCTGGGGTACAGTGTGGTCAGTGGCATAGGTTGTAGGCTGGTAAAGCCCATAAGTTTCTTCCAGTCGTGGAAGGTCCAGGACCCACCAAAATCAGGATACGACCTGCCAGTGGGTCAAATTGTTTTGAAACACTGATCTTGTGGCTGTTAGGGTAGTGGGAGCTTGTCAAGTATCTGACCCAGCTCCACAGAAACTCTGTTAACATGGATTACACATGTAAGTTCAAGTGGATGTGTGCTTTATTTGCAATTTATGTTTGGTTTCTCCAGTTACAATAGCATAATGTGAAGTGAATGTTTATATTACAATTCTGGCACCAAGTCAAATATATGAGTATATTAACAGAGGCATTCAGACTATAGTTTCATTTAACATCTAAGTTGTTCACATTAAAACATGCCCTTGGCCTGACAAGGCATTATTAACTTGCATTTTAATAAAAATAAAACATCGTGCGTGGGTTTTATTTGAAATTGAAAGCTGACAAATTTGATTTAAATGACTACTGAACTCCAGGCGAAAGTGTTGTTTGAACTCTGCCAGCTGCACTCGAGCTGACAGGAAGCATTAAAATAATACTGAGTGGTCAATATGTGATTAAATATCACATGTCAAGTTTAGCAAGCGTGTGCCTTCCGCAGAAAATTATATTGTTAAGAATAAGTGACAAATCCGAAGCAGTCCCTCCAAATCAGTAAAGGCAAGTGAAAGGATGGAAGCCTGCTTGCAATAAAACAGGATCTCGACACGACAGGATGATATAGTGCCTCTTCTGCTATACTGCACATGGCATCTACAACAAGTAATTGAATAGAAAGAATGGCAGGGCTTTTAAAACAATGAATCTCCTTCAGATTTCCCATAAGGACATCCAGAAAGGCAACAAGCTACATTTCACCCCTTGTTTGCATCTGTATGATGTTGCTGGAAAAGGGGCCTTTGGTGAAACTTGAGCATAGTTGTGCATGGTTTCTTCCCAAATACACATACACACACCAGAGAGAGAGAGAGAGAGAGAGAGAGAGAGAGAGAGAGAGAGAGAGAGCATTGTTCATACAGTAAAACCTCCATCGTTCACCCCCTTCCTACACTGACCACCTCCCTAAGTTGACCTAATTTTCATAGACTGCACATACACCATATATGCACAATAGAAAACCAACCCCTGTATATTGACCACTTCTGTAATTTAGATCTTGACCACCAGCCTTGAGAAACAGATTTAATTTACTCATAATTTACTCACTATAACTCGACCAATTGAGTCCAGCTGACCCAAGGGCAAGAAAAAGCAAGATGCAGAACTGATAGCAGTGAATTTCTTTCAAGAATAATATCAAAGAATACAATATTTTTACTCTGGTTTGGTAGTTTAACAATTATGAATTCATTTTATAATACAAATTGCACAAAGACTTTTTCTTCTACATTTTTTTCGTTTTCCTTTCTCAATCCTGAAACTGATAGAAAAATAATCAGTGGTACAATGAAACAAATACATACACAACATAGACACATGTGAGCTGTTTTATTCACAGTGGATCTGACTATTGTGAAAGAAACAAAAACACAGTTTTACATAAAGTGTAACAAACCAAAGTTTAGGCACGATTATGAAGCAGTTGTACAAGAAATTATCAGGTTTTACTTTTTTGTCTCTTCTCTATGCAAGTTGACTGAAAAATTTTGCTGTACAATAAAATGAGGTATGTGTACATATCAGTATAGTTGTTCTGTATGTTGACCACTTTCCTTCAGTCTTTTGGGTGGTCAACTTTCAGAAGCTTTACTGTATTCAGATCTAAACTGAATAGGATGAACTTCTTTCTTTTCCCTTGTACAATGAATGTGAATTGGTCATTCTAGTGTTTGTGAAAATATGATCTACTTTACTAACACCTTGAAAGGTGACACAGAGTGCAATCCAGAGTAACTATGGGGAGTCCTTGCTCCGGTGTAAGAATAATTTTCTCTGGATTGCAATAAGAATTTCCCATAAGTTTTCACTAAGTGGTGCAGTAACTACGGGTGCACATAATGTCTCTCACGTGCTCCCGAAGTTACTCTGGATTTTAGGGACACTTGCTGTTGGCTGTAGCCACCACCTAACAGTCTCTGTAACACTGAGCATGTGAATCTTTAAAGAGGAAACAGCCACCCTATTGCTTTTCATGGTGGGGAAGAAATCTGCACTTTGTGATCTTTCTCCAGTGCTGAAGTGAATTGAAGATTCTGGTGGACATTACTCTAGTACTCTTGTCATACTATCTGCCCCATGTTGAGTAAATGTGCAAAGGAGAGAGTCGGACTGTGCCGTCTTGCTATGCTTCCTGAAACATACTGGACACTGAAACATAGTGGACACTGGCCCTTGTGGTATTGACCACTTGTTCAGTTTTGGTGAGAATGAGGTGGTGGTACCCAGGGCTTTTTTCTGGGGGAACTTGACGGTACACAGTACCAGTACCTTTTCCATCTGTTCCCCCTTCCCAAGCAGCTAATTAATAATTAGTCATTTAAGGATGACTTATTGTGAGTACCCGCATCTTTTTTCCCAGAAAAACCCCTCTGGTGATACCCACATACACCACAGGAATATGAATCATTATATAGCAGAGGGATAATTCGAACCAGTGCTGATCTAGGACAAATATTAGTTGCAGTGACGCTGCAATAAAAAAGCTGCAGTGAGGGAATCAGTATGGGGGAGATCATGGTAAGACTATAGGCTTAAAACCTCAAGGGTTAACGCCCAGTGGTGGGATTCAAATAAATTAATAACAGGTTCTATGTCCCAATAGTAACCATTCTTAGAACCAGGCACTCATTAGCAAAGGGTTCTATAGAACCTGTGAGAACCCCCTGAAGCCCACCACTGTTAACACCTCACTTTATTTAGAAACAATCCACCGATTAGGCAAGGTGATACAGGTTAAATCAGGAGCAGGTTATGGGAAGAAGAATGAGTAGGTGGCATTAGCTTACGTGGGATGAGTCAAATCAGGGAAGGAATATCAGTCTAGGAGTAGCTCCCAACCTATTGACCTGAGTATTTAATGCAAATTTCCATTTCCTGTGGATATGTTCTCTACTGCAAACCCAGGTTCAGTTCATCAATAGCCTCCTTAGGCTAAAATTAGGAGCATTGCTGATGCCACATTTCAAATTCCTGGATGATATTTTCAAGTACTGTAGTTAAATGTACAGATTAACGTGCACATGGCCAAGATGCAACCTTGTGGAACACCACAGACCAAAGGCTAAGATGCTGAACCGTGCATCAGCTCTGGAAATCATTGCTCCAGGAAGGACCAGAATCATTGCGAAACAGTACCTCTAGGCCTTTTTCCAGACAAGTGGAATATTAGAGACAGGCCTGAAATTATCCAGTACAGTGGAATCCAAAGAAGGATTTTCCAAAAATAGTCTTAAAATTGCTTCTTGGAAACTCTCACTCAGTTGCCAGGAAGCATCAGGAGAACATAAGAACATATGAAGAGCCTCACTGGATCAGGCCAAAGGCCCATCTAGTCCTAAGTTTCTCAGTGACCCACCAAATGCTTCAGGGAGCACACAACAGACCAGCATCCTGATGCCTTCCACTGCACCTGACTTCTGAGGTAGCCTACATCTAAAATAAGGAGGCAGCACATACCCATCATGGCTTTTCACCTGTGATTGACTTTTTCTCCAGTAATCTGTCTGGTCCCCTCTTAAAGGCAAATATTGTGGCAAGGAGTTCCACAGACTAATCGCACTCTGGGTAAATAAATATTTTCTTTGGTCTGTCCTAACTCTCCAAACACTCAATTTAGTGGATGTTCCTTAGTTCTGGTATTGTGTGAGAAGGAAAAGAGCATCTCTCTATCCAACCCCTACATAATTTTGTATGTCTCAGTCATGTTCCATCTCAGGGGGTTCCAACAGGTTCTATACAACCCTTTGCTAATGAGCGCCTGGTTCTGAAAATGGTTACTAATGGGACATACAACCTGTTGTTAATGTAGGTTATTAGACATAGAACCTGTTGTTAATTTATTTGAATCCCACCACTGACCTCAGATGTCTCTTTTCTAGGCTGACGAGCCCAAATGCTGTGTACCTTACTCATAAGGGAGGTCCTCCAGCCCAGCAGTTGTTTTGGGAGCACAGGTGGTTGACCTCTAAGAATCCTGTGTACATCATTTGGCTGTACCCATTGAAAAATATCCAGCAAAAACAGCACATGCCAAAGTTAACATTTAACCGAACAGCATTAAACATGATGTCCCTGTTGGCATGAATGCAAGTGATTTTATCTGTAAAGTGTCTTGCAAATGGGTCACTGAATGCTCACACTTCCCACTTTGACAGCCAAGATGAAACAAACCTTTGCCACTTAAACAGCTCGGCTGGGTGTCTCAAGTGTAATGGCGGACAAATGGTTGACAAATAATTTGCCACCTTCAGGCTCTAAAATAGGCTTTTGTTTCATGCATAGTTGAATTTTTCATATGGTTGGCTCCACTTTGGCCATTTTTTTCTTGTTGTTTCAACTTAAGGGACAGGAGGTCTGGTTTCAAGAGTTCAGCTGCTGGCATGCCTGAAGATAATTCATCTGAAGGTTGCCTATTTATCACTGGAAGATTCTGGAGTGGCAAATTTGAGAAGCTCAGCAGATAACTTTTGGGTGGTAGCTGAAATGAGTCAGCTGTGAAGCCTTGTCAGTGTGGATAGCCGGCAGTTGGAGTGTGTGTTCAGACATGGAAGATCCACCGCGCTTGAAGTTCTTAAAAGATTGAACTGTTTATTGTAAAAGCATCTTAGAGGCTTAGAGAAGCCTGTCCATGTAAACCACCTTAAATAAAGACAAAGGATTGCAATCAATCAATCAATCAATCAGTCAGTCAGTCAGTCAGTCAGTCAGTCAGTCAGTCAGTCTGTCTGTCTGTCTGTCTGTCTGTCTGTCTATCTATCTACAGTATTTATATACCACTTTTCAACGAAAAAGTTTGCAAAGTGGTTTACAAAGAAAATGAAAAAATTAATGGATAATGGTTTGCCAATGATTAATGGTTTGCCAGAGCCCAATCCTATGCCTGTCTACTCAGAAATGTCCCATTGTGGTCAGTGGAGCTTACTCCAGGAAAGCATGGATTAGATTGCAGCTTCCGAGTCCAATCCAATGCCTGTCTACTCAGAAATAAGTCCCATTATAGTCAATGAGGCTTACTCTCCAATAAGAGTGACTAGGATGGCTTTGTGCATTTTCAGCGCATCCTGCACTGAAAAAGGTTGAAAATCCCTGCTCTGAGTAGACATGCATGGAGACATTGGGTTCTCACCTGAAATCATATCCACAGGAACCTAGCAATTGCTCTATTTATTATAATGGAATTTATAGCTGGAGGCAGCTGTGCTGTGCTCTAGGTGGGGAAGCCCCCTTTCAGGTCACCAGAAGCAGAACTATCCCCCCAGGGCTGCTCCCTGGAAAATTTCTTTTCCACAGAACCGGTCCCTGGGGCCAAAAAGCTTGAGGACCACTGTTGTAAAGCGTATATTTAAAAGTTACTGTGCCCTTGCTGGGTCTCAGAGAGTATTCTGGTAGCATCTAGAAGGCATTTCTGGTTTTTGATGAAAACCAGAAGTGCTTTCAGAGAACTGTAAGAGGACTTCTGAGGCCCAGTGGGGTACAATGATTTTTTAAGGCACCACTGGCTTTATTCTAATCACCCCACCAGATCTTCGAGACCTCTGAAAAGCATTTTTAGAAAAACCAGAAGTACCTCCAGATTTGTGGGATCTCACCACAAATACTTAGATTAGATCAGGATTATTCCCATCCTTGAGACCACCTTGACAAGTACCAGCAGCAAGACTATTGGTAGTACATCCATAAAATCTCTGTTATGTCCTATGCCTTAGTCTTCAGGAAAAAAAATTGAACTGGAAGAGCACTGGAAGAGGCACCTGGTCAGAGGGATGAAATCACAGTAGACCACTGTGACTTCACCCACCCTACCTTTCAAATCTAGGCTGCTGCTATAGAGAAATCTGACAGATAAAACTAGGAGACATTGACCCCAGATAAGCATGTTCATTAAAGATAATTGAGGATCAAGTCCTAAGTGTCAGTAATCTTACAATGATCTGACTAGTTCTATATCTAGATCAAGGGATCTATTACTAGGCCATCCAGGAATCCATTAATTGACTTAAGGACAAACGGAAAAGTAGCTAAAACAGCTCTCCTTTCACAGAATCGGAACCAATGTCAGGAATCAACTAAGTAGGGCAGTGGTTGAAGGTAGGCCCACCTGCCTATGTCAATCTCTTAAAATCTGCCAGGACTGGTTAAGGGCCAAGATTCCCCTCATTTGCTGATAGAGTGGGTGGCAAGACCCACCGGGAACAGGGGAGCAATTTCGGGATTTGTCCCAGAACCTTCAATCAATTGGCACCAGTGTTGTCTGAAACCAATACCTCCATCATACCTCCATCATGACCAATACCTCCATCATCTTGATGATGTCACTTTGAATTCAAAATGATATCATCACCTGAATGACAATAACAGCAAAGAGGCTGGAAAAGGGACAATAGTTGGAGACTATGGGACTACTATGGGACAATAGTTTGACAATTTCCTCAAAAATTGATGACCAAATTTGCCCCTTGTCTTCTTACATCACAATCTTTTGCACATCTTTTCAGATGTATACTCCACTTGTGTTCAATAAGGGCTGCTTTGAGGAAAATGTGCTTAGGGACCTTATGTAGCAGATGTATACATTCACATGTATATATTATAGCACCACCTCTGCATGTAGTAACTGAAGAAGCATTAAACAACATTGAGTGCCTGCTTGTCTTGGAGGAGCTTGACAGTGAACCAACTAAATGAAGCCCTGGATTCCCTTGCTTCTGGCAAGGCACCCGGGAAAGATAACATTCCTGCTGAAGTTCTGAGGTGCTGT